>OY757922.1:19837716-20055248 GCA_963585895.1 Sepioteuthis lessoniana
TCACATATGTCTTTCACTTTTTCAAGATCAAATCAATGACAGAAAGCATTTCCGCTTAAGAAAATATTAATATTTCTTAAGATTTTCAATCGTTAAAAAGATTTTGAAAACTGATATTCTTTCTTGCAGAAAATCTACCCTAAATCGTAAAAGTAAAATGTATTAAAGCTAAATCCTTTCTTTTTTTTTTTTCATTTGAAAACTTCCAGTTTTTGTTTAGAAAAGACTTTGTAGAAACACTGATATGAATTAAGTCTGTTATGGGGGTTGAGCACTCTGGCGAAGGAATTGTCGGCCGCCCCTAGCGTAATGCAAAGCTCTTCGTAAGAATTAAGCACTCTGGTAGCCGATAGGGTATTAAAAAATGTAAACAAAGGCTGCTGCTGCTGTTGCTAAAAATAAAATACCTTAAAAATTCCCTTAGCCAACATAGTCCGCTTGTAGCTGTGTGGTCTGAAACCTTAATCTATCGTAAAGTTAGACGGGTTTCGATCCCGGCTTCGAGCGTCCTGCGGGTCTAGCCACAATGAAGAGTTCTGATAGAACGAAACAGTCTGTCTGTGGATGACAATATATATATATATATATATATATCGATGTAGATCTTTAAAAGATCCACTTCTAAGTAAAAATGAGCCAATAAAATGAATAAGTAAGTGAACTAATTTAGATAAAATATATAATAAAACACATTTCTTACCACGTTAAATGTGATGTAATTCATCCCCCCACATCCGGGCAATACTGGGTAGCCTTTCTAGTATATAAATATATATTAGTAATAAGAATTTTGTGTTAAAAGCGTTTTTAATGAGTCAGTGCTCTGTGCACAAAAATTCAAAGAAATGTCATATTGGTAAAACCCATGACTCTGAGTTTCATGAAGCTAATATTCCTCAGTGTCAGGAGATTTTACCCGGTTTTATTCTATTCTTTAACTTGCTATCTATCTATCTATCTATCTATGTGTGTGTGTGTGTGTGTGTCTGTCTGTCTGTGTGAGTGTGTGTGTAAAAAATTCTTTTTTTGTTGGTCCAAAGAGAGAAAAAATAAATATTTCAAAATGAATAGGTTCACAAAAAGATTTATATTTCTAAAGAATTATTTATTTCATTCTTACATACGTCTATGTTTCCAGCTTGTTGCTTACATCAGAGAACATTTAATAATTTACGAGGTTTTTTGATTGGATGTGGCACAAGGCCATATGAATAGGGCACCCAATGTGACTCGAATTGACTCGTGTAGGTTTTTTAGACTGTAGATTACTATTTTACCCGTGATACCGGCCATTCGCAGGCTTGTTTATTAAGATTAGCTTACTGTTGCACCGGGCGATGTAGCAGGGCACTTTGGTAATATCAAACTCACTTGATGAGTAACTTAATCAGTAATAACCGATTCTCGTTTTCGAGCTTAGAATTTCTCTCAAATTTTCGCTCTGTCTGCAAGCTTAGAATACATTACCTGTATTCCTCACAAAGGGGTGAGATCTTCCTCCAAAAAATGAATATCTCAAGTATAGCACTAAACTGCACCTCTCGGAAGTGTGGCGTACACTTTTGCTGATATTACTACCAGGTCCACTCTGCGTCAGATAATAATACGTGTTAAATTCCTATTTATAGATCAAATACATCTGTTTTCAAATGACTTATATAAGATAGAATCATATGCAAAAATTAAGAAATACCTCCAGAAAATGATCCTTGGTAGGTTGACATGCCGTAAAAATCCAACAATCAATCTCTCTTCTTCTTCTTCTTCTTCTTCTTTGCATCTCCCTTCTTTCCTCTCGCACCTGTTTTGACATACAAGCATAATTGTTTCATTATTGCAGCTATATACTTCTATTCGGGCAAGTTTCTAATTTCCAAGACGCTTGTGATTTGTAGTTTAACTCCCCGACGGGCTTTCTACTGTCACTGGCACCTGGCACTACTGTGCTGAGGAAAAAAACATTTAACTTGAGTTGATAGTTAGTAAGCTTTAAACGCAACAAAAAGTCATTACCAGATAAGATACTACCTTCGTGAAAATAAAAAACAAAACTTACCTGGTGTTATATATATATATACGATGTGCGTACGATAAGTTTCCAGACTTTTTTCGTATGGGCACGTTTATTGATAGTACACACATGAAACTCTTTTTTTGTTTCAAATATGCACTGTTCCTCGCAGTTAAAGAACCCCTGACCTGAATGAGTTGCGATAAAAAGCAACAAGAATTCGGAAGATGAAGGATAATTCGCATACAACCTTTTTAGGCTTGCTCGAGACTAAGTTGAACTCTGTTGCTATTTACTAAATCTAGTTTAGTTTTGTCGTTTGACTGATTGATTGATTTGTTGGCTAATTGGTAGGTTGGTTGGTTGGTTGGTTGGATTTATTCTATTGTTACCTAGTAGTATGCCGAAGTAAGTTTACCAATTTTAGTCTCCAAATATTTATCTTTACAATCATTTTAAACTAGTAAGCACTTCATATTTAGTTGCAATATCAATGTTTTCAAAGTCAATATATTAATCATTGTAAACACTATTTCTAACTGATTTATTTTAAATTATGACATCCTTACTGTATTAAGTGATGCCGAAGTCACTTTAACAATTATGGCCACTATTAAATATTGATACTGACACCCCGTGTTTAAGCAAACTCAGGATTAATGGCAATAAAAGGGTTAACCCGACTGCTCATTGCTCCAAACAAAGAGAAATAAGAATAAAAATTCTGCAATCTATAGGTAAACTAGACAAACTTTCAATATATTGGGAAAATATTTTAGTGGGACTTTTGTGGGTAAATTCAAACATTATGTTCCGCAGTTTTATTGTTCAGACACTGATTTAAAAATAATACAGACGATAAAGTTTTAAAAAAACAAATTTTAAATAAAAGAAACAAAAGAAAAGAAAGGATGGAAAGGATAAAGTGTTTCAAATTTGTTGTAATTTGCGAAACTTATCCGAAAGTGAGTGTGTTATATATTGACCCTCGACCGAGCATTCAATCAAGAGATGCACCTGTGTAAATAAGCAGAAGCAGGTGTACGTCAAACAAAAATATAACCAAAACACAGACGGCTTGAGTCAGTTCGAGTTCCTGTTCGAGTTGGAGATGGGATGCCAGCGGAGTGAGAACCACTCTAAACAGATGGCTTGGGCCTTCAGTGACCCACGGTTGAGCAGCCCAGCCAGAATGCGAAAGAAGTGCTGCTATGGTCAGAAGAATTTGGGGTCAATATGTAGCAGTTTGTCCCCGTCTCCAATTCACCTCTCACACAGAAGAAACATCACCCTTTCGAGAATAAAGTGTGAGAGGTATATTTTTATAAAGAAATGTGTTCGTTCGTTCAGTGAAGTTCGTATATTATCGGTTGATTATGTTTCTGCTTTATATTTGTATAATGTATGTGTATTGTGTAGATGTATAATGAGTATATAACAAGTGCCCGATCCACTAAGTTCTTTAACTTTTAGAAGTTTTTGTGGTTTAGATGAATTTTTGATTGATTTTTCATCTTTCGTTTAATTATAGTTGAGATTTCTGTTAAGTTAACTTTTAATCGAATTATTGGGGTTTTTTGTTTCGTTGAATCTTAGTGAATTTTCGGTTAAGTTGACTTTAAGTTGATTTTCTCGAAAGCTCCGAGCCACTTCAGTTACTTTTTAATGGTTAAAGGAGCGAGTGAGAAATACTTTTCTGCTGACAACCTTTACACTGCCTTTATATGCCGGCATCCGAGGGCGCACCGAAAGTTTTGGAATTGCTTTCAAGAAGATGTTGGGGGCAGCTCCTGGTGCCTTACTGTCTAGGCCCACTTCTCCATTCTCGACTCTGAAGTTGCTGTTAACTTGCCTCACGAGGTCATTCATTTTTTTGTTTGAAATAAATTTCTATGCAAAATGGAACCACACCAGGGAAAGCTGGAGATGAAGGAGTCTTTTTCTAGGCCCAAGACACAGGGCATCTTAGTTTGAAACAAGTCCATAAATTCGGGGTGCTCCGTGAAAATCAAACTAACTAGTAACCGTTAATCATCCTAACTTGCTGACCATTAAAATATGTGATGTCATTGGGTGAATAGTAGGACAGACTGCGTTCCTTAGCTCTGATAAGGCAACCAATCGAAAGAGGGAAAACCCAGAATTCAAATAAAAATAAACGCTTAAAGATTGGTTGAGGGGTTGGGTAAATACCTACAACATGTGAAGGTGTCCTCGTGGTGTAATAGTTAAAGCGATGAACTGCGGAATCGTAGTACGCAAGTTCGTACTCAAGTCATGCTATTACGTTCACTTTCTGGCAAATACCCTTATTCTCCCTCCAGCTATGGGTAAATAGTAGGACGGACTAGGTTCTTCAGCCTTGGTGAGGCAACTAGTCTAGGAGAAGGAAAACTCTGAATTCAAACCTGTTAAGCTCCGCTTAAAAATTGACCTTGTGTCATATCCTGCCCGAGCGGAGGGGTTGGTAAATAGTACCTACAACATGTGAAGCATCAAAGTATTTACTAAGCATAGATTAGATTTGACACAAGGTAAGCCACAAATCTAGAATAGAAAGTGAGGATCGAACTGTGATTATTGATTATTCCAGACTAACTGATTAACTATGAAACCATGCGGCACGCCCATGTTAAGCTGGATAAGTAGCTCAGCTTAGTGAATATTTACCAAAGAAAAAGAAAAGGAAATAGAAAAAACTTGGCTTGAATTACAATAGTATCGATAAAGCAAATATTTCCCACCAATTTCTCAACGGTCAACCCAAGTTATTCACCAATCAAAATAGATAAAATGCAAATAGATCTTTTCGAACCAAAAGGAATGCATAATACATAATAATTCATGAGAAAGAAACCACTGGAGATTGTTTCATCCCGTTTGCTTACATATGGATTCTGCGATTTTTTTCCTGCTACTTTTACTTATCTTGTTTCATGTAATAATAAAGCTCACATTCGTTCAATAAATCAGTTCATTGGATAGTCCCATCTATAACTCACTAGTTGAAATTTTCTTTATTTCTGATAGCAACTAACGTTATTTGGCAGCGCTTGTCTCATTATCAAATATTAAGTGACAAATAATAATAATAATAATTAAAGAATAATCATAATAATATTGTTGACTACATTAAATAGAGCATAGAAATACTAGTTATAACAGTCGTTAACAGAAATGGTAACATAAGAACAATAAAAAAAAACTTCGGGTTTCATGCTCAATTATAAATGGTATTGTTGTATACTCATATGCAGATTCATAACGACGACACAATAAAGACGAACGACACAGTTCTTAGAAAAATATACCTCTCAATTTAGTTGAAAGGGTTCTGTGTGAGAGGGAGTTGGAGACCGAACAGAACTGCATCATACTGACCCCCACTCTATTGGCCATAACCGCGTTTCTTTACCGTTCTCCTGGGCTGCTTAACCGGGAGCCTGGGAGCCCAGGCTCTCTGGGTGCTGGTTTTCTCTACCGCATCTTATCTCCAACTCGGCTGATCCCCAAACTCTCAGTCGGGGGCCTGAGGGCTCTCTCTGCTGGGTGCTGGCTTTCTCTACAGCATCTTGTCACCAACTGGTCTGGTCTCCAAACTGATTGCATTTCCTGTGCACTGAGTTATATAATAGTTCAAAGCCCACTCAATATCTCCCCATAACTGGCCATCGGAATATGCACTTCCGCCGTCTTTGGAATGGCATGTTTGATTGTCATCGAGCGTAAATAACTGTCACGCAGTTCAGAGGTCACTCTCTTTCGGTGCATCAGTTTGTGACTGTACCGTGGGATTTTAACTTTGTCCTATATTGTCAGCCAAGCTCGTTCACGCCAACGGAATATTGAACTTCCGCCGTCTTTGGAATGGCATGTTTGGCCGGGTCGTAGGTCAATATACTACAGAATGGTTTCGTTTGGTTTCTTTGTTCAATAGCATATCAACCTCCTTGGGTTATTCAATGCCAAAGCCATCCTTGTAGAAGAAAATCAGGGATGCTATTCAACCCATAGCTGGGAGGTTAAAGGGGTTCATACGTTTCCCAAAGGTATTTGTCAGAAAGTGAATGTAATAGCGCGACTGGAGTGCGAATTTGCTTACAACGATTCCTCAGTCCAACGCTTTAACCCCCTTATTTGTTTTAGATAGAGATACTTGATACCAGATAACTGTAAGCAAATTATTTCGCTTAAAAATAATTACTTGAAACTACAATCGTATTAGTGGTAGGTGTCCTCGTGGTGCAATGGTTTCTTTGGAACTGGAGCCTCACCACCAGATGAAGATTAGTGTTCTAACTAGGATACCCCTTTTTAGGGGAAGGCTTTCTCATTTACTGATACGATTGGTTTGGTTTGGTTTATTTGTTTATTGGCATATCAACCTTTGTAGGTTATTTAATGCTAAAGCTATTCTCCTAGAAGAATAGTAGTGGTACTATCTAACCCATAGCTGGGAGGATAAGGGGTTTCATGCCTTTCCCAAGGGTATTTGTCGGAAAGTGTACGTTATAGCGTGACTGGAGTTCAAACTTGTTTAATACGATTTCGCAATTTTGGGGAGGTGCGCGTGGTGTAATGGTTATCGTCGTAGGAAATGGACACGGCGACACGAGTTCAAATCCTGGACGAGACTCATTGCATTTCACATAGCACTATTACCCTTGGGAAAGGTATGAATCCAATTATTCTCCATCCAGCTATGGGTAAATAGTAGGACAGACTTGGTTCTTCAGCCTTGGTTAGGCAACTAGTCTAGGAGAAGGAAAACTCTGAATTTAAACTTCTTAAATTCGCTTTAAAAAATTGACCTTGTGTCATATCCTGCCCGAGCAGAGGGGTTAAGTAAATATGAATACCATTTCGCAATCCTTCACTTTAAACATTATATAAGCATTATATATACCACCTATAAATGGTAAAACATTTAAAATAAATTATAACAAACAAAAAGAAAAACACCTGTCTGAATAATTCAAGTGAGAGATACAAACGGATCACCTTATCCCGGCCAGACGACCAAACTTAATGTTAATTAACAAGAAAAAAGAAAATTTGCCGTCTAGAGAATTTTGCTGTTCCAGCGGAAAAGAGTGAAAATAAAAAATAGCGAAAAGATATATAAAATACTTAGACCTTGCCAGAGAACTTAAAAACGAAAGAATACGAAGGTGATGATGATACCAATTAGAATCTGTTTACTTGGAACTGTCCCCAAATGTTTCGAAAGCGGTGTATAAGAATCAGAGGAAGAACTAAGACCATCCGAACTGGAGACTTGTGAAGACTTGCTGTCACTTATACTTCAGTGAAAAACTACCAGCTTATGGTGAAAAAAAAAAAACACCAGCGTATGGTGTAAAAAAATTGCTTGCAGATAATACGAACTAGAGCTTGTAATTATTCACAGGTATCTGATATGCATATATAAATTTTTATCAAGGACGGATTTGACCAAAGCAAACTCCCAATTTAAAAACCTTTTAGAATTGACATGTTGCACAAATCAAAGATCGTTGGCGCCTAATAACCCACATGACATGCAAGCCAGTTAGCTAAGAACAACATACACCGACTCACCTCTAGACACTTATCTGGTGGTAAAAGAGAATATATATAGCTCTTCTAACCAACTGACTTCCTTTTTCTTTGGAGATTTTGAAAAGGGGCGCTGGCGATAACTAAGTAGTAGAAGAAAAGCAAGTAGAGAATAGCAGAGAAGTAGGCGTTAGGAAGACATGATCAAAAGGCATTCTGTCTTAACAAGCTCATCACATCTTCATAGCCTCTATAAATGTTGTGATACTGACCAAAGAAAGACACGAGGAACACAAAAGGTTTGATAGAAAAACATATATATTCAAGGTTTGGTTTGGTTTGGTTTGGTAGGTTTTATGGCATATCAACCTTTGTAGGTTATCTAACGCCAAATCCATTTTTATGTTAATAATCTGTTCTATTTAAAACAATTCAGTTTAGCATAAGTGCACAGTTTTTCAAAAACATTTCTATTTCAAACTATTCAAGCAGTTATATGTAACAATTCAGTTAAGTGTAAATACAGTTTTAATGTCGACGTACAGTTTAATCCTATTTACCCATACCCCTTCGCTCGGGCAGGAAATGGCACAAGGTCAATTTTTAAGCGGAGTTTAACAGCTTTGAATTCAGAGTTTTCCTTCTCCTAGACTAGTTGCCTCACCAAGGCTGAAGAACCCAGTCTGACCTACTATTTACCCATAGCTGGAGGAAGAATAATTGGATTCATACCTTTCCCAATGGTATTAGTGCAACGTGAAATGCAATGAGTCTCGTCCAGGATTTGAACTCGTGTCGCCGTGTCCATTTCCTACGACGATAACCATTACACCACGGGCACCTCGACGTACGGTTTAATTGTCAAAAACATTTCTATTTCAAGCTATTCAGTTTAATCAAATAATTCAGTTTAGCATAAGTATGCTGCTAGTTCTATTCAACCCATAGATAGGGTCCTATCAGGTGCTACCACTCCGGGCCAGAGTGGACCTGGGAGCGATGGCAATGAAGGGGTGCTCCGCACTCCCCAAAGCTCTGGCACTGCTGGGACTTCGCCATCAGATTGTTTAGTGTCATATACATAACACTCGTTGGTGGGGGGTACCCCTCTGCAGAGGTTCAGTCAGTGTATTCTACAGCTCCAGCCGACTGGGCAAATATATATTCAAGTGACAGAAACAAGATACAAGTGAAACTAGTTAAAAAGTAGTTAGTTGATAGAAAGCTGAGATTCCAGTGTGGTAGTAAATATCCGTCTACTATGCAAATGGTATCACAAGTGATTGTGTCACGCTGATTGGTGCACACTTCTCTGACGCTCTCGTTGACGTGCATGTATTTATGGAGGTGCCCGTGGTGTAATGGTTATCGTCGTAGGAAATGGACACGGCGACATGAATTCAAATCCTGGACGAGACTGATTTCATTTCACATAGCATTAATACCATTGGGAAAGGTATGAATCCAATTATTTTTCCTCCAGCTATGGGTAAATAGTAGGACAGACTGAGTTCTTCAGTCTTGGTTAGGCAACTAGTCTAGGAGAAGGAAAACTCTGAATTCAAAGCTGTTAAACTTCGCTTAAAAATTGACCTTGTGTCACATCCTGCCCCACCGGAGGGGTTGGGTAAATATGATTTATGGAGGAGGGAAAGTCCATTATGTAAGAAGTGAAAGAATAAATTGTACAATGAAAATGATATATATAAAAGATAATTTTGTTGCACTTAATCTTCTTGTTTGTTACTTTTGCTATTTTATTTACTGTTGTTGATCTTTCGTTTTAGATTAGATTTTCGTTCTCTTCCTCCCAATACACACGTGGGAACATACATGCTGACAATCACAAGATTACCCAAACTACAAGCTAATATTAGAAAGACAGACTCTATATTTCTTGAAAAGAAGGAGAAAGATCACTCGCCAGCATTGAGGTTTGCGTCGATGCAACTATTCAAGGACTCGATGAATATACAAAATAGAATGAAAAAGAAACTAATTACAGTAGTCAGTAACAGTAATATCAACATAAATGACTTGATGACAAATAGGAAAATAATAACGTCTAGAAAACAAGAATGGAAAGAAAAACAACTGTATGGATACTTCAAGTGACAAACAAAAAGAAATTACTCAGGAGATGGCCCATATATGACTAACCGGAAGAAATCTGGAGAAAAAAACCTCTTTTGATATCAGTAAAAAGTAATGTCATAAAAGCTAATTGTGTCAAAGTAGAAATTGATATACACAGAAGAAGAGCAAATGCAGGTCATTTGGTGACAGATAAAGAAACGTTTAATCACATGATAAGTCATTATCATCATCATCGTCATGTCGTGCCGCTAGCACTGATATCCCTGACCCTCTTTCGCCACTTCCCCCTATCGTTCATCGCCTCTGGCAGGTCCTCAGGGCTACACCCCGTATCCTCACATAGCTGCTGTATGTATGTTCGAGCTGATCGTCCTGCTTTTGCTCGGCCATATGTGGGGGTCCATAGGAGTACATCACTTATGAGCTCATCTCTGCTTCTTCAGCAGTGTCCTGCATGTCTGGTTCGTCTAACTTGGATAGTTTTCGTGATGGGAGGCAGGTGGCCGTATAGTTGGTGCCTTGTAGGATGTTGCCGCCAGGACTTATTCAATATTGCTCGCAGCATTCTTGTGTAATTGCCGTCTAGCTTCTTCTCCAGCTGTTTAGTTAGCGTTCAAATTGTGCATCCATACAGCAGTATCGATACGACCGCTGCCAGGAAGAGTAAACATGATTGGTTAGGAAAGGTGATTCACTTGGAATCATGCAAGAGATTATGATTTGATAATGTTGACAAATGGTATATACACAAACTAGAATAAATTCTTTAGGATTGTCGGTGAGGTTCGGGATACGCTGACTGTATTCTTTATAGAAGAGTAATACCCTTCTTTCATTTTTGAAAAAAAAAAGGGTGGTGCCCTAAGTACGATACTAAACTGCATGTGATGGTTGGACTCCAGTTCCAGAAATCTAGTGAGTGTAGAGTAACTCTTTATTGCCTTTACTCCCAGGTCTACTCTGGCTTGAAGTTGTCGTACATGTTAGGGTCCCATCCATAAGACAAATAGATTTGACAGGACCGAATGTTGTTTCTTCTTTCACTACGTTTCGGCCAAATTTCACCTCTGGCCTTCTTCAGGTGATTTACCGTGACCTCGGATAGGAATGCTGAGTCTTGTAACCGTATCCCCAGTAATTACTGCCTTCCATAGTTGTTGTCTATCACACCACGTTTTTGACCAAGTAAACCTCTGGCCGGCTTGGGTAGGAATTGAAACCGCTATCTTCTGACAATGCTCACCTGGAACCGTAGAGACTCAACGCCCCTATCCGCTGCGCCACGGGCCCCGAAGGCGCAGCGGATAGAGGCGTTGAGTCTCTACGGTGAAATTTGGCCGAAACGTAGTGAAAGAAGAAACAACACAAAAACTACCAAGATTGCGAAAAAAAGTCCGCAATAAATAAAAAAAAATTAATTCTCAGATTAAGAAACCTCATCTCAAAATGATTCCAATTAAAGACAAGATGTAAATATGAATGAACAATGAACGCGATTTCCTAACCTCCAGGCGTAAAAAAGAACATAGTGACTTGACATGCCGTTAAAATCAATCAATCAATCAATCTAACCTGATGTTTGCAACAATAATGCTGAGTTCAGTTTTGAATAACCTAACAAGGACTGACAAAAGACAAAACCAACCAACCACACATCGAAGAGTGTCATTATCTTGAGCACTAATCAGGTTGTAAGACAGAGCACTCAGTGAGTTTTTATGCATTTCTAAAAGTTATTTGGGCAAAGAGAACCCTCAGCTATAATTTGAACGTGAGTGACCAATCTAGGCTCTCTCGCACCTGTGCGACATCGTATATTAGGAAGTTACCATCGGTGTAAAAGAACAAGTACTTAGCAGTACAGACTTCCCGCTCGTGCGTCTATCTGTGCGTGTGTTGCTTGTGAATCAAGTTTTTTTTGTTTGGTTTTGTTTTTTAGGCGTTACCTCATCAGTTCACTAAACAGACTTAGCATTCTCTTCCGCCAAAAATTTATCCGAATTTTGCTGCTAGCTCCGGATACGTTTTCACGCATTAAAAACATCCAATAAGACATACGATACGCCGTAGGTGGTATTTTCTGTAGTTGTTTTTTGTTGGGTTTTTTTTTTTTCCTTTTTTCTTTTTTATTTTTTCTCTAATATCTTTCAGCATATGCAGGCAGTGCGAAGGTTACAATATTAGGTAACGAAAACACCTACGGATGTATATAGGTACATATTTACGTGCAGACTAAGTGACATGCATAGATAAACAAATGCTTGTATTTGTAGATAGATAGATAGATAGATAGATAGATAAAAAAGCCAACTTGATATGAAACATTATTTTAGAGAATCAAAATGATATTAAACTTACAATCAACATTCACACAAGATTGATAGATATCAATAATTTAGTTTGGTTGTTTTTAAATAGCATATCAACCTTCATGCCAACTCTGTCCTTCGAGAAGAACAGTAGTGATCATATTTAACCCATAGCTGGGAGGATAAGAAGGTTCATCCCTTTCCGAACGGTATTTGTCCGAAAGTGAACGTAATAGTTCGAACTTATTTACTACGATTCCGCAGTCCTGCGCGTTAACCATTACACCACGAGAACACTCCCACGGTTTGGTTTGGTTTGGTTTGTTTGTTTGGGTTTATGGCATATCAACCTCTGTGGGTTATTTAATACAAAATCTCTTTAAGTAAATAAACAGTTCAATTTTAAACAATTCAGTTTAGCATGAATACACAGTTTAATTGTCAAAAACATTTCTATTTCAAGCTATTCAGTTTAGTCAAAAAATTCTAATTCAAACAATTCAGTTTAGTATAAGAATAGATCTTGTTTACACACATTTGAATGTCAAAACAGTTTTATTTCAAACAATTCAGTTTAAGATTAGTGTGCAGTTTAGTTCTATTTAACCCATAGATAGGGCCCTGTCAGGAGCTACCATTCAGGGTCAGAGTGGACCTGGGAGCAATGGTAATGAAGGGGTAGTCTGCCTTCCCCAAAGCTCCTGCATTACTGAAACCTCCCAATCAGATTTTTTAGTATCATATACAGGACACTCGTTGAGGTGGGGGTCTTACCCTACTGCAGAGATGCAGTCGGTGAATTCTACAACCCCAACCAAATGGGCAGTTGGTTTGATTTGGTTTCTTTGTTTAATTGCATATTAACCTTCATGGGTTATTTAATGCCAAAGCCATCTTTGAAGAAGACAGCAGTGGTGTTATGGGACCCATTCTTGGGCGGAATAAGGAGATTCTTGCCTTTCTTAAGGATATTTGTCTGAAAGTTAACTTACAAGCACGACTGAAATTCGAACTTGCTTACTACGTTGTTGTAGTCCAGCACGTTTGCTACAACGCCACGGACACTGGCTGCATGTGAGGTTGGTTGGTTGGTTGGTTGGTTGGCTTTTATGGCATATCAACCTTTGTAGGATATTCAACGCCAAATCTATTTTTATGCAAATAGTCAGCTCTATTTCAACAATTCAGTTTAGCATGAGAACATAGTTTAATTGTCAAAAACGTTTCTTTTTCAGTTTATTCAGTTTAGTATAAGTACAGATTTTGTTTACACACAGTTAAATGTCAAAACAGTTCCATTTCAAACAATTCAGTTTAGCATAAGCACGCTGTTAAAATGTAAGTACCGTTTAATTGTCAAAAATATTCCTATTTAAGCAATTCAGTTCAGTCAAACAGCTCTAATTCAAACAGTTCAGTTTAGCATAAGTATGCAGTTTGTTCTATTTAACCCATAGATTGGGCCCTATCAGGTACTACCATCACGAGCCAGAGTGGACCGGGGGGCAATGGCAATGAAGAAGTGCTTCGCATTTCCCAAAACTCCAGCATCACTGGAACCTCACCATCAGATTGTTTAGTGTTATTATCAGGACACTCGTTGACGGGGTCTTACCCCTCTGCATAGAAGCAATCGGTGTATTCTACAGCCCCAACCAACCGGGCAAATGTGATGTTCAGCCTCCATTTCTGGAGATCTGGTGAGTGTGGAGTAACCTTTCATTGCAATTACTCGCAGATCTACTCCAGCTTAAAGTGAACTTCCCGCTAAATAATTTATACCCATAGCTTCAAATACTTTTGTTCCATTTATTAGGAATATTCTAAGTTATGTGACTAGGAGAATAATAATTTTCAAATTTGATTCGTAGATGGGACCCTGACAGATATTATCACCCAGCCAACTAAGGGATGAATCCACATTCACCAGAGCTCCAGAAGAGGAGTCTCACCACCGGATGCATTTCATGGCCATTCACAGGGCATAGTTAGATTGATTGATCTTATTTGTGGGTTTTACGGCATGTCAACCCTTACAGAGTTATCTAATACCCTTGTCATTTTTAGCATTTTTGATTTCAAGTAACTAATGCTAATATCTTGTAAAAGATTATAGATTAATTAAACTATTCTTAATACAAATAATTTACCCAGTTATATGGTTTCAAGTATTCTTAGCAAATACAAATAATTCATACACTGTTACATTGCTTCAAGTATTCTTATATATTTCAAATAATTTGAAAACATTTATATGGCTTAAGTTACTATTCCGATTTGCGAACAATAATTACTGGCTTAAGATTATTTATAAGCTTTTAAGAATTCCTACCAAGTGATAATAATTTGCAATCAATTATATGGTTTCATGTAACTATTCTTGTTTAATAATAATAATAATAATAACAACAATAATTATAATAATAATAATAACAATAATAATAATAATAAAAATAATGGTGGACTTTCTGTCCCGGCTGACCATAGAGTAAAATTGAAAGAAAATGAAAAGAAGGATAAATACCTTGACCTTGCTAGAGAACTGAAAAAACGGTGGAACATAAACGTGACATTTATAACAATTGTAATTGGTACTCTTGGTACAGTCTCCAAAGGGTCAATAAAGAGACTGGAAAACTTGGAAATAAAAGGACAATTGGAGACGATCCAAACTACTGCATTATTGAGATCGATCAGAATACTGAGAAGAGTCCTGGAGACTTGAGGAGACTTGCTGTCACTCAAACTCCTGTGAAAAACTCTCAAGGAGTAAATAATAATAATAATAATAACTTGGACCTGGCTAAGAAAAGAAAACCTTAAGAGAGAAACAGAATCTCTCCTGATAGCAGCATAAAACAACGCCATAAGAACCAATCATATTAAAGCGAGAAATGATAAGACGCAACAAAATAGCAAATGTACGCTATGTGGTGACAGAGACGAAACGATCAACTACATAATATGCGAATGCAGCAAATTAGCACCGAAGGAGTATAAGACGAGACACGACTGGGTGTGCAAGGTGATCCACTGAGAAATGTGCAAGAAATTAAAATTTGACCATACCAACAAATGGTATATGCACAACCCAGCACCTGTCCTAGAAAATGACACACATAAACTCCTATGGGACTTTGACATACAAACGGATCACCTAATCTCGGCCAGAAGACCAGACCTTATAACAATCAACAAAAAAAGAGAATTTGCAATATTGTTGACTTTGCCGTCCCGGCTGACCACAGAATAAAACTGAAAGAATGTGAAAAGAAGGATAAGTACCTTGACCTTGCTAGGGAATTGAAAAAACTATGGAACATGCAGGTGATAATTACAATAATTGTAATTGATGCGTTTGGAACAGTAACTAAAGGATTACTAAAAGGACTGGAGGACTTGGAAGTTGTCGGATGAGTAGAGACCATCCAAACTACTATATTATTGAGATCTGTCAGAATACTTAGAAGAGTCCTGGAGACTTGAGGAGACTTGCTGTCACTCAAACTCCTGTGAAAGACCATCAGCTAACGCTGATGTGAAAAACACTAATGAGTAAATAATAATAATAATAATAATAATTTGTTTATAAACTCGCATATAGTTATAATATATTATATATATATATATATATAATTGGCCTAGGGGTTAGAGTGTTCGCCAATGGCCCGGGAGACCTGGGTTCAATCCCAGGTCGAGTCATACCAAAGACTCAAAAAATGGTACTTGATGCTTCCTTGCTTAGCACTCAGCATTATAAGGTACGGATCAAGGGTAAAGTAGAGCAATCCAGGAAAGGAGTAGCGCCCTCCCCTACACATTGGTGTAGTAGCTATCGAAAAGGGAGCCTTCGGGTTACCCTCGACTATGGTCGCCAACTTTACTTTACTTATATATAATATTCTTATCTAATACTAATAATTTTTAAATAGATTTCTTTTATCAATTGCTGACAGCCTAATATATACAACCACTCTTGTAAAGAGTGGGCCAGTGAGTAATGTCAATCAAGGGGAATTCTACACTCTCCATATTTCCAGAACTGGAGCTTCACCACCGGACGCAGATCAGTCGTCAAACCACCCATTACAAGTAACTTGTGATATGCGTAATTCTACTTTTCAAAGCAACTCTAAAGAACAAAGCAACAAATATCCCATGTTTAAGCTTGTTGTCGCTGTTATTCTTAACCTGACCACCACCCTACATTTTAATCATTATTTTTGCTTGTTTTTATTTTTGTTTATTTGCTTCTCCCGACCGTCAAGAGCTCTATACTCAATAATCAAATTTGTAACCTGCTGTAGGCTATGTAAAAATAATCTTTTGATACATATTAATTGGTTTGGTTTGGTTTTCTGGCATATCAACTATTTTAAGGTTATTTAATGCTAAATCAATTTTTATGCATATAGACAGTTCTATTTCTAACAATACAGTTTAGCATAAGTACACAGTTTAAATGTCAAGAACATTTCTCTTTCAAACAATTCAGTTTAGTCAACAAAGTTAAATGGTTTCAAGTATTGCTATGTATTACTAACAACTCAATTAAACATCAGTCATTTATTTACACATTTAAATGTCAAAACAGTTCTATTTCAAACAATTCAGTTTAACATAAGCATACAGTTTACTTCTATTTGACCCATATATAGGAACATCTGCAGAGATGCAGTCGGTGTATTCTTTAGCCACTTACCCAACCAACTCGGCCAAGAAATATTGCATCTAATGATTTGAGATGAAAAATCGCTCTTAAAAAGACGTTTAGTACACGGCATATAGATATACGGGGTGTATACGATAAGTTTCCAGACTTTTTTCGTATGGGCATTTAAAATTGTCATAGACTCTTGAAAATTCACTATGTTATTGCTATACATCTTATGGGATGACTGACCAATTTTTATGATTTCAGGTTCAAATCAACAGCTACAGCACAAATTGGATTACACCCTACTAAAGTCTGATTGTCACAGCTGGTGAATTTCAAAAATGCAATGAGGACACTTTAGAAGAACGATATGCAATAAAATTCTGTTTTAAACTTGGAAAAAATGCCACAGAAATGTATGGAATGCTTCAGACAGCTTTTCGACCATATTGCATGAATCGAGCATCAGCTTTTGAGTGGCATAAGAAATTCAAGGAAAGCAGGGAGTCTGTGAGGGATGATGAGAGGTGTGGGAGGAGTAAGAAAGTGAATACACTAGAGTTAATTGTCCAAGGGGTTAGGGTCGGGGTTACTATGTTGAGGTTTTAAGCGAGTTCAGGACGAAATTCCGTAGGAAGAGGCCAGCACTCTTCAAATCGGGTCAGTGGCATTTTCCACCGGGACAATACACCAGTCCACAACTCCATCCTTGTCACAGACTATTCGATCAAGATGGGTATCAAGACAGTTCCTTATCGTCCCTATAGTCCAGACCTCTCTCCCTGTAACTTTTGGTTATTCCTTAAGATCAGAGACTGTCGTTATGAGATAATTGAGGAGATGAAAGAGGCTGTGATATGCTCACACAAGAGGACTTCCATGGGGCCTTTCATAAGTTGTTGGAACGGTACAATAAGTGCATTGCATCCGGACGAGAGTTTCATATGTGTACTATTAATAAAAGTGCCCATACGAAAAAAGTCTGGAAACTAATCGTATGCACCTCGTATATATTAGGGTGTACTTTTGATACACTCTGATGTACATATCAGGACCTCCAGCAAATCGAACTCACTAACAATGGTCTGATTATGTAGCTCGCTAACCATTGGTTCGCACAAGATGCGCAGCGTTTATGCTCAAATAGACAAATATTCTTTATGTAAAATTTATAACAAAGACAAAGGTTGTTTTTTTTTTGCATTAAACTTCGAATTCATCGCTTAATACTTTCAAAACTTCTTTTTTATTCTGTTTGATTGATTTATTTATTGGAATCGTTTTATGCATTTTTGTCTGATAAAAGTTTTATGTAGAAACACTTCCTATACGAATATATTTCTCAATCTATCTGAGTTTTCAAAGTTCCTGTTACAATGCTGTTGAAAATGTTCTTATAGATAGAATATCAAGACTTATCAAGAACAAATAGAAAAAGTGACTATCGTTATATTTTAGAATAATTTTTCATAAAGTTGTTATTCCTCATTATTAATAATTTCGATTCGGATTATCCTTCATCTTCCGAATTCTTGTTGCTTTTTATCAGAACTCAGGTCTCCATTTCTGTAGCAGCGAAGAATAATTCGCATTGGAAACAAGAGTAAAAAAAAAAAAAAAACTCCCAGTGAGTTTCAAATTCATGTCCTTGTCTACTTCGGAGAAGTTAATTCTACGTAGCGGCTTCAATACTCAGCTACGAAAAGATGGCTGGTATTACAGAAGTCCAAAGAAGTTGAATTTAACCAGTAACTGGGCTTATAACAAACTTACTGCATCCTGTGGTGAGGCTCTTGTTCTGAAGCTTTGGGTTGTGTGGAGTCATTTCTTGATTGCCATCAATCCCAGGTCCACTTTGACCCAGAATGGTAGTGCTTGTATATAATTAGAGACCATAATTCTTAAACTGACGTCAGTATAACTTAACCCAGCAAGAGTTGACATGCCGTAATGCAAAATAAATCTGTCTAAAATGATTTTGGGATTTTGGGCTGCAATATTAACTCAGCTAGTAGAAGATGGATAATATCTTAGAAGTTGACATAAGTTGAATTTCACTGAGAGTTTATTCTTATTCTTGTTTTCGATGCGCACTGTTTCACGTTCTCATAAAAGTGACAACTTGAGTGAAACGTGATGAAAAGCAAATAGAGTTAGAAAGATGATAATTATATTAATCAAAATTATCAATAATAATGATTAACAAAGCAAGTAGAATTAGAAAGATGAAGGATAATCCTAATCAAAATTATTAATCATAATGATTGATAAAGCAAGTAGAATTAGAAAGATGAAAGATAATCCTAATTGAAATTATTAATTATAATGATTGTTAAAGTAGGTAAGATTAAAATGTTGAAATACAATACTAGTCAAAGTTGATAGTAACAAAGCCTGACAGCTTCATCAGAAAAAATATTTCAAAATTTGTCAAGTTATTAGAAACAGGATTGCAAGAGAAAATTTACATAGATCGTAACTGATTAGATAGATAGATAGATAGATAGATAGATAGATAGATAGATAGATAGATCTTTTTATTGAACTAAGCATAGTCTCGCACAAGGCTTTTACGTGAATTTGAACATAGAAGTCAGCGGGATATATGCAACTACCTCAATCAGCGAACGGCTAAGTGGATAGAAGTCTAAAAGCTTTTGCTGATCTTGCTTTGATAAAGTTCTATATGAATGATAGCAATACGGGAGGTATTTGGCTCCCCGGAGAGTAATTTCAAATATGAGCCGAGAGATTTTAGCCAGAAAAAGAATTGATGGCTTGGTTTGGTTTCTTTTTTGATGGCATATCAGCCATTGTAGGTTATGTAATTCTAAATCCATCCTTGTAGAAGAACAGCAGTGATACTATTTGACCAAGAGCTAAGGAGATAAGGGAGGGTTTAATTCAAAAAGAATTGCGTATGGATAGATCGAGTTTCGAACTTCTGTCTCTTTCTGCTTCTGGGAATCGTGATTCTACGTCTTCTTCACTTCTCTAGTTCGGTAACATGACTTGGTTGTTGGTGGTGGAGTTGACGCTAATCATATAGTGAGTCCTGGTTAAGAATAACCTGGTGGAACCCATCCCTCTCCAAGTTTGAATTCAAACTGATTGCTATAGGCAGCTCTGCTATTTACACATAGCTGTAGAAAGAATAGTTGGATTCATGCCTTTTTAAAATCCTAACAGCCTCGTTCAAGATTTGAACTCAAGTACCATGATGCTACGACAACTACATACTATTATTATGACCACCTACAAACTAGAATAAGGATGATATCCCAGAAGTCCAAATAACAACTGTAAAGCCACTTGATAGCCTCGTCTCCGATTGGTTGGCGCCATTTTTGTTTTGTTTTGATTTTTGTTTCTTCGTGTTTAGATTATTTTTAACTGAAGTTCTTTCAATCATTATTATTGATAATTTTGTCTTATATAATCCTTCATCTTAGTTCCTGTTACTATTTTATTTATTATTACTTTTCTTTGCTGAGATCATAATAGACTCTTTCTTCTTCTTTTATCTCTGTATGACTTTTGATTATGCAACCATAAAGCTAAACCTGCATGCATAACTCAAATGTGCAATATTATCTCTCAATGGTCATATTATATAGTTACTGATAAAGAAACGTTTGCTAAATGCAGAGAGGAGATCAAGTGTGGGCTTAATATCATTACAAAATAACAGTCGGTAACAGACGCCACGCCTACAACGAGAACAAAAAAAATCAACTAAGCCATATTTTTAAAATGCACAGAAATAATGTTTTGTTGGTTCCATAATGATCCATCAACGTGTTTTCAAACGACACGCACTAGTTGTCAGTGTTCGAACCCAGGTGAATAACCAGGATCTTGGATACTGATTTTCAAAGCCGTCAGACTATCTTTCGTACTAGGAATATTATAGAGCACTAATTTTTAAAACTATTTCCCTCATGGTACATAACTCATTTAAGCTTAGGAATATCTGTCTATATTTCTGAGATGAGGTATTATGTACATTATTTACATTTAAAGAATCAGCGATTATGCTAGGCCACAAAAATCTCCTGAGCCGACCAAGCATAGAAATTAGTACAATATGGAAATCAGAATTAAAGAGTGCCAGAGAAAAGCAATAAAAACGACAAAGTTGCAATATGAGCTCTGGTTAAAAAGAAAAAAAAGAAAAAGAAACATGCTATGATAACAGCAAAATTGCAATATGAGCACTGGTAAAAATGGTAGCTGAAGACGTTAGGTTTTTAATACCCAGAAATTCATGCACAAATGTCCTCAAGGGTACATGCCACAGTGGATAAAGTTGTAGGTTAGATCCATTGACATACCCAAAGACTATGAGTTCAATGCCAGGTGAAAGCAGTGGAGAACTTTCAGAGGGGAAATTAACAAGAGATAACTGAAAACTGACATCCATTAAACATGGTTTGTGGAACTATATCAGTCTACCCTGGTAAGAGAAATAAAGGGTTAAGTTCGACATTCCAACCACCAAAAGAAGGCCGCAGCGTTCAACTGCTGAAACATTGTGATAAACATGGCGACGAAGCTGAGGACAATAGTCCAAAAAATGTAAATAATGTACTTAAGCTTTGGAAATATTGAAATCGTTTGGCGATTTTTTTCTGCTTTCACTTGATGACATTTATTACTTTGAGCCTTGTTTATTCGTACATAAATGGACACCTTCGTAAAACTAACCGTGTGCCATAGTATAAAAGGAGTTTATGTACTTTTTAACAAACTAGTCCTTTATTACTGCTGTAGTGAGTCAGATTTTTTGCTTGCACCATACATTTGAGACCCTAAGAAATGCACCTGTGTAAATAACAGGTGCATCCGGTCGAAAATATCAGGGGATAAACTTGACTGTCGACGGGTTGAATTGAGTGCAAATGTGACGTTCACAAGAAGCAGGTGGGTGTCGAACAATAATATAACCCGGGTGCGACAGGAAGTCAGTTAGTTGGAGATAAGATGCTGTAGAGAGAACCAGCATCCTGCAGAGGACCCCCGATTGAGCAGCCCAGCAGAACGAGAAAGAAGTGCTGCTAAAGATGAAGAAACTGGGGGGTCAATATGTTGCAGTCTTTGTTCAGTCTCCAACTCACCTCTCACACACAACCCTTTCAATAAAGTGAGAGGTATATTTTTCTAATGAACTGTGTCCTCTCGTCCTTATAGTGTTGAATATGTTTCCGCACCTATATTGGTATAGTTGCATATGTATTATGTGGCTATGCAACACTTTTACTATTCTATGGGCGGGGCTTAGAATACGCTGACTGTATCCCCTTTGGAGGCTTAAGACCTTCACCGAAAGAGGCGTCCTAGGCATAAAATGAATCAACATCTTGCGGTGAGACTCCAGTTCTTGAGATCTGAGGAATGTAGACCACTCCTTCATTGGTATTACTCCCTGATCCACTCTGAACCAAAGTGGTGGTATCTGTTAAACTCCTATCCATTGATCAAATAGATCGATTCACAATTCGTAATAAAACTATCCAGAAAAATATGGATAAGACAAAAATATATCTGAATACAGAAAACTGAAATTATCAATTTATAAATTGGATATAAGAATATATACGGAAGACTTTCACAAATTTCATCAACTTTATTGGCTTCAAAATGACTGCCATTATTGTTGAAGCAGTTATTCTGCAAAACATGGAGAACGGCAAAATATAAAAATATAAGAATCTTTTCCAATAACGTGAAACAGACTTTTGATCAGTTATGTAAATTGTCTATTATAGATTTACATAGAATACGCCAAAAGGAGGAGTTTTTAGAAAGTTACTGATTGGATTTGATGTCATAATTTGTTGTGAATATTTCTGAACTAGTAGCATTTTTTTTTTTTTTTTGGTATTTTGTGTCCCTAACATTTTTTGCTGAGAATTGATGCATGATAGTAATCAGTCTTAGCAAGTTTTATCAAAAAGTTAAACAATGACATTGCCCTAGGAAGGCTATAATTGGTTGGCATTAAATGGCTGAATTCTCTCTGGACGCCACATGATGATACTATACAGAAAAATGCATTGGTTTGACTTGACTTGTTTGTCAAATGGTATATCAACCTTCGTTGGTTATTTAATGCCAAATTGTACAAAAAAAATAGCTGTATTATTTAACCCATAGCTGGTCAGGGATAAAAAGGTTCATACTTCTTGCCCTAGGGTATTAGTTCAAAAGTAAACGTAAAATCGTGACTTGGGTTTGAACTCGCTAACTATAATGTCGTAGTCAAGCACATTAGCACATTAACAATGACATTGCCCTAGGAAGGCTATAATTGGTTGGCATTAAATGGCTGAATTCTCTCTGGACGCCACATGATGATACTATACAGAAAAATGCATTGGTTTGACTTGACATGTTTGTCAAATGGTATATCAACCTTCGTTGGTTATTTAATGCCAAATTGTACAAAAAAGTAGCTGTATTATTTAACCCATAGCTGGTCAGGGATAAAAAGGTTCATACTTCTTCCCCTACGGTATTAGTTCAAAAGTAAATGTAAAATCGTGACTTGGGTTTGAACTCGCTAACTATAATGTCGTAGTCAAGCACATTAGCACATTAACAATGACATTGCCCTAGGAAGGCTATAATTGGTTGGCATTAAATGGCTGAATTCTCTCTGGACGCCACATGATGATACTATACAGAAAAATGCATTGGTTTGACTTGACATGTTTGTCAAATGGTATATCAACCTTCGTTGGTTATTTAATGCCAAATTGTACAAAAAAGTAGCTGTATTATTTAACCCATAGCTGGTCAGGGATAAAAAGGTTCATACTTCTTCCCCTACGGTATTAGTTCAAAAGTAAATGTAAAATCGTGACTTGGGTTTGAACTCGCTAACTATAATGTCGTAGTCAAGCACATTAGCCACTACGCCACAGAAACTTTCCCCGAAAAATGGATATGAGGAAAACATATACGGTTCCAGAAAACCAAGAATATCAACTGAAAAAAAGAAATCAAGATATAAGAATATAGGAAGAAGATTTTTACGAATTTCAACGACTTTGTTGGCTTCAGAATGTCTGCCGCTACAGCTGAAGCCATTAAAACTTTCTTGAGAATTTTAAACTATAGTATTGCATTTGTTGGAAATGAAAAAAAATTGTTTCAAATAGTAGCAGAAAGATTGCAAATTTGAAACATTGCGTTTGGCGTTTATTGATTTAAGAACTGTGTTGCTGAGAAAGTTAGAATATTAAACTTCAGATTTGATGGTTTATAATTCAACTGAATAAAATAAAAACGAACAACCACCTCTCTCCACTTATTTCCTACGCATGTAGGAGCTTTCTTTTGCAGCAATATATATATACATATATATATATATCAGATTCTAGTTAATAGAGTCACATCGACAGCAACAGTTTTGAACCTAATAACCAGCTTCTCCGATTTACTGAATAAAGCAATCGTAATCTTCTGAGATATTTATATAAACGCTTGTTTCAACCAAGGGAAGTAACTGTCAGTCAGAACCTAACACGATGTATCTTATAGAGTTCGGTTACTTCAGAGTCACGAGCTAAAAATATTTTGCTGACATTTTTTAAAGAAAATATATGATGTTACTTCAAAGTTAGTTAATTCAAGAGCACTGTTGTTTTATCAAAATGAACAGCTTATTGGTCATGATAAGCTAAGCAAATGACAACTGAATTAGACGTGTTTCAAACGGTACTTATAAAATTAGTTCTGTTGCGATGCTGGTTCAAATAATCAATGGTTCTATTAAGCGGAATTCCCGAATCTATACGCGATAAAAGCAGCTTCAAAAATGTGCAAAAATCAATGTTTTATCAACAAACAAGAGTGGACATTTTTTGAGAGCTTTTTATTTATTTTTGACATCTTAATGTCTTTGTTGATTGATTGATTGATTGGTTTCCCAGCATGTCAACTCTTGTTGTGTTATTTAATGCCGAAGTCAGTGGTTTATTTTTTTGTTATTGTCTTTGGGGTTTGGTGGGGTCTTTTTTGCATGAAATCATAATCCAGCTCTCCGCACAAGAAAGGTCATTTTAAGCCGAGTTTAATCAGTCTGTTTTCTTTCTCCTAGACTGGTTGCCATACCAAATGTTACTCCATTTAGCCATTACTTGAGAGAGACTAGTTGCATTCGAACCTTTTTCAAAGGTATTAGCACAATGTAAAAGGCAAACAACCTCGTCTAAGATTTGAACTCTGGTCACTGTGTCTACTTTCTATGACTGTAACATTTACACCACGAGTGCCTCTATTTACAAACACTAATTCAATTTAATTAACTAATAATAATAATCAATTATGACTGGATGTAATTATTCCTAACACAATTTATACAGTTTTATGGTTTCAAGTATTCCTATCTAATACTAATATCTAATGTTCTATTTTAGTATATATATCATGAATGTAAAAACTTATACCAAGAGAAATACTTTATCATTGATATAATCTCATTTGTTCCCCAAAAAGTGATTCTATTTTATGAATTGAATTTCCAGAAAATCCGGCAATCACCGCGCGCGACATAAGGAACCCCTGGACTGCTTTTTTTACTTTATTCGGTCACCTTAGCCATGTTTAGCGTGATTCTTTCGCACTGGAGATTGAACCAGCGACCACAGATCTGAAACTCTACCACTGAGCTACTGGTCCACACCACAAACAAGCGCTGCCAAATGAACAAATTATTGTAAATGAGCGGCTGATTAACCTGTTGTGTCTTGTAGTCACACCCGTACTCTTACAGACGACTCAGTCACCTCCAGGGCTACGCCTTGTCAAGATATATGTCATGCGCAGTGCTTGCCAGATTTTCTGGTTATGGTTATTCAATTCATAATCAAAAATAAGAATAAATGCAAGCAGTGTCACATCAACCAAAAAAGACATCGACACGCGCCTAGCAAAGGCATGGACAGCTACAAACAGCTTATCGGTCATATGGAAATCAGACCTGACCGATAAAATGAAACACAGTTTCTTACAAGTTGCGGCTGTGTCGATACTGCTATATGGATGCACTACATGGACGTTTACTAAACAGATGGAGAAAAAGATTGACGGCAACTACACAAGAATGCTGCGAGCAATATTGGACAAGTCCTGGAGGCAAC
The DNA here is from genome assembly GCA_963585895.1 of Sepioteuthis lessoniana. NCBI lineage: Eukaryota > Metazoa > Mollusca > Cephalopoda > Myopsida > Loliginidae > Sepioteuthis > Sepioteuthis lessoniana. Next base: position 19,863,475 of record OY757922.1, read on the forward strand.
ATCCCACAAAGCAGTAGCTATACAGCCACCTACCACCCATCACGAAAACTATCCAAATTAGACAAACCAGACATGCAGGACACTGCTGGAGAAGTAGGGACGAGATCAAAAGTGATGTACTCCTGGGGACCCTTTCACATGGAAGCGATGAACGATAGGGAGGGTGGCGAGAGAGGGTCAGGAATATCCGTGCTGATGGGACGACATAATGATGAGTTCGGGAGACTCAACACCGGATACAGTTTAATTTATTAACTAAAATATTCTTTTTTTGTTAGTAGGATTGTCTTGTCATTCAGTAGAGGATACAGTCGATGTATTCTACGCCCCGCTGATTAGGCTCTTAATATATTGTTTCATGGGCAAAAGATAGATAGATAAATAGATAAAGAAGAGACATAGATAAGAAAAAGACTGATAGATAGATAGATAGATAGATAGATAGATAGATTTTGTTTTGACACCTTGCCTTCAAAAACATACTTGCTTCAAAATCTGTCAACGTAGCGGAAAAAAAAGATTAAGCCGAAAAACGATGTTTTTCTTTTAAAATACTTTCTGTGAATTTCATTTTGTCACTCAATTTTTCTTTTATTTCCCGTTTAAAAACTTTTTTTTTATGATTTATATTTGTTTTTTTATGGAAATTTTAGAAATGCTTTTTTCGTTTCAACTGTAATATAAGTCCCACTGAGTTTATGGTGAGTGATTCTATTTGTCACTTAACATTCATTTTGTTGAGGCCTTTTGATTTTTGGTGTTTTTTTACTTAACTTCCCTTACGCAGAAACGTCTTTGCAAACACGTTGGGATGTATTTTATGAACAAAATGCAGATACAAAAAAAGGGAATAAATAAATATATAAAATTGTTCAATGGCAGACATTTTGATTTTAGTCAATAATAATAATAATAATAATAGTAATAAGCAAACGTGTTGGTAATCGTTTAAATATGACAACAACAAAAAAAAACGATGATGCTAGGGAGATAAGAAAAGAAAAAGGAGAGAAAAACCTATCGGATCGAATTTCCTTCTGATTTTGCCAAATCGAAAACTATTGAATCGAGTACGAAAATATTTATCTGAATGCTTTTTTTTTTCTTTTACATCAAAGGTTGTGTCCAAATAAAGAATAGAAGCCATTCTTTTCAATGACTTTGTAGGAAACAGGGGTGTTAGGTTGCGGTGAAATAGTTAGAAAAATAAAATAGTCATAAAGATCAATTTCTATTAAGAAGCGAGTTGGATCATCACTAGGTTATTCATACTTTCGGCATTGTGCCAAATGTTAGCTACGTTTCGTTTTTTTAGGATGTCTTGTGATTAGCGATTAGCGAGCGTAACAGAAGAGAACTATTACTTGTGAGTTCGATTCTTACCGAGTGCTAATATTCTGACATTATGCCTGTCTTATCAAAGTACAAGAAAGGTTTTCAGCATTCTCCAAAGCTCCTGCATCACTGGAACCTCACCATCAGATTGTTTTGTGTCATACTCAGGACACTCTTTGGGGGGTCCTACCTCTCTACAGAGAAGCAGTCGCTGTATTCTACAGTCCCAACCGACTGGGATATTTCCTCTATGTTTAATATCAAATGCTTCGAAGAAACTTAAGATCACTACCAATGGCTTGAGATTTTGTGTACATACTCCTCCGATGAGCCACAATCTGTGATGTTGTGGATCGGTTTTTCCAAAAGCCATTCTGATTTTTCCAAGTAATTTTCTCAATTTCAGGTCGAGCAGGATTAAGAAGCAGAGTATTGTAACCGTAGAAGCTATATTTGTAAATGATATGCATTTGTAGTTCTTAGTAATTCCAATATCATTTTTCTTCAAAAAGGGGAGGATGAAATCCTTCAGTTCCTTACTGTGTTTTTATAGACAGCGTTGAAAAATCGAAGTAGTATGTAATTAAATTTTCTTATCTTCCATACTTCAAGAGGTACTTTGTCGAAGTCTGCAGCTTTTCTACCATCAATTTTTATCTCTACTGAGTCAAGTTCTTCTTCCATAAATTGTATTAGTTTGATGTCTTGACTATTGATGATATTTACCGCTGGTTTATCAGTGATTTCAGGAGTGGGGTTCGAAGCAGATTCATGAAATGTTCTTTCCACTTGTAAAGTCTTTGTTATTGGCTGTCAACTTTTAGTTTCCCCCTCGAGATGCTTTTACTTCCACTCACTTTATTTACTTTCTGTCACGCTTATCGTGATTGTCTGTCATCTGCCTAATTTCTTATCTTATTGATTTAGCCTTGAATATATTCTAGTTGTTCTTTTCGGTAGGTTTTATTTCGTCCCCTCTGTGGTTTCTCAAGTTTATGCTTATTGGCGTTTATTTGGTTTCTTTTATTAAGTAAACACGTTTTCTTCATTTTGTATCGATTTTCTTGAACTATTATTTACTTCCAGAGACCTCTACATTTAACCCTTGACTGTGTTGGTATGCACTCGACCGCTGCTTATATATGGGCGGCAACAAAATTAACGTATACGTCATTCGGAGTTTGTCTTTCACTTGTCTATAGAGGAATATCAAACTTGTTTCTTGCAGTTACCCTATATTGATTGCTTATATCACAATTGGCATGTGAGAACAGGTCATATCGTGAAGCTTTAATTGTTTCATATTTCTGCATAGACTCAGGCATACCTTTGCTGAGATGATTCTTTGATCGGAAGATATTTCTTTAAAAGAGCGTGCCTTACAGATCAAAGCGCTATTTATCCACTTCTTGTTCATGAATTTATAATCTAGCTGTACGCATACTCAAAAAATTCTAAAGCACGCCTAGATTATATATATATATACTGGGGATTTGAATTAATTACTTAAATGAACATTTATGTTTTCGTACCGAACGTGCTAGCAACTTTGACTAGGGTCATATATTAAATTTGGATTTACGGTAAAATTGTCTTTACATTTAAAACACACTGTACAAGCAGCATTTTACAAAGAAAACAGCATACAATTTTGTAAAGTTTTTTGGTATTTAAAATTTTTAGGACCTAAAGACAATATACTGACCAGTTTTGAACTCTTGGCTTCTGGTGGCACATGGTTAGTTCTTCATCGATGGCGTTCGCCTCAATCGTTTAGTCATTAATGGATTTAAATAAAATTTGGGTTGGTCTAGTACTTGGGGAGGGGACAATGGTCTTTTCGCTATTTTCTTTTTTTTTTTGTGGCATTGGGGAATTTCTTTTGTTTTTTTCTAAACTACTATGGTGGGGTCTTTGGGGATTCTAACCTTTAAGAAAGACTCTTCCGTGTACCGAGCATGCCAGCACCTTTGACCGGGGTCATATATTATGGACCCCCTCATATGGCCGAGCAAAAGCAAGACGACCAGCCCGAACATATATACAGCAGCTCAGTGAGAATATGGGATATAGCCCTGAAGACCTTCCAGAGGCGATGAACGATAAGGAGAAGTGGCGAGAGAGGGTCAGGGATATTTGTGTTGGCGGCACGACATGATGATGATGATGATGATGATGTTTTCGTAAGCACTGTTGTTGCTATTAGTGCTTTCTCTTAAGGGTGAAAGTGTTGGTCACTGTTGGTTCATTAAAATAAGAAAAAAAATCACCTACACTGCCCTTAGAGGAGCGATATCTAATCGTGAAACTGTCAGTAACGGCAGCAGTTTGTTCTGAACAGTCGATTTTCGACGTTTTAAAAGGTGACTTTATTCACCATCTATATATTGAAGTAATCACCATCTATATTTATATATATTGAAGTAATCACCATCTATATTTGAAGTAATCACCATCTATATTCATATATATTTAAGTAATCACCATCTATATTTGAAGTAATCACCCTCTATTTCTGAAGTAATCACCATCTATATTTATATATATTGAACTAATCACCATCTATATTTGAAGTAATCACCATCTATATTTATATATATTGAAGTAATCACCATCAATATTTGAAGTAATCACCCTCTATATTTGAAGTAATCACCATCTATATTTGAAGTAATCACCATCTATATTCATATATATTGAAGTAATAACCATCTATATTTGAAGTATTCACCCTCTATATTTGACTCCGTGGTTGCTTTATCATAGATATCGATATTTCCAATAATATAATATTTGCAATGAAAAAATTGTAATGTAATAGTATAACATTTGCAATGTAAAAATTTTGCAATATAAAAATAGATAGATAGATAGGAATAGTCTGAGATAGATAGATAGATAGATAGATAGATAGAAAAAAACAACTCACCTGTTTTTCCCCATACGGCAATCAACATCAAAAAGATGCAGCCATATCAACAAATACAGACATATTAGCAAACTTCTTTTATATTCATTGGCTCCAAATTGATGATAAATAAATGAAGAAATAGTTCGTTGCTAAGGAAATTATATTTATGTATTTTTACCAGCGCTTACAGAAGAATTCACGGCTCTAATATTATTGAAGATGTGACACATTTGGCACTTGCAAATTATAAATAGTATATAAATTACCGTTTTACAAAGAACCACACAACGCGTCAGATAATTGAGAATACCTCATAAAACTGACAGTAACTTGAAGAACGTCTTTACGTAGGAAATCCCTTTCCTATTCGTTTTCATCGGAGGTTTTAACGGAATTTTAATGTTTCAAACATATATAAATAATAATCATCATCATCATCATCATCATCATCATCATCATCTCGTGCTGCTATCATGGATATCCCTGACCCTCTCTTGCCACTTTTCCCTATCGTTCATCGCCTCTGGCAGGTCCTCAGGGCTACATCCCGTATCCTCACATAGCTGCTGTATTTATGTTCTTGTTGGTCGTCCTGCTTTTGCTCGGCCATATGTGGGGGTCAATAGGAGTATATCACTTACGAGCTCGTCCCTGCTTCTCCAGCAGTGTCCTGCGTGTCTAATGATAATAATAATTAGCGAATGCAACCAAAGACTAGACAAGATTGGGTGGGCAAGGTGAACCACCGAAAATTGTGTAAGAAGTTTAAATTCTACCGTACGAACAAATGCCATATGCACAACACAGAAACCGTCCTAGAAAGTGAGACGCACAAACTTCTCTGGGATTTTGATGTACAAATGGATCACCTAATCTCGGCCAGACGACCAAACCTTGTGATAAAAAAAACAATAAAAAAAAGAGTATCTGCCGAATTGTGGACTTTGCCGTACCGGCTGATTACAGGGTAAAACTGAAGGAAAGCGAAAAGAGAAAGTACCAAGACCTTGCTTGAAAACTGAAAAAGGTATGGATCTTGGTAGTGACGGTGATATTAATTGCCATTGGCGCGTTCGGTACAGTCACCAAAGATTTGCAATAGAGACTTGAGGACTTTAAAATTAGAGGAGGAGAAGATCCCTAAACGATAGCACTGTTGAGATCGACCAGATTATTAAGAAGAGTCCAGGAGACTTGAAGAGACTTGCTCTCACTCACACGCCAATGGAAAACCATCAGCTAACGCTTGTGTGAAAAATTCTCAAATGAGTAAATAAGCTTTCTCGAATTATGAAATAAAAACAGTTAAAAGATCAGACCTAGTATTGACTAAAAAAAAGAACTTATCATTTTGTGGAGTTTGTCGTTCCATTGGATCACTTAGTGAAAATAAACGAAAACGAAAAGGTAGATAAACTCTAGGATCTTGCCAGAGAGCTGAAAAATTATAGGGAACATTAAGGTGACAGTGATACCAATCTTAGTTGGTGAACTTAGAACAGTCTCTAAAGGCTTGAAAAAATGACTGGAGGAACTGTAGATCATTTAAAGAATCGAGACCATCCAGACAAAAGCATTTGATTGCTAATACCACTATAAGCAATTGAGGACCAGTCATATCGTGAAGCTTTATTAGTTTCTTCTTTTAAAATTGTCTCATGTGAATCTTTGCTGAGATGATTTTTTGATAGGAAGATACTCCTTCAAAAGAGGAGCATGCCTTACTGTTCAAAACGCTATTTATCCACTTCTTATTCATGAATTTATCATCTAGTTGTACGCCTACCCTAATAATTCTAAAGCACACCTAGATTCTATATATATAGTCATCCACAGACAGATCTGTTTCGTTCTATCAGAACTCATCAGTGTGGCTAGACAGTATCTTCCCGTAGCTGGGATCGAAACCCGGTTGATTCAAACGTCAAACCAAAGCTTCTAACCATTCAGCCACGAGGAGATATTAGCTGCGAAGTAAATTTTAAACGGTTATGAATCACAATTACTATTGTTTACATACATCCGTTCAACGGTAGCCGACACCTCAATTCAAACGAAGAGGCTTGCAATAGACGCTAATGGCAACACGATTACTTATTCGCCAGAGAACTCAACCCCACGGGGGTAGGGGAGTATATATATATATATATATATATATATATATATATATATATATATATATATATATATATATATTCTAAACACTGTACTACTTCAACCAGTTAACAAACATATATCAAACTTTTTTACCGTAACCAAATGCACTACAATTATAAATCAGATGAAAAAATACTGAAAACATTGATTCACAGAAACATACTCCCCACTGATCGTAATAAAAAGATAAAACTAATTATATATTATAATAAGTTTAAAACCTCCAACTTGGTCATTAGAAATAATTCCTCTCCCTCGTTTGTAGTTTTGCAAAAAAATCAACGTTATATATCAATTTATATGTCCTTTAGGAGATTGTATCTCTGATAATGATATATATATTGGTTTAACCTCAACTACTCTGTCGAGGAGACTTACAATGCACCTTTCTGATACAATTTCAATAGCTCAGCATTTAAAAAACATTTATGCCCAACAACAGAATTACAGAAAATTCTCACTGACAACACAACAATATTAGAACATCAAAATAATAAACAAACGCTACAGATTCTCGAAGCACTACATATTAGAAACATGCAACCGGCACTTAATAGAATTAATTTTCAAACCAGAGCTAATGTACTTAAATGTCTTCAGCTACTGACTATATATATATATATATATATTTGTGTGTGTGTGTGTGTGTGTGTGTGTGGTTGGGAAGTAGTATTTCGTTTAAGTATGTTTGATTAAATAATAAAGACATATTTTGTCTTTATAATTTTATTAAGATCCTTTCAAGTTTCCTGATAAGTGTCTTAGTTTCATGTTGGAATTCGTGGATGAATTTACCAAAATTACCCCGAGTGGTTTCGGACATTTTATGGGCCATCATCAGGAGTTGCTTACATGTATAAAGAGTGTTTTAAAGAGTTTTTAGGGATTTTTTTATAACATTACAAAATTACATAAACGCAAAGTTGGATAAAACTGAGATGCTGATGAATTTAAAAAACAGAACGCTATCAACGGAAATAGAATGCGGTACTGGAACTTAAAACCACAATCTTAACAGATTGGGTAAAGCGCCACAAGAATTCTTCCATCAATTTGGTTCAAGACGTGACAATCAGAATTTCCTTGTAATTAGAAGTATTTGATGCATTAAAAGAACATTAAAAATCAGTTCTTATTTTTTTAAATCCCACAAAAGTTCCAATGAAATTATGAAAGAATTTGTGAGTTTAAAATTTCACAAAACTTCTGACCCATTAACCGATCAATATAAAATATATATATATATATATATATATATATATATACTTATTTCACTCCTTTAATTTTCTTAATGTTATGCTTTTCTTCTTACTTCCCTAAGAATAGTTTTCTTGAACTGGAATTGTTTTCTCAAAACAATTTCAAAGTTGGTTTGTGGATTTTACTGCATCCCAGCTCGTTTTATGCTATCTAATACCGAAGTCAGTCATTTTTCGATGACATCTGAAATTCCCCACTCTGTACCAAAGTACATCTAATTTATTTCGAGGTCACTCTACCATAGAGCTCGTAGCATTCTGGTACAATTACCGTCAAGCTTTTTTTTTCCTATACGCGTCAATGTGGTGCATCCATATAGTAGTATAGGCATGACCACTGAATGCTGCGAGCAATATTAAACAAATCCTGAAAGCAACATCCCACAAAACAGCAGCTGTTCGGCCACCTACTTCCCGTCTCAAAAAAAAACATCCAAATTAGACGAACAAGACACGCAGAACACTGCTGGAGAAGAAAGGATGAACATACAAGTGACGTTCTCCTATGGACCTCTTCACACGGAAGAGCAAGTGTTGGACAATGATCTACAACAGCTCTGTTCGGATACAGGATGTAGTCTAGAAGACCTGCTGGAAGTGATGAATGATAGAGACGAATGGCGAGAAAAAGTTTGGGAAATCCGTTCTAGCGGCATGACATGATGATGATGATGATGATGCCATACAGCTGCTGCACATGATTACACCAGTACTAGGTTTGGTTGGTTTGTTGGGTTTTATGGCATATCAACCTTTGTAAGTTATTTAACGCCAAATCCATTTTTATGTAAATAATCCCTTCAATTTAAAACAATTCAGTTTAGCATAAGTACACAGTTTAATTGTCAAAAACATTTCTATTTCAAACTATTCAAGTAGTTATATGTAACAATTCAGTTAAGTGTAAATACAGTTGTAATGACGAAAAACAGTTCTATTTCAAATAATTCAGTTAAGCGTAAGCACGCAGTTTAAATGTAAGTACGGTTTAATTGTCAAAAACATTTCTATTTCAAGCTAATCTCTTTACTCAAACAATTCAGTTTAGCATAAGTATGATGTTAGTTATATTTAACCCATAGATAGGACCCTTATCAGGTGCTACTCCTCCGGGCCAGAGTGGACCTGGGAGCGATGGCAATGAAGGGGTACTTCACATTCCCCAAATCTCCAGCATTGCTGGAACCTCACCATCAGATTGTTTAGTGTCATATCTAGGACACTCGTTTCGTGGGGGTCGGTGTATTCTACAGCCCTAGCCGACTGGGCAACCAGTACAAAGTAACCTTGAACTGTCTGCAATTTTTCCTAACTGCTTTTTTTTTTTTTTTTTTTTTTTACATCTGTCACTCCTGCCAGACTATGAATAGGCACCTGGATCTTCACACTGCCCTGGACAAGGTTTTATGGAAGATTGAGATTTGTTTATTTTACAATTCTCCCTTCTTTCCAAGATCAATGTTGACCTAGAGTAGCTGTCGAATACACCGACTGCTTCTCTCCAGGGGGGGTAAGATTCCCCCTCCAACAAGTGTCCTGCATATGACACTAAACCATCTGATGGTGAGGTTCCCGTAATGCTGGGGCTTTGGGGAATGAGGAGTTACCCTTCGTTGTTATCGCTCCTGGGTCTGCTCAGTGGTAGCATCTGATAAGGTCATATCTATGGGTTGATAGAACTAAATTGAACTTTTGCTAAACTGAATTGCTTGAAATAGAACTGTTTTGACATTTAAACTGCGGACTTATACTAAACTGAACTATTTGAAAAAGAACTGTTTTGACATTTAACTGTTTGTAAAGAAAAACTAAACTTATTCTAAACGAAATTGTTTGAAATTTAATTCGGCATTAAACGACCTGAAAGGGGTTGATACGCTGTAAAACAAAACAACTAACCAACCAGTGCTACACAACTTGGCGTCAGCGTCGTTGCAGGAATTTCCAGAACGAGGCTTAAAATTGAACTGCCCGCGGGACTTCAATTCCAGGTCTTGTCGTCCCACTTGTGAATTCAATATATGTTCTCTTGAAATACAAATAATGCAATGAGACGTATACGACAAAGCCATTTAACGCCAAACAGTTTTATTGGAGTAGCTTATTATGATACTAGATTCTCTCCAATATTTGATTCATTTCAGATGGTTCACAAAACGCTAATATTACATGAGAGAGACTATATGAAAACATATGATCTATCTATCTATGTTGCATACCTATTTTAGGTATACGTTATACGTTAATACGGTACTTTATTATTTCCCAGTCTAACATCTGTCTTGGATTGTCTTACGCCCAGCTTCACACCTTGATCTTTTCCGTTGTGTTATTCTGTATCGCTCTGATTGTATCTTCTTTTCAACGCCATTTTTACTTCTTGTCTGTCGGGGAAAGGATGATCGGGTAAATGAGTTATAAAGGAGAGTACTTTGAAGGAGACTAAGGCAAAATAGCTCTTCGTAGGGAAAAAATTTGTTTGTAATAAAAAAGTGAATACTTTTCGAACAAACTCTATATATAAATGTGTGTGTGTGTGTGTGTGTGCGCGCGCGCGCGCTTCAAAATAAAACAAATGTTTAGCCAACAAATCTTTCATCAGATGATGATTTGGGAATCAGAGTTTTTGGATTAAACCATTATTAAAGCTACCCCAAAGTACCCCAGCAGTATCTTTTAATATCACCCGGACTTTGCTAGTTTTCCGTCAAGTTGTGAAGCTGCCAGGACAAAATTCAACCTGATCGTGTAATTTTTGTTATATTTAAAACTGTTTTAAAAGTAAACAAAATATATTCACTTCCGAAAGCTGCCCATCATAAATACAGTACAACATGATACGGACAAGGCACAGTCAATAGAAAACGTGGAAAACGAAGGTGGCCGACTGAAGCTCGTGTTGCTCAGAGGAAGCGAAATTGGGAATAAATAGGTGATAGTCGGGGTAAAAATACCAATTCGTCTCGAAAAAAAATTCGTCTCGTCCAGACGACTGACCTATAAATGCGTTACTCGTATGCCATTGTTGGCTTCCGAAACAAATCAGTAGCAATATACAATTATTGAGAAGATGCTTAGTGTCTGTTTTTTCTCACACATACACAAATACTCACACACATACATGCTCAAGGTGATCACCCATCACCAATCCACGATACACCCCACCAGCGCTCTTTTCCCGTATCTAATAACGCTGCAGGATCGAAAAAGTAAATCAAAAGCTGGAAGGGGGCCATCAGCAAAATGGTTGGGAACCACTAATATAAACAGAGTATCACCAGATTGAAAGTGTGTTGTAAATAAATAGATATATTGTATATCTTCTGAAATAAAATGCAACATCTATCTATCTATCTATCTTCAGACCTATCTCATTCTGTACAAATATACCTATTTTAAACATTTGAAGGTTTAATGTTTAAAAAATTAACGTTTCACGTTAGCTAATAATTCAAGTATAAATAAAATAACACCCTGATAATCTTGTGTTTTTCATATTTGTTAAATTTCGTACCGTCGAATCTGCATCCATTTTCCATAGATAGATAGATATGTACTGAAGAAGATATGGCTCAGTCAGCTGGGGTTGTAGAATACACCGACTGCATTTCTTCAGAGGGGTAAGACACCCTCCAACGAGTGTCCTGAATATGTCACTAAACAATCTGATGTTATTGCTAGACCTTTGGGAAATGAATAGTACCCCTTTATTACCATCGCTCCCAGGTTCATTCTGGCCTGGTATGGTAGAACCTGGTAGCGTTCTATCTATGGGTTGAACAGAACAAAACTATGCGCTTATGCTAAAATGAATTGCTTAAAATAGAACTGTTCTTGCTTTTAAACTGCGCACTTAAGCTAAACTGAATATTTTGGAATAGAACTGTTTATATGTATAAAATGGATTTGGCATTAAATAACCTACAATGGTTGATATGCCATAAAACCAAACCGAACCAGAACGAGATAGATAGATAGATAGATAGATAGATATGAACAGTACCAGATGGATAGATAGATTCGGATTTTTTGTCCCAGTACCATAGTTAGAGAAATTTCTTTGGGAACTGAATTTTCAGCCAATAATTCGAGAAAGGTTTACCTGCTACAATTCCAATATTGAAGTTTTGCTTTTACTGTAGTACGATGCTAGTGTTGTTTGGCGTAACTGAAATCACAAACATAGAGTGGTGAAATCAGCTCGGCCGCGATATTAACAATAGAGATGAAATCCAGGATCGTACACAATTGTTTTACAATTGGTTATCAGTGGTGCGAGGATCATTGTCCGTAATGGTAGATATGATGAGATACACCCACGCACACAACTGGTGATTTTTAACCTTTTCTCTAGCGCGGGAAAATATGACCCAAAGGTTTCGGCATCATTCATTCTGCGAGGAGAGTAACCCTCAGACCGCCTCCACAATCTGTCCACTTCCTCTTTGAGAATGATTAACTCTCGTGCTCCGAAGCGAAAATGTCGGGGAAATCGCTTCGGGAAATGTGGGGGTTGGTCGTGGAGCATAGAAAAGAGAGAGAGAGAGAGAGAGAGAGAGAGAGAGAAAGAGAGAGAGTGAATGAAAGAAAGAAAGAAAGAAAGAGAGAAAGAGTCTGGCGTTTATTAACTAATTGTTTCGTTCTGTAATAATTCTAGCTGCAGGCGTTGCCATTTAAAACTCTGGCTTCTCATTTTCTGCGCATCTCTTACGGTGTTATCATGCCCAACATTATAGTTTCTAAGATTCAAATGTGCAACATTCTCGCGCTGTTGAAGAAGGGATCAAATGGTGCGCTCATTATAAAAGACCAAATGAGCGAGAAAGAAAGATAAAGACAGGCAGACAGATAAAATGAATTAAATATATACATACATATATGCAAATAATATATATATATATATATATATATATATATATATATATATATGTGTGTGTGTGTGCGTGAGTGTGTGATATAAAAGTTTTTTAAAATTAAATTCTTTAGTGTCATTATAAATTTATTTCAGGACTATGAAGATCCTCATCAGATGTTGAACAAAAAAAACGTTTTTTCGTTTAACATCTAATGAGGAAAATAATTTTGTTTCGTTTAACATCTGATGAGAGTCATCATAGACCTGAAATAAATTTATAATGACACCAAAGAATTGAATTCTTTTTTTCATATAAAACATTCTTTTTTACTCCGTACGTTGAGTTTTGATGTATTCTTAACCCCAAATTAATTATACATCGATAGCCGTTGGCATGGAGCACTACATACTCCTACCCACTGGATTTTCTCCTCGGACTATATATATATATATATATATATAAGTAAATAATGGAGTGTAATCCGACAATATGTAGAGAAAAACTGAAAGCAAGGTAATCCAAGTGGAAGGAGAGATTTATTGAGAAGTTGGCACTATAGCATTTCGGTTCTACTGAACCATCATCAAGACTATGAGGGGTGATATTAGCGATGTTATGTAAATGAGCATCTTTGCAGAATCTAATCACAACTTCGATTTCAATTCTGCAAAGATGCTCATTTGCATCCATAATAAAAGTCTAAGACCAATTTTCGAAGCCGCTGCTATCACACTCTTTAATTCCCTAAATACTCGTCCTGGCTTTTATAATATTTCTCCTTACTTGAGCAAATCCATTTTAAGAAGCTACAATATATTCCATCTTCAGTTAATATTTTCCGTATATATCATAATTTTCATACTTTTTATTTTTATTTTTATTTTTATTTCTTTTTCTTCCTTTTGATTCGAAATCTTTCTCGATAAACAAACGTAACATAAATTCTATACAATATTCCTAATAAGTCAAATGACGTAATTTAAAACAACAAACGCTGGTTCACTAATTAAACGGCCACCTTTTTCTTGTTATACAAAATTTCCCCAAGGTTTTTGTATTTTACATTTTTAAACATCCATCGCTAATATCACCTTTCATGGTCCTGATGATGGTTCATTAGAACCGAAACGCTATAGTGTCGACTTCTCAATAAACCTCTCTTTCCACTTGGATTGCCTTGTTATCAGTTTTTCTCCATATATATATATATATATATACATAGAGAGAGAGAGATAGAGAGAGAGAGGGACGAGTCTGTTTACATTTAACATAACGCTAATTCCCTTGAGAAAGTTATGAATCAAATTATATACCTTGGCTAAATATAAATTATATACCTATGGCTAAATAGTATGGCAGACTGGGCTCTTTAAGCTTGGAATGACAATCGGTCTAAGGGGAGGAAAACGCTGAATTCAAAACTTTTTAAATTCACTTATAAACTGACTTTGTGTCGTGTCCTGCTCATGAAGAGAGGTCGGTATATATATATATATATATAGAGAGAGAGAGAGACGGGAGAGAGAGAGAGAGAAGAGGGAGAGAGATGTGACTGGGTAGAAAGAAAGAGAGCAAAAGCAAAAACGTAGATTGGAACAGTTGCAACAAGCTTTCTCGGTTTAAGAAATTATCTAATCGGGCAGTAAAATCAAAATAACCATTTGAGCGAGAAAGAGAGACTGTTAGATAAATCATGACTTAGGTACGTAGGTAGGTAGGTTGGTAAATTTAGTGACATACGCACTTATAAAAACACACACACACATATACGAGGATCATTAAATAGGTTTCCGGACTTTTTTCGTATGGGCACTTTTATTGATAGTACACTCATGAAACTCTAGTCCCCTTCGAAGTTATCTCCTCCGGCTTCAATGCACTTGTTGTACCGTTCCAACAACTTCTGGAAGGCCCCAATAAAAGTCCTTTTGTGTCAATGACCTTCGTCGCAGCCTCTTTCATCTCCTCAATTGTCTCATAATGACAGTTTCTGAGCTTAGGGAATAACCAAAAGTCACAGGGAGCAAGGTCTGGACTATAGGGAGGTTGAGGAACTGTCTTGATGCCCATCTTGGTCAAATAGTCTGTGATAAGGATGGAGATGTGGACTGGTGCATTGTCCTGCTAGAAATGCCACTGACCCGATTTGACGAGTGCTCACCTCTTCTGACGGAATCTCTTCCTGAACTCCCTTTAAACCTCAACATAGTAACCCTAACCCTAACCCTTTGGCCAATCAACTCTGGCGTATTGACTTCCTTGCTCCTCTCACACCTCTCATCATCCCTCACAGACTTCCTGCCTTCCTTGAATCTCTTATGACACTCAAAAACTGATGCTAGATTCATGCAAGATGCTCCAAAAGCAGTCCGAAGTATTCCATAGGTTTCTGTGGCTTTTTTTCCAAGTTTAAAACAGAATTTTATTACATATCGTTCTACTAAAATGTCCTCACGTCTAGATTGCATATTTGAAATTTACCAGCCGTGACAACCAGGCTTTTGTAGGTTGTATTCCAATTGCTGCTGTAGCTGTTCATTTGAAGCTGAAATCATAAAAATTGGTCAGTCATCTCATAAGATGTATAGCAATAACATACTGAATTGTAAAGAGTCTGCAGCGATTTTAAATGCCTGTACAAAAAAAAGTCTGGAAACTTATTGAAGGCACCATGTATATGTATAAATTGGGATAGCGTTGATACAGAATCAACGGCGCTTGGTGACTGTCACTTTCTCGCCAGAGCGATCATCAGACTAAAGCTGATGATTGCATTAGCGATCTCATTAGCGAGAAACCCACAGTTATCAAACGCCGCTGACTCTGGGTCCACGCTGTTCTTACTTAAATTTCCATATGCTTTATCACCGATATTGAGCACTGCTTATTTATCGATATAGCAAATGACATTATATTGGATGACTGCCACATGTTGACGGATGATAGCCGTCTTTACTACCTAAATTACAACTCTAACATCCTGATTAATAACGAATCCAACTTATGGAAAATATACAGGACTCCGAAGATGATAAGACATTAAGAAAGCTGAGAATTAATCATTTTTTTTATTTATTGCGGACTTTTTGTCCTCATCTTGGTACTTTTTGTGTTGTTTCTTCTTTCACTACGTTTCAGCCAAATTTCACCGCTGGCCTTCTTCGGGTGGTTTACCGCGACCTCAGAGAGGAATGCTGAGTCTTGTAACCGTATCCCCAGTAATTGCTGCCTTCCATAGTTGTTGTTTATCGCACAAGACTCAGCATTCCTATCCGAGGTCGCGGTAAAATCACATGAAGAAGGCCAGAGGTGAAATTTGGCCGAAACGAAGTGAAAGAAGAAACAACACAAAAACTACCAAGATGAGGACAAAAAGTCTGCAATAAATAAAAAAAAAATTAATTATCAGATTAAGAAGCCTCATCTCAAAATGATTCCAATTAAAGACAATTAAGACAGCTGTACGTCGTTGGAGTAACTTACGCTTGTATGACACTTAAGGCGCTTACTGGATCTACATAGCAACAGCCCGGTACCAAGCATAGCAGGATAACTGCTGACTATGCAAACTGCAAGTTTTATTTCAGAATATCTTCTCTCAGAGTTTTACAATGAAAAGATTACTATAAGCCAGGCGAGAGTCTGATGCCGGGCTTCCTTCTCCAGCTTTTAATTTGGAGTTAACATATATACATATAAGAAGAAATTAGTTGAATCCGACAGAATGTACGTAGAAAAGGCAAAACGGAAGAATGATATTTGATTGATGGTTTGTTTATTTGCCAACGCGTTTCGACTTCAATCATTTTTTTTCTGAATGCCAAATATTTAATCCAAAAATCATTTTAGTATGAGCAATAATTATGTTAGATGAATTTTGATTCAAATGAAAGTATTCATTAGGGCTTGTAGTTCTTGCTATGTGAAAAAACGGAGTAATATTGGTCGATATGTTCAAGTTGCGTCATGTCATGTGATGTAATTTTTTTTAAGTAAATACCACAACGACAATGTTTTTTTTCAAAATATTGCCATTATTGTAAAAAATAATATTAAAACAATTCAAAATCCACACTACTGATTATCTCCTCTTTCTCTAAATATCTAAAGCAATAAAAATTTACAAATCAGTTTCTTAAACTACAAAACACCAGTTACTTGATGAAGGCCAGTTTGAATCAAAATTTATCAATCATAGTTATTTCTCATACTGAAATAATCTTTGCTAAAATATTTTTGCATCCAGAAAAAATAAAGATTGAAGTCGAAACGGGTTGGAAAATAAACAAACCATCAAACATATATCTTCTTTCCGTTTTACCTTTTCTACACACACACACACATATATATATATATATATATATATATATATGGTTTATAGTATACATATATATATATATGGTTTATAGTATACATAATATACATATATATATATATGGTTTATAGTATACATATATATATATATGGTTTATAGTATACATATATATATATATGGTTTATAGTATACATATATATATATGGTTTATAGTATACATAATATACATATATATATGGTTTATAGTATACATATATATATATATATGGTTTATAGTATACATATATATATATGGTTTATAGTATACATATATATATATGGTTTATAGTATACATATATATATATGGTTTATAGTATACATAATATACATATATATATATGGTTTATAGTATACATATATATATATATATGTATGTATACTATAAACCATATTTGCTGATCTCATCACCAGAAGAAGCGTATATGTTATCTGAAAAGGCGAAGATAATATTCTTCGTCGAAATAGATTTATAATGGCACTTTAACTGTGGTTGAGTTTACTTCCAGTTATATATATATATATATATATATATATATATATCATGACTGTTCCAATTTGGCTATGTTTATGCTTTCTCTCCCTCTCACATACACACACGCTCTCTCTCTCTCTCTCTCTCTCTCTCTCTCTCTTTCTTTGTCCGTCCGTCCGTCTTTCTCTCTCTCTTTCTTTTTATATATTTTGTTTGAGATGCACTTATGTATGGGTTATATATATATATATATATATATATATGTGTGTGTATTTCTCGGGGAGTCAGTGCTGGACGACGGCATCTGAGAAACGGAATTCAAATTCCAGTTCTCTTTCTGACAAATAGCCTAAGCAACGTTTAAACCTCCTTATCCCTCATCTATGGGGTGAATAGTACCACTACTGTTCTTCTACAAGGATGACTTCGAACTTAGATCATCCATGAAGGTTGATATGCCATTAAACAAAGAAACCAAATCAACTCTTTCTTACAGCTACGACCTCTCAGTTTCTCTTCTGTACATTCTTTATTTCATTTTCTTTTGTCTTTTTATTCCTTTCTTTTCTTTTTCCTGATGCCCCTCTCTCTCTCTCTCTCTCTCTCTCTCTCTCTCTCTCTCTCTCTCTCTCTCTCTTCGCAGTTCAAAATGATTAAATCAATAGTTTTATCTGCATTAAGTTCGATTCGATTTTGAATAACCAATTTCATTCAAGCCAAAGAGCAATTTTTTCTTGGAACAGTCCTCTTGGGAATTTCAACTATATTACGTCGTCGGTTTATACCCCTGCAGGCTATTGCTTACGGACAGAGTGGGGAAAACAAGTTTTGTGGTTCCATCTTGAGCGCTTTGAGATGAAGAAGGAGATGATTGTATAACATTACATATTTACGGAAGATATCATCTGAAAGAGTGAGATCAGTTAATGGGTTACCGTCAAGTAGGCCGTCAATATTATCATCAGCGTCAGCATCTTTTCTACTGACTGCTCAGATTCTCTTGTCTTCTCTCTCTCTCTCTCTCTCTCATACACACACACAGACATACACACGTCATCCGTCTCAAAAGGCCAGCGTTCTTTGTAAGTCCTCTCGACATCCCCTACTATCCGCACCGATATTGCTGTATGGATGCACTACTTGGACGCTAAGTAAACGGCTGGAGAAGAAGCTGGACGGCAATTACACAAAAATATTTCGAGCAATATTGAACAAGTCCTGGAGGCAACACCCCATAAGGCACCAACAATACGGCCACCTGCCTCCCATCACGAAAACTATCCAAGCTAGACGAACCAGACATGCAGATCACTGCTTGAGAAGCAGGGACGAGCTCATAATTGATGTACTACTATGGACCCCCACATATAGCCGGGCAAAAGCAGGACGACCAGCTCGAACATACATTCAGCAGCTATGTGAGGATACAGGATGTAGCCCAGAAGACCTACCCGAGGCGATGAACGATAGGGAGAAGTGGCGAGAGAGGGTCAGGGATATCCATGCTTGCGGCACGACATGATGATGATGATACGCACAGAGCGAATGAATGTAAGTTTTTGCTGGTCGGACAACACCGATGTATCTATGTGTAGGAGTTCATCGGAGGAAGTCGCTGATTATTTCGTTCTTACTTCACTTACTCGTCATGTTTGGATAGTGTGTGAGATAGGAAGTAAGTGGCCTTACATCTGCTGTTTTGTAGAGTGCTGTTTCCGGAATTCGATCAAAATAGCACGCAGCCCGTTTGTGTAGTGCCCTTCTATCTATTTCCCCAAATGTTTCGTTGACGTTTTTATGGTGCAACTATACAATAATTCTGACATATCTACAAATTGAAAGTTTTCCCATTTTATTCTATTCTATTTTATTTCAGAGAGATCAGATTTCCATATGATCGTTAACATGTCGATAGGAGGTGCCCGTGGTGTAATGGTTATCGTCGTAGGAAATGGACACGGCGACACGAGTTCAAATCCTGGATGAAGCTGATTGCATTTCACATAGCTCTAATACCCTTGGGAAAGGCATGAATCCAATTATTCTCCCTCCAGCTATAGGTAAATAGTAGGAAAGACTAGGTTCTTCAGCCTTGGTGAGGAAACTAGTCTAGGAGAAGGAAAACTCTGAATTCAAACCTGTTAAACTCCGCTTAAAAATTGACCTTGTGTCATATCCTGCCCGAGTGGAAGGGTTGGTAAATATGGTTAACATGTCAATAGGAATACCTATTCGTATGCTGACATTGCTTTCAGATGAGATATTCCTACCGAGGTTGATAGATTACACCATCTTGATTAAAACACATGGACTAAGAAAGAAAGCGATATGAATCGGAAAGAATTAAGTAAACCTCAAAGAGAATTCCGCCTGTGACCTCTAGCCCGTCTAATATGAACGATGCTAATACCTATTAGGCCACAATGACCAACCACTTAAACGCCAACACGGACATCCTTGACCCTCTCTCGCCAATTCTCCCCATTGTTCATCGCCTCCGGCAGGTCTTCAGGGCTACATCCAGTATCCTCACACAGCTGCTATATTATGTTCCTGCTGGTCGTCCTGCTTTTGCTCGGCCATATGTGAGGGTCCATAGTAGTACATCACTTATGAGCTCGTCCCTGCTTCTACAGCAGTGTCCTGCATGTCTGGTTCGTCTAGCTTGGATAGTTTTCGTGATGGGAAGCGGATGGCCGTATAGTTTGTGCTTTGTGGGGTGTTGCCACCAGGACTTGTTCAATATTGCTCGCAGCATTCTGGTGTAATTGCCGTCGAGCTTCTTCTCCAGCCGTTTAGTTAGCGTCCAAAAAGAGCTCAGGTTCGCTAAAGAATATTTTCTACAAAATGTGTTTACAAATCATATATTCAATATAGATATATAAACAGGATTTGGCATTAAATAACCTACAATGGTTGATATCCCATAAAACCAAACCATAGATATTTAATATATATGTCTAAAGAGAGGATTTGGCATTAAATAACCTACAATGGTTGATATGCCATAAAACCAAACCAAACCAAATCCTATATATTTAATATATATGTATAAAAAGGATTTGGCATTAAATAACCTACAATGGTTGATATGCCAAAAAACCAATCCAATCCAAACCAAACCTCATTTCTATACGCTATATTTTTTGTTTACTAGTAATTTCAGGTGGTTGGTTTCTGTGGATATAAAATCGTCGTCCATGTTAGATGACCTCCCAAGAATGTTGGCAACAATTTCAAATTTCATTTTTCAAATGCTACTTTCTATATCTGACCAATGCTAATTACTTACAGAATGTTAGTATGAAATGCATAGTAATAAGAAGAAAGAAATACTAAAATATCAATTTTGACAATTTGGTGTGATTGATTGATCAGTTGGTTGATTTTAACGGCATGTCAACAATTCTGGGGTTATCTTACACGAAGAGGTTAAGGAATCGCGTTCATTAAAAATAGAATTATAACTACGTTGAGCACGAAACAGTTACGGTGTATCGTGGCCTCACCTCTCAGCCGTCATATCAATTAACAAGGGAGATCATCCAAAAAATTAGCTTAGAATCAAAAGACCCCAGATGGGTATTCTTATCTACTGACGATTATCTTCCCGTCGTTGCCATATTAAGTAGTTTGAGATTTGCCCTTCAATTTAATTTTAAACTGTCGGAAGGAAGTCCCCTGCCGTTGTGGCCAACGTGCTGGACTGTGGCATTGTATAGTTTTGTTTTGTGTTTTTTTACGGCGTATCAATCCTTTTTGGGTCTTTTAAGACCGAAATAAATTACAAACAATTCAGTTTAGTATAAGTATAGTTTTTGTTTACAAACAGTTAAATGTCAAAACAGATCGATTTTTAAAGATTCAGTTTAGCATAAATACACGGTGTAATTCTATTTGACCCATAGATATGAGCCTATCAAGTGCTACCACTCCCAGCCAGAGTAGACCTTGAAGTGATGACAATTAAGCTGTACTCCACATTCCCCAAAGCTCCAGCATTACTGGAACCTCACCAGTAGATTGTTTAGTGCCTTATCCAAGACACTCGTTGGGGGAGTCTTACCCCTCTGGAGAGAAGCAGTCGGTGTATTCTACAGCCCCAGCCGACTGGGCAAGACATTGTATCGGTATGGTTTCTTTGTTTAATGGCAAATCAACCTTTGTAGGTTATTTAATGCCAAAGCCATCCTTTTAGAAGGACAGTAGTGGTACTATTTAACCCATATCTGGGAGGATAAGGGGGATCATACCTATTCCGAAAGGTATATGTCTGAAAGTGAACGTGATAGCTAGCACTACTGGAGTTCGAACTCGCTTACTACGATTCCGCAGTCCAGTGCTTTAAAGATTACACCACGAGGACACACCTTGTGACATCGTAGTATGTGAGTTCGAACTCAAGTCGCAGAATCCCACTTACTGTCAGACTAATACCCTTGGGAAAAGTATGATCTCCCACGACCGTCCCCGAAGCTGTGGATTAAATAGTACCACGACCGTTCTTCTACAAGAATGGCTTTAGCATTAAATTACCAATGAATGTCGATATGACATAAAACAAAGAAACCAAGACAGATGACAAAAATAAGAGAATTCTCGTCTGAATTCTTATACAGTTAAATTCCATAACAAAAATGTTTTAAAAAGAGAAAATTGGATTATCCAAATATTGCCTGTTTGGAAATGTTGAAAATTTTGTTTTTATCAAATCGATAGATAATCAACAAGAAAATATGTGTAAAAACTTTGGAAGAAAATCTCATCAGCTTGAAATCAGTCTGAGGTGAAATCATGTAAATCAACTTCAAATCAAATTATCACATTTCCATTTGGTGAATCAAACTGAATTCTCTTAAAGCAGCTAACAAATTTTAGTTAATTTTGAAAGATAATCTAAGCTTATTTCTTTCCTTCGTGTTCCAATAACTGCTTGAAAGCAACTAACGAGATAAATTGCAATGCTTTTCTTTATATTGGAAAAATAAAATGGATAAAGATTCAAGACACTTGGCGGATTTTGATAAAGGCGATGAAGTTAAGGATTTCCTGAAGAAACACAGAAGAGGAATTTATTTATTTTTGATATTCTTAATATAACAAAAAATTGGATTGTATGTTGGGATTTATCCGACTTCCAACCAAGTCAGATTTGATATAAATTCATTTTATAGAAGATAACTACGCATGAATTGAAACTTTAAAAAACTGTTTCCCACCCTCCACATTAAACTTTCGGGACACTTCTGGCGCCGAGCAACAAAATCGGATAGTTTATATTTACCCAGGAACTGCACCCGGACGAGAAGCAAGACCAACTTCTAAGTGGAGTACAGCTGGTGTGAATTTAAAGTTTTCCTTATCTTATACTAGTTGCTATAATAAGGATAAAAAGCCTTGGCTGCTCTACTATTTACCCATAAATAAGGAAAAAAAGATGTATTCATGCCTTTCTAAAGACTATTTTCGCTAAGCGAAATGTCAACAATCCCGTCTAGTATTTAAAATCGGGTCAGCTATTTCATTCCTACGATGATAACTGTCATGATAAGAGCGCCTCTGTAACAAAAAATCATTACTGTTTAAAAGTCTATGCTTCCTACAAAAAAATCAAGTAAATTTGCAGACTATAGTCGAGGGCGACCAGAATGCTCCTCTTTTCAATAGCTACAACACCGAAGTATAGGGGAGGGCGCTATTCCTTTCCCTGGATTGCTCCACTTTACCCTTGATAGGTATTTTATAATGCTGAGTGTTAAGCAAGGAGGTATCAGGTATCATTTTTAAGTCTTTGGTATGACTCGACCTGGGATTGAACCCCGGTCTCCCGGACCACTGGCGAACACTCTACCCACTTGGCCAATGAACTGTTCAACCAAAAATAAGGTGAGAAGAGATGGGTTCATGTCTTCCCCAAAGGTATTAGATCCAAGTGAAACGCAAATAAGATAAGATTAGAACTTGCCTCTCCGAGTCGATTTCCTGCGGTGATAACCGTTACCTCAGGTGCGTATAGTAATCTAAAACAAATCAAAAATGGTGATGAATGTGGTAAAAAAGCAATGATTGTCTTGAAGTGGTTGACGAGATATTCCGCAATAAATTTCTTTGTCTTGGGTTCTCTTCAAGAGTGAATCAGACAGACTGACGAAAATTTGTTTATGATGATGAAAGCGGTTGAAGCAATAATTGTTTTGAACCAGTGGCAGATTCGAGGCCGAAAGGCCCCCGACTTAGGCTGGGCCACCTTCGGATGGGCGAGATGCAACAATGACACCTTTGTCCCCCTTGTATAGCACTGAAGCTTGCTGTCCAGTTTAAGCTATGATCAGGCATACTTGCTTGGATCCAGATTTGGGTCCAAGACCAGCTAGACTCATCAGGTCCACATTGCACTAAGTGGGTCAATGACCTGCAGTATCCAGCAGGGTTGAAGCCTCGGTTCGTGCCCGACCTTCCCCTCCTCTAATCCCCACTAAGCCGACCTTCGATTATTGACCTTGTGTCGAGTCCTGTCTAGTGGGGGGGGCAGTGACAAATAATTATTTTGAACCAGCTACCGATATATCCCACGAGATTTATTATGTTATAATATCAACTTCGCCAGTTGTTATTGTGCCGATAGCGACCCGTGTGCTTTGAATACGGATCTCAAACCAATGTAGGGGACATGTTATTTGGTAGATATGTTTAGTCCTCCAAAATTTAATGTTGTGGTTTAGTTTAGTGGTATGACATGTTCGGAAAAAGGCACCTGAAAAAAGGGAAAATAGTCACATGAAGACAAATGTAGTAAATGAAGTAAATGAGTAAATATATGAAACGGCGCGGACAAAAGGAACATTCAAAACAAGGCGACAAACAAAAAAAAATTATATTCATAACAAAATGTACCATATTCACAATTAACGCTAGATACACGAATATGGCCATGTGTGAAAATGACATCGAATGTTGGTAACATATATATATAGAGAACATAGGAATCTCGAAATTCGAAAACACGTAAAGACTTCTTTGTTCAGGTACGAAACCCTTTTATTACTTTTGAGTTAAAGGTTTCGACATAAGGAGAGAGACATAATTTTTTTATGCTGGCCTCTTCATCTGGCCCCTATCTCGTGCGGCACCTATGGCGCACAAATTCGTCTCGCCTCAGCGAGCCCCAAAAGTCGAACCTCCTCGTTCGGCGTCGAGTTTCAACTCTCTGACTTTCTTTGAAATCCCCCAAATCCTCTGCGCGCTTCCGGTGCGTGACGTCACCCGTACTTTGTCACCCATTTCATCATCTCAGGCTATTGTGACATCTCTGAGTGACATATCCGCTTTGTGCGCACGCGCGTTACGGCCTGCATCAAGGTTGCACCTAACTAACCCATGTGCTGAGCCGAAAGGTTCTCAGCCTAACTAAACCCAAATCACCAACCAAAATCCCTCGGCTATTATATTACAAAAACATGCAATGATATATTTAAAATATTACTGATTCTCTATTGTTCGTTAAATAGTCCTCTGTGAGTGTGTGTGTGTGTGACTAACACAACTAAAACTACAGAAAGGGTTAAATAATAAAAGTGTCCTATTTATGTCGACTATATATTTTTAAATCTTCATTTCTTCCGGTGGTTTGAAACCGTTGGTGTTTCCGAGGCTGGAAAAAGTCTCATAGACACGGTATTTTGAGGAAAAAAAGGTTTGCGTGGTTTATCCATTTTGTGGCTTTTGACGTCTGTTGGTGAATAAGAGAAAGAGTGTTTGAAGTTGAAGTATTTATAGAAAATACGGGTCTTGGAATCGGCTCCAAAAACGCGGGATGAAATTCGAACGCGGACGTAGTTTTAAGCAGGTCACGTGGTTCTCCTGGCCAATAGTTTCCCGAGACTGAATATTTGCGTGCGTCCGCTATCTTTGTCGTGGGAAGAAGTGGCATACAGCCCAATTTAAATTATAGGAGTGTAAGTCATATACCAACAAACACAAGTGTTGAAATGGATTGTGTTACTGGAGTTCACGTGACTAGAAACGGTGGATATATAAATGGGTCAGTCAGAGGTCTGACGCGTGATGATTAAAGACAAGGGCTTATTCAAAATAGATATGAAATGTAATATTACGAGTTAGTATTGTTCTGACCGATAAAATAAAAAGCAATTTCTTCCAGGCAGCGGTCGTGTCGATACTGCTGTATGGATGCACCACTTGGACGCTAACTAAATGGCTCGAGAAGAAGATAGACGGCAATTACACAAGAATGTTGCGAGCAATATTGAATACGTCTTGGCGGCAATACCCCACAAAGCACTAACTATACGGCCACCTGCCTCCCATCACGAAAACTATCCAAGTTAGACGAACCAGACACGCAGAACACTGCTGGAGAAGCAGAGATGAGCTCATAAGTGATGTACTCCTATGGACCCCCACATATGGTCGAGCAAAAGCCGAATGACCAGCTAGAACATATATACAGCAGCTGTGTGAGGATACGGAATGTAGCCCTAACGACCTGCCAGAGGCGATGAACGATAGGGAAAAGTGGCGAGAGAGGGTCAGGGATATCCTTGCTAGCGGCATGAAATGATGATGATGATTCGGCATCGGACGAGAGTGAAGAGATTTCTTAGTATCGGCCAAAATTACCCCGTCCTCACAGAACACTACAAATGTATTACATGTTTCTACTTTTTTTATATTTTGGTTGACACAATCCCTTTTAGTTTAACGCAGCTGTATATTTCTATCATCAATTGTTGTTTCTTGCCTTGTTATACAGGATCAAGTTATATATATATATATATATATATATATTTTCTTTAAAGAAAAAAACCAAGACCGGTTATTTTAGGATTATAAATTTATTTCCATCCTGTTTTTCGTTTCTGGTGTGACCTAAAAACACGAAGAAAAATATAACAGGACTTCTTCAGATCCAATGGATAGATAAAACAGAATAGACACGTGGGCGGGGGAGGAAAGGAGGAAGAGATTTAAAGAGTTACCTCCTCGTTTTATTGAATTTCCGTTTTTTTATTTACCTATTTATTTTATATTCAAAATTCTTCCGTCAGTTATAATTACGGTAATTTGACTTTTTTATTTATTTTATTTTATTTATTTTCTTTTCATGTTAAATTCGATAATTAACTTTTAAGGGAAGTATTAATGCTTATATTAATTTCGATACTATTTATTTAGCTATCTATTTTTTCCTTGTATGTTTATTGGATACGTTTTTTGTCTGGTTTCACTTATTTGTATGTTTTTAAAAAATTATAGTCTATAGTTTAAATTTTGTCCTATGCCTACACCTAGCTATTAATTCACTTCTCTAATTTAATAACTTATCAGGCAATTTATGTGTCAAAATATGTATTTTCTCTTTTAAGCACAAATTGCATCTACCGTGAAAACTATTTGGAGAATTTGATATTTTCAAAATAGACCATTCTATCTCAGGGGTTAACCCTTTGTTTTTTAAACACCCGAATTGTTTCGATAGTGTCGTGTGGTATTTTAGGTGTTCGTGGGAGAAGGTAAATTTATGGTTAGAATATCTCTCCTTCCATTTCGTGGAAGTCAACCCGATATATGTTTTTTTTATCTGTAATATTCTCTTTAGGGTAAATTATAGCTTGTTATATTACATTATTTAAATTACAACTCTGGTTTAACTGGACCGAATAATACTATATATATATATATATAGTATCATTCGGTCCAGTTAGACCAGAGTTGGGAGTAATTCCATCAGGACAAGAAAACCATTCACAAGTGAACATTTAAATTTTCCTGGTAAAGAGCTCAATGTAACTGATATTACAGAGCAATAATTTCTTTAAGAAAAAACAAAACCGGTCACATTAGGATTATAAATTTATGTCCATCCTGTTATGTGTTTTGATATAAATCAAAAACACGAAGAAAATTAACAGGACTTCTTCAGGTCTTATGGATAAAATAATTATTTGGGACTTCGACATACACACAGATCACCTAATCTCGACCAGAAGACCAGACTTAATAATAATCAACAAAAAACGAGAACTTGCAAAATAGTCGACTTTGCTGTCCAGGATGACCACAGAATAAAACTGAAAGAATGTGAAAAGAAGGATAAGTACCTAAGAAGTACTAAGAAGAGTCCTGGTGACTTGAAGTGACTTGCTGTCACTCAATCTCTAGAGATAGACCATCGGCTAACGCTGATGTGACAAACTCTAATAAGTAATAAGGACAATAACAATGATCAATCACATAACAAGCGAATGCAGTAAATTAGCGCAAAAAGAGTATAAGACTAAAAACGACTGGGTAGGGAAGGTGGTCCACTGGGAATCATGCAAGAAGTTTAAATTTGACTATACGAAGAAATGATGTAAGCAGAACCCAAAATCCGTCATGGACAATGAGACGCACAAAATTCTCTGATTTTGAGATACAAATGGATCACTTAATCTCGGCCAGACGACCAGACCTAGAGATTGTCAACAACAAAAAAAAAGAGAACCTGCCGAACTATTGACTTTACCGTTCCAGCTGACCACAAGGTAAAACTGAAGGAAAGTGAAAAAAGAGATAAGTACCTGGACCTTGCTAGAGAAATGGAAAATTATGGAACATTAAGGTGACGATGATACCAATTGTAATGGTCACAAAGGATTGGTACAGGGACTGGGAGGACTTGGAAATAAGACGAGTAGAGACCATCCAAACTATAGCATTACTGAGATCGGCCAGAATACTAAGGAGAGTCCAGAAAACTTGAAGACACTTGCTGTCACTCAGACTCAAGTGGAAAACCATCAGCTAACCCTGGTGTGAAAAATACTCAAATAAATAAATAAATAATAATAATAATAATAATAATAATAGGGACTGGAAGAGTTGGAGGTTGGCGGACGGGTGGAGACCATCCAAACGACAGCATTATTGAGAACGGCCAGAATACTGAGAAGAGTCCTGGAGACTTGAGGAGACTTGCTGTCACTCAGACTCCATTGAAAAACCATCGGCTAACGCTGATGTGAAAAGCTCTGAGTGAATAATAATAATAATAATATATTATGAACTTTTTTGTCTCGGCTGACCACAAATTAAAATTGAAAGAAAGTGAAAATAAGGATAAATACTTCGACCTTGCTAGAACATTGAAAAAAACTGTTGAATATGAAAGTTACGTTTATACCAACTGTAATTGGTGCGCTTTGTACAGTCAAGGAAAGATTAATAGAAAGACTGGAAGATTTGGAAATAAGAGGACAGTGAAGACCATCCAATTACAGTATTATTGAGATCGGCCAGAATACTGAGAAGAGTCCTGGAGGCTTGAGGAGACTTGCTATCACTCAAACTCCCGTGAAAGACTATCAGCTAACACTGATGTGAAAAACTCTTGAGGAGTAAATAATAAAAGTAAGTAAAGTTGTCTCCCTTTAGTCGAGAGCGACCAGAAGGCTCCCTTTTCAATAGCTACTACACCGAGGTGTACAGGAGGGCGATACTCCTTTCTCTGGATTGCTCCACTTTACCCTTGATACGTAACTTACATTGCTGAGTGTTAAGCGAGGAGGTATCAAGTACCATTTTTTTTTTTGGTATGACGTAACCTTGGATTGAACCCAGGTCTCCCAGACCATTGGTGAACTCTCCAATCGACAAATTATAGCTTCAAGTATTCATTTTAATACAAATAATTTGATCTCAGTTATAAGGTTTCAAGTAATGCTGTATGAATAGAGTTGTTGTATTGATAAAGAATTACAATTATTTCAAACAAAAAAGGATTCTGTATTTTTTCTAGTATCAATGTTCTAAGAGTTTTTAAACATTTTCTTAAACAAATCTAATGAACCCGAAGATAAGACGCTAACAGTTGCAACAACTCAGGGTCAATGTGGACCTGGAAGTAATGGCGACGAAGTAGTTCTTCTAAAATCTCGAGAGCTACAGAATCAGAAACTCACCAATGAACGGTGAGTTTAATATGATACCCGAGAGACATTTCTTTTTTTATGAGAAAACCTCGACTATCAAAAGAAAACATCGATTGCCGTTAATAACTAAAAAAATCCGCCATGTTTATTTTAAAAAAAAGAATATAAAATGTAAATCAAATAAACTTGGTATTAACAAAAATGTTCTTCGAGAAATCGACGCCAAAAAAAGAAAAAAAAATCGTATAAAAAATAATGTTTATAGTCAAAATCTTTATACCATTTCGAAGAAGAAAGTTTGCTGAAAATTATTCTAACTCAACGGAAGCAAAAATATTTATAAAAATTTCCAGTATAAAATATTGTTCATGTCTAACCTAAAAAAAAAAATTGAAGAATGTTTGCGTGAAAAACACTTTGACTGAAAAAAAAAAATCAACGAATTATTGAATTTTAATAAAATTTCCAGTATGCAATCAATAGAAATGGGAAAAAAAAATTAAAGTCTCCATTACAAATTTTGAATATTTTTTATATGATTACACCCGCTTTTATTCCTTTGATAATTTGTTTACTTATACAATTGTCTCTCTAGTAAATCTTTGGCATATTAAGAAATGTCTTGAGAGATGAATTCTGTTTATCATTATTTAAAACAAAAAAATCCTTACGGCTATCTTGATGTCATGTCCTGTCAGGTGGGAGGCAGAGACAAATATACCTTACAGATATCTTGGGCTAATTTTTTTTTACTGAAAAATAAATTGAAATATTGTTGTTTTTTTCTCATTTTTATTTAAAGATATATATAAAAATATGTGATATAAAAAATGTATGATATCTAAAAAAAAACAAAAAACATTACAAATTCTCAAGATTTTTATTGAAAGTTTAAATTAAATGTTTTAGTATTCTTGTTTAGCCTTCCACTACTGTACCTTGACGTAGATTTCGTAATGAAAAATAAAACACTGATTTCCGGCCCATTGGTATAATGGTTAGAGAGTTCGCCAGGAGACCGAAATCTAATCCTATGCCAAGTCATACCAAAGACTCGAATAATGATACTTGATATGTCCTTTCTTAACACTCAGCATAATAAGGTACGAATCAAGGGTAAAGTGGAGAAATCAAGGGAAAGGATTTACACCCTCCCCTACTCGTCGGTGTAGTAACTATTGAAAAGGGGAACCTGCAGGTCACCCACAACTAAAGGGAGACAAGTTTTACTTGTACCTTTATATCTCCAATGATATCAATGTTTTGGGTATACAATGAATATCTTTTTTATTATTTATTTGTTTTTATGGTTGTATTGATTTTGTTGTTAATGTTATTTGTTTGTTGGTATTTAGCTATTAATTTTTTTTTCTAGATAAAAAATGAGCCATAAATTCTGTCATTTTTGTCTAAATAATCCAATTTTGTTCTTTCTTTCTTTTTTATAGCCAGAAAAATTACAACGAACAAAATCCGGACTGGACTGTCGAAGGCTCCAACAACCAATAACCTCACATCTTTCAAACAAACATATGGTAAGTAGAGTAACATTTTTAAAAAAATTGTTTCTTTTCACAAACAGAAAACAATTAGACAATAAGGAAAACGTTAATAAATATCTTTCCTAACTGCGAATCTTAAGAAATTATAAGACTATGTAGCATAATCACCCATGATTGCTATGTAGGAATTTTTAAAATGTAAGACAATAGAAGAAAGAAAGAAAGAAAGAAAGAAAGAAAGAAAGGTGATCAAAAATGACATATTTACATGAATTTCTGAAGAGCACACCGAACAAAACTTCCTAAAGAAATATATAAAGAAAGAAAGAAAGATTTTCAAAAAGGAAATTTATACATGGATTTCTGAGGAGTACTCCGAACAAAACTTACTGATTAAAGAAAGAAAGAAAGAAAGAAAGAAAGAAAGAAAGAAAGAAAGAAAGGAAGAAAGAAAGAAAGAAAGATTTTCAAAAATGAAATATATACATGGATTTCTGAGGAGCACTCCGAACAAAACTTACTGATTAAAGAAAGAAAGAAAGAAAGAAAGATTTTCAAAAATGAAATATATACATGGATTTCTGAGGAGCACTCCGAACAAAACTTACTGATTAAAGAAAGAAAGAAAGAAAGATTATCAAATATCACATGTATTTATGGGATTCGGAAGAGTTCACAGAAAAACTTTCTAATTAAAGAAGGAAACGAAGAAACAAGGAAATAAATGAAGAAAAACTTCTACTTAAATATGAATTATATCCATAGAATTCCATCGAGCACCTGAACCAAAATTTTGTGATCGAAGAAAACTATACGAAGAGATTGTATCTGTGTGACTTTAATGGCTAAAACAAAATTGATTGTATCACAGTATATGATACAAGTTCAAGTCCCATTGATTTCACTGACATGATGGTAATTTGATATGATTCATCGAATTGTGGCAATAAAACATCAATTTGAATGTCATGAATTCACACAGACAGACAGAGAGAGTCGAGATTGTAACTGTCAAAGGCTAATCGATAGATTAAATACATTTGTTTGAAAAATATTAGTATCAGATTGGAACACGTAAAACCGAATAAATGCGTACAAATAATTGTTATTATGTCATAGGAACAGTTACTGGAAACTAAATAATTGTGTATGGATTATTTGCATTATGAATAGTCAATTGAAACAGAGGGTGTCCTCGTGGGGTAATGATTAAAGCGGTGGACTGCGGAATCGTTGTAAGCGAGTTCGTATTCCGGTCGCGCTATTACGTTCACTTTCGAGAAAATAGCCGTGGGAAAGGTATGAACCCCCTTATCCTACCAGCTATGGGTTAAATAGTACCACTACTGTTCTTCTAAGAGAATGGCTTTGGCATTAAATAACCTACAAAGGTTGTTATGCCATTAAACAAAGAAACCAATCAATTGTAATAATTATTCATTTATGATAATTATCATTCATCATCATGTCACGCTATCAGCACGGATATCCCTGACCCTCTTTTGCCACGCTTCCCTATCGTTCATTGCTTCCGGCAGGTCTTCAGGACTACATCCATATTGGCCCAGAGCTGCTGAATGTAGGTCCTAGCAAGTTGTCCTGCCTTTGCTCGTCCATGTATAGGGGTCCACAGGAGTACATCACTTATGAGCTCGTCCCTACTTCTCCAGTAGTGCCCCGCATGTCGGGTTTATCTAACTTTGATATTTTTCGTGATGAGTAGTGGGTGGCCATACAGCTGCTGCTTTGTGGGGTGCTTCCCCCTGGACTTGTTCAATATTGCTTGCAGCATTCTTGTGTAGTTGCTATCAAGCTTTTTCTCCATACGTTTAGTTAGCGTCCATGTATTGCATCTATATTGCAGTATCGACACGACCGCTGCTTAAAAGAAACTGCGCTTCATTTTATCGGTCAGGTCTGACTTCCATATGACTGATAGCCAATCGAGAGCTGTCTATGCCTTTGCTAGTCGCGAGTCGATGTCTGTCTCAGTTGATGAGACACTGCTTCCTAGGTAGGTAAACTTGCTAACTAGTTTCAGAGAGCTACCATTTAGTGTGGAGATGTCGCTTGTTTGATTAAAGCATATATATTCCGTCGTGTGCATTGACATGGAAGCCGATTCCTGCAGCAGCTCGTTCCAGACTATGTAGCAGAGTTTCGGTTTGAGCGTAGTCGGCGTCAGTTATTGTTTTTGCGAGGTACCTCCTGCTTTTTTCTTTTGTTAGCTTGAAACCGTTTTCTTTGATTTTATCGATAGATGTTTTAAGCACGTAGTCTAGACAGATGATAACGAGGTGTAGGGCTAATGTGTCTCCTTGAAGTACACCTGCTACAATATCGAAGTAGTCTGTGTCTCCATCCGGAGAACGGACTTTCTTCAGCATTAAATAATCCAACAGTGGTTGACATGCGCAGTACGAACCAAACAGGTGGTTTTTGTGTTTCTCGTCGTAAGAAACAGACACGACCAACCGAGTTCAAAACCTTAATGAGGCTGTTTGCTTTTCACATTGCACTAATAACCTTGGGAAAGGTATGAATCTCCCTCCATATATGGATAAACAGTAGGACAGATTGGGCTCTTTATCTACGGTATGGTAACCAGTCAACAAGATGAAAAATTCTGACTTTAAACCGGTTGAAGTCTGCTTAAAAACTGACCTTGTGTCGCATCCTTCTCGTGCGGAGGGGTTGGGTAAATACATATATGAAAAATCATTTATTTTATTTCCATTCACTATCCAAATGAAAAGGGGTAAAACACACAAAATATCTGTTCCTTTTCTTATTTTTAACACAGAATTTGATATTAGTTATATGAATTTCTGAAATGAAGCTTGATGATTTTTATCATTCAGGGTTTTCAAAAGCTTAGGGAACCACCGCCCATAACCGTTACGCTATGTGTCCTGTTGGACAGTCCAAAGTGAATTTTTGGGACTTATAAACTTAATGTTCTTACATCACTATGAATAACTTCTATCATGCATGATTTTTTTAACTGAGTTCATATCAGGATTTTTTTTTATCTAACCTTTTTGATTATTGGTTCCCAAGCTTCTGACAATCATCTGGAAGTTTCAGGTTCAATCCTGACTGCAGGTGAGTAATACATAACACATAATACATAACTCGGTTATGGTTAACAGAATCAGAGCAACCTCCTCCCCCGTGGATAGAATAAAGAATGTGGTTCGAAGTTCCACGTAGGCGCCCAAGTTCAACAAGAAACACCTGAAGAAAGTCGGAAGACACATCAACTGAAACGTTGTGAATATAAAAATAAAGATGCAGAAAATAATTCGAAAATCCTGAATGATAAAAAAACAGAATCGATGCCTTTTTTGTTGAACGATTTGTCTTTGGCCTCAAAATACGCATCAGTTTGCGATATCACTTTTTCATTGGAGCCAAATATATTTCCCTGGGGCATTCTTTTGAGGTCTGCAAACAGCCAATAGACGCTGGGGACCAGATCTGAAGAATAGGGTGAGTGCAGAAGCAATCCGAAGTGCAATTCATGTAGTTTTGCCATCGTTACGATCGACTTGTGATACGGTGAATTTTTTTTTTTTTTTTTTTGGTGAAAGAGCACGTTTTTCTTTTTCATTTGTGGGTGTTTTTTGTCAATTTCTCTCCTCAAACGCATCAATAATGCGTTACTATATTCGCTATTGATGGGTCTTCCTTTCTCAGGGTAATCAATGAAGAAAATACCTTGCATATTCCAAAATACGGAGGCCAAAAGCTTGTCTGCTGATGTTTGCGTCTTGGGTCGCTTTTGACGCCTTTTACCTACTGCTGTCCACTCAGCTGACTGACTATTTGACACCGTAATGAATTGGTGGATCCATGTTTCATCAATTGTTACATATTTATGCAAAAACTAATTTTTATTGCGTTGAAACAGTTGCATACAATGCTCTGAATCGTCGACGCATTGTTGTTTTTCATCGACTGTGAGCAAACACGGCATCCACTTTGAACTTAGTTTTTTCATTGACAAATGTTCATGCAAAATGGTGAATACACTGTCTTCTGATATCTTCAGTGCCTCTCCTATCTCACGCAACTTCTATTTACGATCGACCAAAACGAATTTGTTGAGGGTTTTTTTTTTTTTTGTGGGTTTTCCAGGATAATTACCGAATCTGGGCGACCTGGGCGTTCAGATTCATTTGTATCTGTACGGCGGCATTTAATGTCAGCATACCACCGCTTAACCGTTGTTTCCGACCGACCAGAGTCCGAATAACATTTATCAAGCCATTGCTTTGCTTGAACATTATTTTTTCCCCATAAGAAGGCAATGCTTTATCAACAGACGAAACTCAGATTTTTCCATTGTTTTGAAAATTTGCAACTGTAGTTTCACTTAGATATCTGTAATTTGTAAACTAATGATTCGATTGGGCTCAAATTTAGACACGTGCAATTTGAAGGTTAGCACTTTTTAAAAATTATATAGATTTTTTATTAGCGACACCATCTATATGTCGGGGTCGGGACGTATTGAGTGATGTGTTAACTGTCTAATTGAATTGTTAGTGATATATGGCAATATTCGGAACCATTTATCTAGTGTTACGCCGCCATGTGCCCAGCGGGCTTGCAGGGTGCAGTTCGTTCCCGCCAAATCCACCAGTTAACGCAGGGCACAGACGTTGGCTGTGGTCTGCCGAACGCTATTTAGTGTCACAGGTATCAACAACTCCCAAGCGGAACCACATTTTAAAGCTACTAGGCGAGTTCTAGGTAAATTATTAAAAGTCAACACTACTAACTGGCTACCTTTCACCCTCAAATACAAGGTCTTCGACAAACACAATTCTTCCACAAGAAAATAAGGACTCTGAACTGCCGTGTTTGAGTTAACAGGGTTAGTAACAATATTCTTTTGTTGAATAAAAGAAAGAAACAAAGACAAAAAACAATTCAGGTAAAAGTCAGGAGCGAGAAAGTCTCTCTGTATCTCGGAAGGAGCCTCCACTAAAATGTCGGTATCCTGGACTAAGCCCCTCATAAAATATCTTTATCCTCGGATGAGCCAGGCATAAAATATCTGTTAATGGCGGAAGGTGAGAATGTAGTTCAATAATGATAGACACGGTCCGCTTTCCTTCAGACTAAGGGATTTAATGGCAGAGCACGTGCTCCAAATCTCAAGTTTATCATTTCAGTAAGAATCCAGTAGGATAAAGTTGAATATACTTAAATTGTATGTTCACTTACTTGGAGTTTTGTGGAATTTATTCTCTTCTCTTTTTTCTTTCGTTATTGGGTTTCCATAACACGTTGGTAGAAGGATACACGTCTTATTTCGGATAAGACCAAGATTAATAATTGTCTCTTTCCTCGTGAACAAGTCTTTCCTTTGTGTATTCGTTTAACGAGGCTTACCATACCTCGGAGGCTGGTTCATTCAAAAGATAAGTTCTTTCTTTTCTCTCAGAGTTCTCCGCGCGGCATTATTTTGGAATTTGGGTTTCTTCCGTATCCCAAATTATGTCTTCATTTTCAACGAACAAAAGGCAACTGCTTGTGTGCCTTCGCCTTTCGACTACATGGCAACTCTTCATGCGTCTTCACCGGTGATGAATGAATGGCAACTAACTTATTTTCCGTAGTTTGAAAATTCACTACGTGTTGATTTTTTGGGGGGTGGGGGGCTCTTCCTCGGTACCAATCTTGATCGAAGGTTTGCTTCTCCGCTGATACATACATGGCTAATAGAGAGTGAGACTCTCCCACGCCCATATCACCTTGAAATGATAGAGAGGGTAGGCGAGAGAGGCGGCCTTTCTTTCCATTATTCTGCTTACTACTATAGTCGCTGGCGGTCAGAGAGTCGCACCCCTTCTCCCATAACTCAGCAAATATATTAGGGTGTCATATTTCCTTTTCATACTACGTGCAAACGGATGAATAGTGTTGAATAAAATAATTAGTGTGAAATAGCAATGCTTTCAACCATTCACTGTATGCAAACTAATGATCGATATTGAATAGAATTATTGGTGTAAGATAGCAATAATTGAAACTAATTAACTGTATAGAAAGAATTGCCATACTATTTGGCAGAGATAAATTATTTCTGACTTATTTAAAAATGAAATTACCAACAAACTAATCTTTGACATTTCATGTATATCTATTTAAATGTGTGCAAACAAATGACTGATGCTAAATTGTTACTTTCATACAATACATGAAACCATTAACTGTGTGCAAACAAATGATTAATAGCAAATAGAATTATTCTTATTTGATTGAAATACTTGAAACCATTTAACTGTGTGAAAAATATGAGCTCAGGTTCATTTCAAAATGTGATCAAGAAAATGCGTTTACAAGTCATATATGTTTAATGTATATATATATAAACAGGATTTGGCATTAAATAACCTACAATGGTTGATATGCCATAAATTCCAACCATCCAACCAACCAACCAACCAACCCAACTTAACCTGTATTTCTCTTTGTCGATACAGTATTTGACTTCCTTATTCATTTATTTTTTATTTTGTTTTTTTTCAGCTCGTGATTCAAAACCTTTCACGGATTCGACGCTCTACACAGAAGCTGTCACGGAAGGGATAATCAATACCACAGCAGTATGACTGTCTACAAAAAAGCAGACGATAAATTCTGTGATCACCACGACTACGATGATCATCTTTTGAACAACTGAACGAAATGGCCGCTATTCGTATCTTTACCCAACTTTATCATAGACCATTCTATTGTTCAACTTCATCTTGTGGTAAGAGGGGAAAAAAAATCGGGGCTATATTTTCTATGGATTATTCTCATTTAGAACGAGTTCAGTTCATTCAATTGCTGTGTCCTGTTGATGATTACACAGGAACAATTACTGGTTTAAACAAAGCTACCTGAGTGAAGTGTCGACAGCATTTCATTACAACTCCATGTGTCTCTTATTTAAACCTCGACGGACTGGAGAGCGTACTTCGATGCGCATGCGTCTGCTTCCATATGCAGCGGAGATTAGTTGATAAGTTTTTAACAAAGGAGGAACATTTGAAGCCCATACAATAAGAAAATGGACGCGTCACAAATCAGCCATATTGAATTAAATGCGTATTTGTTACTTAACGGAGACACATTTTCTATTCCTTTTTCTAAAAACAAAAACATACTATACAGACGTTTCTTTGTCTTTAACGTGAACTTTTTTTTAATGAATTTGATGTTTCAGTGCTCAGAAGACATTGCTGTGGGTTTAAAAAGAGGGAGAGAAAAGCCAGAATCATGTAAGATGTTCACATTTCACATTTCACATCTAATTCATTCAATTTTCACTAAAAATTAGTCATTTTAGAAATTATATATATATAATATTTTGGGAGCAACTGATCTTTCAAACATGATTCATTATATACGGCAGACAAGGGTTGTTTGTTTGGTCTTTTGTTACATTATTCTTACAGTCGGAGAGTAAGTTGTCGCAAATATAAATCAAAGGCTATAAAAGTTGCCCTATTTTTTTCTTTTCTTTCTTATTTTTTTTTCTTTTTGATTTTTCTTTCGTTGTTTTTTTTGGGGTTTTTTTTCTAGTACTTTCGGTACTCGGTTTTCATTATCAACCATCGAAATTACTCGAATCGCAACTTAAAAAGACTTTAATATCTTTTTATATAATCTTGATTTACTTTACACACCGACGGGAAAAATCTTAATAAAGATAGATAACCAATCCTTTTCTGTTATTTTTTAATCATATATATATTTTCAATCATACATCCTAGATGCATCAAGGTAGGTCTTAAGTGATGCACTGTCTTCATCGCCGATTTTGGGTTTTTGCATCATATCGGCTCCGACAGAAACAGGGCATTTCACACTCCTCTACTATATAATACCATCTTTACCTCATCCGGTTTCGGCTGTCTACTTCCGGATTCGATACCGAGGTAAGATGGTATTTTTAATACTCGTCCACGTCCATGATTTACACTTTAACAAGCCCTACACGTATCCCACCCCAAATCTATCCTATACTAATACTTCCAAACTAACATGAAATAAGCCCCTACTCTAACAATTCAGTCAGTCTTTAACTCTTACCTTATACACTTATTCGAAGCCAGAAAAAACAACTCCCATTTATATATATATATATATATATATATATATACCTGTGTGTGTGTGTGTGTGTGTGTGTGCACGATTAGAATTTCTAAACAATAAAACAACAGTAAATTCCATAAAAGATGAAAGTTTCTCGAAAATTGTATACTCTATAGAGGTATAAACAAATCTAACAATATAAAAATGTAAAAAAGATAATATTGATATCAATAACATCCGTGTTTGAGTTTCACCTAAAATCATCATTGTTTTGGGTTTGAAGAATCCTACCTTATGGTCAATGATGTGAAACTCAGAGAGTTATTTATATTAATCTTACTGCATATATATATATATATATATATATATATATATATATATATATATATATATATATATATATATATTCAAATACATAACTGTATTTTATCCATCTCAAAAAGGTCATTTTATAGACCTGAAATAAATTTATAATTGAACTACAAAATAGAATTTTTTTTCATTTAATTTTATGAAATATATATATACGTGTATATATATATATATATATATATATATATATATATATATATGTATGTATGTATGTATGTGTGTGCGTGCGTGTGTGCATGTGAGTGTATGTGTGTCCCAAAACTCATTTAAGAATTGGACATTTATTAATTCATAGCTTATTTTCTTTGATCTTTTAGGAATTATTAATTTAATTAGAAATTGTTAGTATTCTTTAAAAAAGGAATCAATTGACAAATTGCAGTTTTATTAGATTTTAGATTCCTTTTTGATTTTGGGAACTTTCAAGAATACCTATGATTGGGCTGTATTTTTTGTACATACATACATGCATACATAACAATGAGCATAGATAGATAGATAGATAGATAGATTAATCAAAAATAGATTTTAAATATAATTCCTCAAAAGTACCCTGGTATGTAAATAAAATGTATCAACTATTTGTTGTACGAAAATGTAACCGCTTTACGTGGTAAATGTAGTCAAAAAGAACATATAAGTATAATACATATATATATATATATGTGTGTGTGTGTGTGTGTATGTGTGTGTGTGTGTGTGTGTGTGTGATGGCTTTGACACTGAAATCACATCGATGTGCGTATGTATATGAGTGTTTTTGGTGCCAATATATATCTATTACCAACGCATAGATAGAGAAAGAAAGAGATAGGAAACGCCATGATTATTATTTCAAGTAAATAGACTCGACGAACTAACTTCAAATCCTGGACGAGGCTGTTTGCATACACTTCTGGGTTATAATCTTTGGAAAAGTATGAACTTATCTCTTATCTTTATGGATGAATAATAGAACAGACTGAGCTCTTTAGTCTTGGTACGACAACCGGCTTAGGAGAAGGAAAACACATTAGGAAAATTTCAAAAACATACTTTTAGAATGTAAAGTAGCCGTCAGACTCCGTTCGTAATGGTGCTCAGGTTTCGTAGCTGACAGGTTTTCATAGGAGTCCAAATTTGTTTTTGGTTTCTTTGTTTGTTTGTTTGTTTTTACTCTCCAAAGGATTTTCTTATGAAAGCTAAATAGCTAGTCTGACCTACTATTTTATTCAATCATAAGTGGCGTGGAGGAGAAAGATATACATGACATTCCCCAAGGTATCATCAAAAGAAGCGAAACGTTGACAACCTCATCCAGAATTTGAATATTTCCAGTTGAGCTCATTTTCTAAGACGTTACGCCAAGTGCCTCCGACTTGCAAATTCATATACGTATGTGTATATGGTCAATATATCTAGAATATATAGTGTTAATGGGTAATCTGTATTTAAAAGGACTGGATTTTAAAAACTCTAAAAATGGACTGGCTAGAACCTCGCTAAGCGGGTTTTCCATTGGAAGACCAAATTTTTGTTTATAAAATTTGTTATTAGAATGAAAATTTGATAATAAATTTTATAAACGGAAATCTGGTATGTGTTTGGGTTTTATGGCATATCAACCTTTGTATGTTATTTAATGCCAAATCCTTTTTATATACAAATAAACAGTTCTATTTAAAACAATTCAGTTAAGCATAAGTATGCCGTTTCATTGTCAAAACTGTCCTATTTCAAGCAGTTCAGTTTGGCATAAATATACGGTTGACTTCTATTTAACCCATAGATAGGGCCCTATTGGGAGCAATGTTAATGAAGGGGTACTCTGCATTCCCCAAAGCTCCAGCATTACTGCGACCTCACCGTCAGATTGTTTAGCGTCATATCAGGACACTCGTTGGGGGTGGAGTCTGCAGTCAGTGTATTCTACAGCCACAGCCGACTGGGCAACTGTGATCGGTTAGATAACAGGTTGCAGCATTCCGAAGAAAAATTAAAATGAATTTGAAAAATAATAAAATTATATATTAAATGTAATTTTATAGGTAAATAACTATGTAGTAATCAGGAATCCCTGGCCGAAATTCCGGTTTACAGGCTTCTAGTTAGCGGTACAAATACCAGCAGCTCGATTTCTAAGGGTTAGATAGTTTTTAAAATCATTCTTTACTGGTAGAAAGCTTTTTATTGTTGTTTTTGTTGTTATCTATTCAGTCATCGTTAAACATCAATCTAAAAAATATATATCTGATTTTATAAACTCCGCTTCTTCTGGCACATATACCCGAGGTTTTTGTGCCAGAATATAGAAGCTTACTAAGCTTTTTGCTTAGATATGGCACGAGGCCGTATGAATGGAGCATCCAATGAGACTCGATCTCACTTGTGAAGGTTTGCTTGTATAGTTTGCTTACCGTTAATACCACCCGAAGTTCCCAAGGTTATATACAATATTTATTGTTCTGAAGCAGTCACCTATCTATTTACTGATCTGACTCAGGGCTGCTTAACTTTAGTATTCTGGCATGAATTATGGCTTTCAGTTTGACTTGACTTGTAAGTCATTACAAAAACTAACTTAAATAGATCTAATTTAATCTCGTTTAAAGAAAAATCGCCATAAAATGAAATATCCAACTTTTCGTATCAAGTTTATAAGAAAATGTTTTAATCGCATAAATGTAGGCTGAGAATTTGATTGGCTGAAAAAATCATATGATGACGTCTGCTGTTGATGATTTTTTAACCAATAGAATCCAAGCAGTAAATGGAAAAAGTGTTGTGGACCGCCAGAAAAACTATATTTAAAAACAAACTTCATTCGATCTCATTCTATGAAAGTATCTTGGTCAGCCTATGAACTTTTTGCCGATTTTCGAATTATTTTAAATTAGAAAGACTATCGAAAATAAATAAGAACACAAATGAAGAAATTAAACTTTCTTTCATTTGATTTTAATTGATTTCTGTATAAAATTACATATAGGATTGTTTTAAATAGGATTCAGAAAAAAACAACATTAGAAATCAATAATCCGAGTAATCTATTATTAAACACAGTTTTGTTAAAAACAGTATCCATAAAGGTCAATTTTAACGGAGTTAAGCAGGTTTGAATTCAAAATATTCCTTCTCCTTTGCTGGTTGCCTAACAAATGTGAAAGAAACTAGTCTGCCCTACTATCTGGTGGAAGAGATATATTCATACCTTTCCCAAGGTCATTTGTATTAAAAGAAACGTAAAGTCTCGTCCAAGATTTGCACGCGGGTCATAGATTTCATTTTTGATGATGATAACCGTTACGCTAAGAGCTCCTCCAACATTTAAATCAATGTAAATTGTGTTATTTCTTATCTGATTCGTGCAATTAAAGAAAAACTATTTTATAAATTAATTGCCTTAAACTGCTAACAAAACGGAAAAACAAAAAATAGTCAAGAGCAGCATGAGTTTACGTATCATTCTATATTCATATATGCATGCGAATATATATATATATATATATATATATATATATATATATATATATATTAAGAAATAACAGGTTGGAAAAATCTGACAAAATCTAAAAGATATAAGTGGAAATGTGAATAAAACCGAACATAATAATTGAATCCGTTGTCTGTGTTCAGTTTTATCCACTTTCCCCTTATATATATATATATATATATATATATATATATATATATATATATATATAT
Source organism: Sepioteuthis lessoniana (assembly GCA_963585895.1). NCBI lineage: Eukaryota > Metazoa > Mollusca > Cephalopoda > Myopsida > Loliginidae > Sepioteuthis > Sepioteuthis lessoniana. The sequence continues at coordinate 19,906,408 of OY757922.1, forward strand.
GTATATATGAAAGTAAATATGGATAAAATCCGACAGTATGAAGGTAGCAGGAAAAAATATAATCCAAATAGGTTTATCTATCTTTTCGTTGTATATTTCTCATTTGCTTCGGTCATCTCAGCAATCACCCATCGATATTGTGAACTATTTTATATCCAAGTCCTGATGATGGTTATTAAAACCGAAACGTTAACGTCGACTTTACATCATGATATATTCCCCTATTTGGATTATATTTTTTCCTGCTACCTTCATATATATATATATAATTCCTCACTTTAACTGATGTAAATCAAAACCATTTTTCCCATTTAAGTTTAAGTAATTTCAATTATTCATTCTTGGCGCGTACAATGAAAAAAATTTTAATAATTCATGATATAATTTCTATAAACCGGCGACGAAATACGAAAGCGACGTAATACGAAAGCGACGTAAGTCGAAAACAGTTAAATCAATGTATTGCTGTAGTGAATTCTTAGAAAAATAATTACTTACTTTAGATACGTAAAATTGATAGAATAAAAGACATGTGAACATTTAAGCCATGGCTGTTTCTCTTTGCGTATGTAACAAAATTTTATTCCTTTATGGAACGTGATTCTGGACCGGTAAAACAAAATCTTGGTTACATTCATTATTTACATTTTTTTAACTTCTGGAGGCAGCAGCATTTTCATTATTCTCTTTCAATAAAATAATTGCCATTATAAAAAAAAGGGGCTGCTTTCATTGTTATATTTTATTACCTTTCAAATCTAAACTCGGTGTTTTACTGACATTTTTTATACCTGCCATATTGAAATTTTAAAAAAATGATATTCTTGAAGCGTAAGTATGCAAATTTACTGGAAAACTTTACTAATAAAATATCTATTTGCGAACTCTTCAGGCAAAGAAGTAAAAAAAATTTTCGTTTAGCTGTCTAAAAAAATAACGCTAAACTCTCGTTCTGTAAATAAAATGCCTTTTACATTAAAACAAAAATTATTATAACTATATCTTTGTAATATTTCAAATTTGCATCTAGAACATTGTCAGACATTTTTTTTTCACTGTTTTAATGGACAAAAATATCCGGAAAGTAACGGACGGCTGTTTGAGAAGACGTAATTTGTGGACTTTAATCGTGGTTGGAGTGGGGGTGAATATTTTATCTTGTTTGTTATTCCGTGTATGAGTCGAAGTTCTTTCTGTTTTGGGTATGTACCTTGAAAAAAAAATTAAAGAAAACTTTATTGGTGATCACTGACTTTACACATAAGTGTTTTTGGAAGAGACACTCAGATAAACTCACGATGAAGGATTTGCGAGATCTAATAATAAACTCATACAGACTGGGTTCTTCAGCCTTGGTGAGGCAACTAGTCTAGGAGAAGGAAAACTCTAAATTCAAACCTGTTAAACTCCGCTTAAAAATTGACCTTGTGTCATATCCTGCCCGAGCGGAGGGGTTAGTAAATATGATAATAAACTCATATTACTACTAGATGAACCAAAAGTTGTTATTTTTTAAAAATCTTATTTGCTTTATTCTTCAAAATCAGGCTAACTTTCAAAGCAGAGGTCATCGTATTGGACTGTTTGATGCCACCTTTCTGTTAGTTCTTTTATTCTACACCGATACCAGATTTTGTCATTCGAGGTGAGGAACTCTTTCACAGAGGCATCCACCTCCTCTTGACGGCTAAAGCGTAGCGAGCACCAAAAAAAAATGAGCCATGGATCGGAAAAAGTGATAATCTGAAGGAACAAGGTCCAGATTATATGTTGGGTGTAGGATCAGTTCGACTTCCTAAAGTTCATCGAATTTATTACGGGTCGTTCATGTATTATGAGCTCTTTCATTGTCTGACTACAGAACTTACTATCAGTGAACAAATGCCAAGTATCTTTGCCGCACAATGGCATACATATGTTCAGTGTACAGATTAGCTCAATAGTTTGACCATCCAGAAAGTTCTCGGAGTGAATTACCCCTGCACAATTCAACCAAACGCAAAGTATCACCATGTGGTGAAAAATATTGCAAAACTTTTGACTCGTCCTAGTACAACAGAAAAATTAGCAGTAACAACAACAAAGTCTTCATCAAATGATAATTCTGGATTCAAACGTAGTTTCGGGACAGAGGCTTTATTATCACTGACTCATGGTGCGCCAGCAGTACCTGACGATATTATCAAGCTTTGATATTTTTATGTTATCGTGCGAGAGTACCAGGTTCTACTGATCTTAGATCCTCTGGATATATTCCTGTTTACTGCAGGTGACAAACTGACAATATTCAGGCATGCGGAGAACTAACTGGTGATAAAACCACCACATTCGACTTCAATAAGAAATTTACAGGTCAAATACTCATTTATTAAACATATGGTGAGTATGGGTGATGATTGATCATTATCATTATCATCAAGGCGTGTTGAAAAAACGGATACCTGTTATTGTCTCTCAGCATCGGCTCTGGGGTTTTAAGTCTTCTAAATGGCATCCAGTGTCCGCACTGAGATGATAAATATATTTCTGCTGGTCAGCTAGTACTTGTGTATACATGTGTAGGAGTCCATAGGAGAAATGAACAGGGAGAATGTTCGGGGAGATGGGTGGATGATTGTAAATCGGGATATGAATGTGTGAATGGACGGAGAATGATTTTCTTAGAACCTATGAAGTATCAAACGTCGTATGGTGTTAAAAAGTATTAACCTAGAATTTTGTCCCGTATTTCAGTTTTTCTTGAAAAGAAGCTGTTTCTGCGAAAATTATGTCGAAAACGCAGGGTATAAAGTTCACAAAATGTAGCGACTGGAAACTCTCGTATAGATATACGATTATATAAATAATATTCTTATTCTGGAGGTGACGTGGTTATCGTCGTAGGAAATGGACACGGCGATACGAGTTCAAATCCTGGACGAGACTGATTGCATTTCACATAGCGCTTATACCCTTGGGAAAGGTATGAATCCAATAACTCCCTCCAGCTATGGGTAAATAGTAGGGCAGACTAGGTTCTTCAGTCTTGGTGAGGCAACTAGTCTAGGAGAAGGAAAACTCTGAATTCAAACCTGTTAAAATTCGCTTAAAAATTGACCTTGTGTCCTATCCTGCCCGAGCAGAGGGATTGGTAAATATGTATAAATAATATTATATACATAAACGTATCTTAAAGATATGTATACATTTATATATAGTCATCCAAAGACAGAATTTTTCGTTGTATCACAACTCTTCAGTGTGGCTATACCAGCAGGATTCTCGAAGCTGGGATCGAAACTCGGCTGACTAATACATCAACGGCAGATTGTACCGCACAGCTACGAGGAAACGAGCGTAAGCGAAGGGCTTTTAAACGCTTTTTTTATCACTTTTGTTTTGTTTACATATATCCACTTAATGGCTACGGAGAGCTCAATTCATTCAAAGAGCCTTGCCTTACGTGAGTGGCAACCGTTGCTTCCTTCGATTGAGATCTTAATATATTATCGTGAGTGTGTGTGTGTGAGCGCATCAATAATTCATAGCTTAACAGAGAAATCAACTGAATATTGACCTGAAATTTCCATTACATAATCTAAGTGATTTCTGAAAAATAGCAGGATTAAGTGCATTGACAAGGAAAAAAACTATATCAAAAAATGAATAGTGGCTATCAAAATAAAAGCTTTTCTTATAATTAGAGTATGGAACTGCTGATATATATATATATATATATATATATATATATATATATAGTGTATGCTATGTCTATAACTATATATAACTATGTAACTATATATATATGTATATATATAGTTTGCTATATCTATAACTAAAGACAGCTCAATGTCAGTGATAGAGCATATATATCTAAGATAAGATAATGTAGTCAACGGCGCTTGATGACTGTCAGTTTCTCATCAATTGATGATCGTTTAGGCGAGAAACTAAAAGAAACTGAAAGAGTTGTGTCATATTTTATCCATTCTATCAGACGTTTTACCCAAAATAGTTTCATAACACAATATATGAACACCAACAAGGTACATGGCCTAATGAGACTCTAAACGGAATTTTGATTTTCACCTCTACCATCACCACTGCTACAAAGATTATTGACTATTATCAATGCTTTTTATTGTGGTCATGATTTGTGGGAAAAAAAAACATTAGTTGTTATCATACACATGGTCTTTTTTTAACGGCACGGGTATTCTCGCTGGCATTAATAAATCGCACATTATAAAAAAAAAAGAGCAAGCTTTCTCGCTGATCCCTTGATAATCATTTGGTGACCCAATGACGGCCACAGGACCCTAAGCAAATACTTATGCTACTTTTATCTCCATCCGGCTCTGAGTAAAATGTAAATAAAAATATGATACTCTCATAACTTGAGGATGTCTGACAATTTTCTGAAACATCTTTTAAACTCTTGTTCATTATCCAAAATAAAACAAATCATCTTAAAATTCACACACACACACACACACACACACACACACACACACACACACACACACACACACACACACACACACACATATATATATATATATTGTTTCCACAATTACAAAGATGTTCAAATTTCTATACATCAAAGCAAGATAAAAATAAATCTTTAAAAATATTAACATTATATATATATATATATATATATATATATATATATATATATATATGTGTGTGTTATTTCAACTATAGAATAGAATAAATCTGGTAAAACAACTGAAGACCTTGAGCTTCACGAAACCGATCTTGTTGGTGATTCTGTATCCACTCGGCTGAAGTCGGTTCTCATATATATCTCAGACTAAGTATGAGTGAATACAAGCTCTCCTGTATTATCCTGCTTTATTATATTTTATTGTTGACATAACATTATCTTGCTCAGCATTCTTATGCGCAGAGCACTATAACCTCTTTTAGATCGTTTTTGTGGTAATTTTTTTACGATATATATATATATAAAGAGAGAGAGAGAGAGGACAAGACATATATGCTGAAAAATTAAATAAATGTTCTAATATATATATATATATAATTATAACTTTTATGAAATTGCATACTTTAATGATATAACAATGGTTCAATGATACATTTTACAAACATTCACCGTAAACTTGGGGTGTCAGGTTGAATAAATTCTACCATATAATCTTTTGGGACAATATGGGTTACTTGGCAGCAAACATCTTATCTCCAAGTTCCATATGACAGGTTCTACTGGTTATATGGTATCAGCAGCAAATATCGATCCCTGATTTGACTTGTTATCTAACGTTTAAGATAGCTTACCCTCACAAAGGCTAAAAGGATTCAAATGCCTTGCTATTTATCCATAGCACCAGATGTGGAATCATGCCTTAACACCAGTATTGTGGAGTGAACGCTTACTTTCCTAGTCGGAGTTTGAAGTCGATTCACCCAGTCCCATTTACGTACCGTTGACAATTAGACAACCCATGTCTCTCATATTATCATGAGATAGAGCACTTCACCTTGTAGTAACAAGACTCCAAACTGAACCAAGAATGATTACTGAAATCACTTCGGTTACAGATTAATGGTCATCTGGTTTTATTGGTACATTTTTTAACCTTTCGATGCGCAAGTATCAGCAAATTTTTACTAATAACTAAATACGCACTTTTACAAGAACAGAATCTCGTAAACACCAATACGAATTCTCTGCAATCAGTACATTTGTCAGCTTCTGAAATATATGTTGATACCGTATAATCCAGATATTTCAGGAATACTATGCTCTCTCCTAACGCTAATATCTTGTTATTTACTTGGCTTTGCGTAGTCAGACACATAAGCCTCAGGTTGCCTCCAGTACCTGTTGTGGGCCTAAGTGGCCACCCATATAAGCACTTAGAAGGCTCGTAAGTAAACTAACGCCATTCTCTTCGCTTAGATGTAATATTTTGCACCTTTTTTTAATGGATCGGTTCATTTATGTCTTTTAATGTTCCGATGTCAAAACTTGTTTCTTTTTCCGGGATTTTTTTCCTGTCTTACTTAATTCAATATAATATATTTCCATCACAAGCCATTTTGGGGTTGATGTTAGAATTTAGTGAATGAAAGGTGAGATTCCAATAATCAAAATTTATGGCTAGACGATTTGCATGAAATATATGCTTTTGGCTGAACCAATTTTAAAGCCATTTTCCTTTAATAATAATAATGATAATAATAATAAAAATAATAATAATACGACTGTTTTTTTGTTTTCATCTTCTTGCTGCTGCCTCCAGTATATCGTTGAGGTTGGGATTCCATAAGTATTATGTATTCTTTATGCATCTGCTGCATTTGTTTTTTGTTGGTTTTTGTTGGTTTTTGTTTTTTGTTTTTTAATTCAAGAAAGAAACATAGTCAGGTGTTTTGCATTTTTGAAAACCTGATACGCCTTTTTAAAAGTGGTCATTTTTATTTCGTCTCGTTTTTTTTTTTCTCTTCACTCTTTTTTTTTTTTTTTGTCTCAAGATTTCTCGAACGCAGTTTTAGACGCTGTTTATAATCTCATAATATTCCTAAAATCATTTTTTTTTGTTTTTGTTTTTGATTTTGTTTTTGTTTTTTTTCACATTTTGCATAATAATTGCAGTCCAAAATTAATAAGACCACACATTTCCTCAATATTTTTCTTCCTGTCAAATCTTTGTAAATAGAAATTTTTATTTGTTTGTTTTTGTTTCTGTTTTTTTTTTTGTTTTGTTTGTTTGTTTGCTTGTTTGTTTGTTCTGGGGTTGGAGCTCTTTGTTTTTTATTTTCTTTTTTCTTTCTTTTTTTTTTTTTTTTTTTTAAATCTCGCGAATGAGATTTCGCATTATTAAAAAGGAGAATTTTAATGGGAGATAATTTTATCCTCCCGAAATGGTTCAGGGCATTTTGACATTTTTAGTCTGATCATCATCATCATCATCATCCTTACTATTATTATTATTATTATTATTCATATCCCTAAAACAATTGCTATTGAAAAATTGCATAAAAGATTTTTTTATTGTATACGTTAGCGTTGCTAAGGCATTTTAGACTAACGTATATACATATCTGTAGTTCTGCAAATTAACTAAAAACACTTTTCCTTGGTTCTCGATAAATCCATTAGTGTCCAAAGTGTATTTTAAACAAAAGCGTCGTGTTAGTACCAACAATTTTGGTTCGAGATCCCTGTACAGTCTTCCTTCTAATGGACATGCAAATTGTTTTGGGAGCGTCCAATACGGCCTCCATATCCATACCTTTCATGTTTCATATCATCATTATTATTATTATTATTATTATTATTATTTCCATCAATAATATCATCATCTCTATCATCATTCTCATTGTTATTACTGATGTTACTGATCGTGATAGAAAAGGTTGCGAGGTGAAGACATTGATTTTATATTATTTTTATAGTACAATCAGTGATTTTTAATTTTTTACGGTGATTTCACTACGAAATAAATGCTTCTGTAGTTTGGATAATAACGCCATATTATTATTATTATTATTATTATTATTATTATTATTATTATTATTATTATTATTTATTCATTTATTTATTTATTTATTTTGTCTTTTTCCCTCTCAATCTGCTTTGTTTTTTTTTTTTTTTATTTTATCTTCTTGATGTTAAATTTATTTTATAAAATGCAGAGTGATCCTTCTCCTTTCCAATGTCTATTTTTCATATTTGGCAAATATTATCCAAACTATTCTTACAAAGCCCACAATTTTATAGAAGATCTTTGAACGGGACGTTTTTTTCGATATCTTTACACTAAGATACCAATCTTATCCAAAACCAAAAACGTATTTATCTTATTTCATTTCTTTACTTCAAAAAAAAAGGTCTCAATTTAAACAAATTTGTGTCTACTGTAGATTATCATGGATTATCTACTTAAAAAATTGTTTTAAAAAGTTACTTTTTGTTTGAGTGTAAGGGTGGTTCAAAAAGTTCTAAACCTCACCAGAAAGAAAGTCATAGCTGAACATTTTGTGATGACAAGGCACTACCATTTCTTATATAACTAGAATAACTAATTCAGATTTCTGTCTTAATTCCTGTACAGGTAATACCCATAGATATGTGAGAGGTGTGTGACAAATCTAATATCTGGGTAAAGCTTAGAACTCTTTGAACAATCCTCGTACGCCTGATTCAAACTGTAGCCTATGAGCAGGCATCTGGTTGTAAACAAATTGACATCCTAATCCAATTATTGTCAATGATTATATACAAATCTTCAGATTTTTTAATTTCTTTTTAACTTTTTTTTATTAATTTGGGATAAAACGGGTCTTAGTAAATTAATCACCAAGAACACTGAAAGAATTCCATTGAAAGCTTTATGAGACGGAAATAAATCTGTGACAAGTTTTAATTACATTGTCCCATTTATAATTCCCTAGAAAGTAATCGCTGGTGAATTTAAAACGGAATATTGTAATCGGCATCTAAATTCTTTTTTTTTTTTTTTTTCTTAGTCTTCAGACTCATTTTTTAAATCACCTGAAGATCGAAAACATAACGATCCAACTGGTGTCAATTTCATTTTTTTTCAAGACGAATGAGTAGTCAAAGCATTGTATGGTTTAAAACAAGACTTGTTCGTATACAACAGTTTAACCCTTTCCAAATTGAATTTATTTCTTGATTTTACCAGTTTTAAGGTAAGTCAAAATTAAATTTAAAGAAGATTAAAAAAACTTCAAAATAAATATACATAGTGAATACCTTCTACGGCCAATTGGTATTAGTTGATTTGGTTGTAAGCAAAAGGTTACTAAAAATTATGTGAGACATGTGATGTTTTTACTGATTTTTTTATGTTTTGTTTCACTTGTTTTTCTTGTCAATTAAAAGATAAATTTTTAAATTCAAACACAAAAATCTCTTTCTACATTGTTTATTTGTTTGTTTTTTCTTCTTTTTTGCTTTCCTCTTTTCGTATATTTTCTTTTTAATTACATTTCTTTGTGGCAGCCCAAAAAAAGAGACCATACGTGAAAAGTGGTTTGGTCGGGAATGTGTTATTCATATAGGATATCTTGGGCAAGACAAGTCAGGCAGAGCCTATCCATCTCCAGGTCTGATTTGAATTCTGAGGTTTCCTTCTCCAAAACCGGTTGGCATACCATGGTTAAAGAGCCCAGTCTACCGTAATATTTACCCAGGGAGAATTATCGGATTTAGACTTTTGCCAAATCTATTTGCGCGATGTGAAATGCAGAAAGCCTGGTTTAGCACTTGAAAGCTGAATCCACTTCGTTCGATTATAACGAATACGCCACAAGTGCCTCCTGAGGAACAGGAAGAATTAAAAAATATTCTAATCGGGTGTCGACTGAGAATAAAGTCAGTCCTTACAAAATATTATAATTGACATTAATAAGTAAAGGATACCGAGGGAAATATACAAATTTCTATCACATTCAATCAAACATGGAAGGATCTCATGGAATGAACATCGGCCATGAAACATAAATGTTTATTTCGCAGTTCAGCAACTCCTCATAAATATTGATATGTTGGTGGAGATCGATAAATAGATTTGGTTATGTTTTATAGCTTATCAACCATAGTATGTTATTTAATTCCAAATAATGTTTACACATGTAAATCATATATGAGGATCATAAAATAAGTTTCCAGTCTTTCTTCGTTTGGGCACTTTTATCGATAGTACACACATGAAATTCTAGTCCCCTTCGAAGTAATCTCCTCCAGTTGCAATGCACTTGTTGTACTGTTCCAACAACTTCTGGAAGGCCCCATGGAAGTCCTCTTGTGTGAGCGTGTCAATGTTCTTCGTCACAGACTCTTTCATTTCCTCAATTGTCTCATAACGACAGCCTCTTTCATCTCCTCAATTGTCTCATAACGACAGCTTAGGGAATAACCAAAAGTCACAGGGAGCAAGGTCTGGACTATAAGGAGACTGAGGATCTGTCTTGATGACCATCTTGGTCAAATACTCTGTGACAAAGATGGAATTGTAGACTGGTGCATTGTCCTGGTGGAAATGCCACTGACCCGATTTCAAGAGTGCTGGCCTCATCCCTAGGAATCTCTTCCTGAACTCCCTTAAATCCTCAACATAGTAACCTTAACCCTAACCCGCTGGCCAATCAACTCTGGTCTATTGATTTCCTTACTCCTCCCACACCTCTCATAATTCCTCACAGACTCCCTGGCTTCCTTGAATCTCTTATGCCACTCAAAAACTGATGCTCGATTCATGGAAGATGCTCCAAAAGCAGTCTGAAGCATTCCATACGTTTCTGTGGCATTTTTTCCAAGTTTAAAACACAATTTTATTGCATATCTTTCTTCTAAAGTGTCAGATTGCATTTTTGAAATTCACCAGCTGTGACAATCAGTCTTTAGTAGGGTGTATTCCAATTGCTGTTGTAGCTGTTGATTTGAATCTGAAATCATAAAAATCGGTCAGTTATCTCATAAGACGTATAGCAATAACATACTAAATTTTCAATAGTCTACGACAATTTTAAATGCCAATACGAAAAAAGTCTGGAAACTTATCGTATGCACCTCGTATTGGATTTAAATGATTCATTGAAATATCGCTATGTATCACTTACAATTCAGTTAAATATCAGTCATTTGTTTACACACAGTTAAATGATCAAACACTTCTATTTCAAACAATTCAATTCAGCGTGAATCAACAAAGTTAAACAGTTCCAAAAATTACTACGTATCACAAACAATTCAGTCAAACATCAGTCATTTGTTTGCACAAAGTTAAATGATCAAATAGTTCTATTTCAAGCAATTCAATTTAGCATAAGTCATTTGTTTGCAATCAGTTTAGATGTCAAACAGTTCAATTTGACCCTGAGATAAGACCCTATCAGGTGCTACCAATCCAGGCCAGAGTGGACATGAAAGCGATGGTAATGAAGGGGTACTTAACATTCCCCACAACTCCAGCATTACTGAAGCCTCACCATTAGATTGTTTAATGTCATATCTAGGACACTCTTTGGAGGAATCTTACCCCTCTACAAAGATGCAGTTGGTGTATTCTTGAGTCCCAGCTAATAGGGCTTCGTATCTAGAGCTGAATTTTTATTTCTATTGGTGAATCTTTTCAGGGAAACAAAGGCCAACATTAGCGAGAAAAAAATTAAATATTTTAAAAGTTTTGTTACATTCTAAGTTAAGATTTATAAATACTTTATTGAGGCTAAAAATAGAACTGTCAGTATGTTTTTCGAGGTCACTGATTGGTGGACGTAGTGGTAAGCAATCATGTATTCTTTTTTGTGGCCAATCGGAAGCATCGTAAGCTGAAATTGTGTATGCTTTCATGATCTCATCAAAAGCATTTGAATAACACCCTGCATTCCACAATGACCAGTTGACATTCTTGCAGCCTCCTCGTGTCTTTGACAAATCGTAGTTCCCTTGCTCACTTCAGTGGTCTGGCATAGATACAACCCAGAATATATCCTTTGGGCCAAGCCATCACACTTCGCATACGCCTAAAACAAGTTATCTATGAACACTTACTGAGAACTATAGAACAGACATTTAACATTTTTATCATTAAGGGTTTTCGGACTATTGTCTTCATCTTTATTGTTATTTCCACAACGTTTCGGCCGATACGTCCTCCGGCCTTCTTCGGGTGTTTGTCGAATCGGGAACCTTCACGGAACTTCGAACTACGTCCTTTATTGAAACCACGGGGGTCGCCTGTTCTAATTCCGTTAGCCGTAACCGGGTACAAGTGTTAAGTATTCCTGTATTGTTACTCGCCTGTAGTGAAGACGTAGTTCGAAGTTCCGTGAAGGTTCCCGAGTTCGACAAACACCTGAAGAAGGCCAGAGGACATATCGGCCGAAACGTTGTGAAAATAACAATAAAGATGAAGACAATAGTCCGAAAACCCTTAATGATAAAAATCAACAAGCTTCGTCTCAGAAATTTAGACAACATACACCTGAAGAAGGCCAGTCGACATATCGACCGAAACGTTATAGAAATGACAATAGAGATGAAGACAATAATCCGAAGTAACTTAATGATAAAAATCAACAAGCTTCGTCTCAGAAATTTAGACAACATACACCTGAAGAAGGCCGGTCGACATATCCACCGAAACGTTATAGAAATGACAATAGAGATGAAGACAATAATCCGAAGTAACTTAATGATAAAAATCAACAAGCTTCGTCTCAGAAATTTAGACAACATACACCTGAAGAAGGCCGGTCGACATATCGACCGAAACGTTATAGAAATGACAATAGAGATGAAGACAATAATCCGAAGTAACTTAATGATAAAAATCAACAAGCTTCGTCTCAGAAATTTAGACAACATACACCTGAAGAAGGCCGGTCGACATATCCACCGAAACGTTATAGAAATGACAATAGAGATGAAGACAATAATCCGAAGTAACTTAATGATAAAAATCAACAAGCTTCGTCTCAGAAATTTAGACAACATACACCTGAAGAAGGCCGGTCGACATATCGACCGAAACGTAATAGAAATGACAATAGAGATGAAGACAATAATCCGAAGTAACTTAATGATAAAAATCAACAAGCTTCGTCTCAGAAATTTAGACAACATACACCTGAAGAAGCCCAGTTGACATATCGACCGAAACGTTATAGAAATGACAATAGAGATGAAGACAATAATCCGAAGTAACTTAATGATAAAAATAAACAAGCTTCGTCTCAGAAATTTAGACAACAGACATTTAACAATTTTGCTTCTTCCCAAGCCCTCTAAATTAATATTAGGAAAGGGAAACTTGTACATTTCAGTAAGTTTAAATTCATTGTTCATTCTATTGTTGTTTGTTAACATATATATATATATATATATATATACGTAGAAAAGGTATAACGAAAGAAAGATATATGTTTGATGGTTTGTTTATTTGCCTTCACGTTTCGACTTCAATATTTTTTCTGAATTAAAAAAACATTTTATCAAAATTATTTTAGAATGAGAAATAATTATGATGGATAAATTTTGATTCTATAGGAAGTCTTCATCAGAGTTTGCAGATCTTGCTATACCAAAAAAAAACGGAGTAATACTATTTATTCCCTTAAATTTACATAAGGGAAGGCATGAAGGCTTAAATTTTTATGGGGGAGGGGAGAGAGTGGTCATATATTTCTAGCTAGCCTCAAACGCCGACCCATTCAACAGTACAATATATAGACAGTCATCCATCACCAATCAAACTGCTAACAGCAAAATAGCACATTTGCTCTGTGAAAAGACCTACTTAAAAACCCCGAATGGAATAATACTGGTTGATATGTTAAAATTGCGTCATGTCATACGATGGAATTTTTTTGGGAAAGTAAATGGCGTTTTGTGGTTTGAGAAACGGATTTCTGACGTTTTATTGCTTTAAACGTTTAGAGAAAGGGATGCTAATCTTTTGTGTGAATTCTGACATCTTTAAGTATTATATATGTATATATATATATAGTCTTTACATGACTTCATGAAATAGATAATGGTCTAAAAGTATGTAAATAATTGTAACATACCCATGATACGGGGATGTGAAATAGACATAGAATGTTCATAACACACATATAGATAACGTAGGAATCCCGAAACACAAAAAAACTTGCGATTCTTAGTTCAGGTACGAAACTTTTTATTACTTTTGCGTTAAAGGTAATTCGACATAAGGAGAGTGATACACAATCTTTCTATGCTGACTTTTCCATTTTCACCCCCCCCCCCATCACACGCGGCACCCCGCCGCACACTACTGGTCTGATCTCGGCGAGCCCCGAAAGTCAACCGTCTTGTTCGGACGCTAAAACTCAATTAACTGACTTTTCTCAAATCCCCCAAATCCTCTGCTCACGCTTTCGGTGCATGACGTCATTCACATCCCCCGGTCACATTTACTATCTGGGATTTTTATTTTGACATCTCTGAACGACACATTCTCCCCGCGCGCGCGTGAACACCTGCGCTCATGTTGCACCTAACTAACCTATGCGCTAAGCGAAAGGTTCTCAGCCTAACTAAACCGAAAGGCAAGATATATAAAACGAAATCCCTCGGCTATCATATTACATAATCAAACGATAATTATATATATAAAGTAACCGTTTCACATGAGCAGAATGCGTCACATGTTCAAGTTTTTAAGCAAATTTTTACAAAGTTAAAGAGTACTGTCTGCCCTAGTATTTACACGTAGCACAAGGGAGAATAGTTGGATTCATGTCTTTCCCAAAGTACTTTGTGAAATGTAAACAGCCTTATCTAGTATTTGAACTCGTGTTAGCTTGTCCATTTCCTACGACGTTAGCCATTACACCAAGGGCAGCAGTGTAAGTGTACGCGTGTGCGCGCGCGTGTGGGGGGTAAGTGTAACATGAACAAAAGTGATAAGATTTTTCGATTGTTCTCAACTAGTTTTGACCATTGGTCTCCGTTAGTAGAAAAAGATTTTGTGGGAAACAATTTTTTTAGAAAGTTCTTAAAACAAGTTTTCAATGGATTTGATGAAGCAAAAAGAATTGACGAAAAATGTATTCATAATATATTATAGTATATTTATTTGTTGGATGAAAATCTTCGGGTTCAGTTTTTTGTTTGGGTTTTATGGCATATCAACCTTTGTAGGTAATTAAATGCCAAATCCTTTTTTATACAAATGAACACTTCTATTTCAAACAATTCAGTTCAGCTTAAGTACACCGTAATTGTCAACAAAATTCCAATTTCAAACTATTCAGTTAAGTCAAACAGTTCTAATTAAAACAATTCAGTTTAGTATTAGTATAACTTTTTGTTTACACAGTTAGATGTCAAAACAGTTCTATTTTAAACAAATAATTTTACGATGAATACGCAGTTTAAATACTAAAACAATTCTTTTTCAAACAACTCAGTTTAGCATAAGTACACAGTTTAGTTCTAGTTTACCCATTGATAGGATTCTATCAGGTGCTACCACTCCGGGCAAGAGTGGACCTGGTAGTGATGACAATGAAGGGATACTCCGCATTCTCCAAAGCTCCAGCATTACTGGAACCTCAGCATCAGATTGTTTAGTGTCATATCCAGGACATTTGTTGGGAGAGGGTCTCCTACCCCTCTGCGGAGAAGCGGTCGGTGCATTCTACAGCCCCAGCCGACTAGGCCACCGGAGACTTGTCGGGGCGGGGGCTTACCCTTCTGCGGAGAAGTAGTCGGTGTATTCTACACTCCCCACCAGCCGATTGGGCAACTTTTGATTCAAATTTCTTTACCTGATCGTTTATGTATGTATATTTGTGATGAAGGCACTTGGCTAATGAATTTTTCATTAGGTTTGAAAGAAGTGCCTTTCAAATTAGCAGTGGCTGATCAGCTAGTTTATTTGTTTATATAGATGTTTCTGACTGCCAAATTTTATTTCAAGACAGAATTATTAAATTTCATATTAAATCCAATTGGCACCCATGTCTACAGAATTTTTATGTTTGTCTCTTTTTTTCTCAGTTATTGATTTTATGTTAACATCTTTGTCAATTCGTTCTATAGTGCGAATTTTGCATCTTTATTAAAATCGTGACCGTTTGAGCGGAAGTCTTGTTCTCAAAATATTTAATTATTGTGATTCATTCATTTGATTTTGTATCTAAATGCGTTTAGACTGAAATACAATGACCATTCTAACTTTCCAACATATTGTTTTTGGCAGCATGTGCAGTCCAATAAATAAATTACATTTTTGCTTCTACTATAGATTCATGGTAAGTTTTATAAATGGTTTTAGTTGGGAAGGTAGTGAATGAGAGGAGGGTGTCGTCTTGGTATAATGGTGCAGTGCTCGGGTTCGAGCTCCAGTGGTGCTATCACGTTCACTTTTGGACAGTTACCCTACAGAAAGGTATGAAACCCCTAATTATCCCAACTATGGGCTAAATAGCATCACTGCTGTTCTACTGGAAGGATGGTTTTGGCATTGAATAACTCACAAAGACTGATATGCCATTAAACAAAGAAACCAAACAAAAACCTGTTATTTTGAAGCTTTCGTTGTTATAATAATAAATACATGCATGCTCTAATTTTCTCAATAAAACTATGCAATTTACTTATTTCATTTTCAACATTTTTGCCTTGTTGATAATTTTTTTTACACGCAGCCTATTATAACCACTACACCATAATAAGTAAATATAAATAAAGTGTTTGTAGCAGAGGTTGATGCTAATATATGGTTGGCAAAATTTCATTGTGCAATTCTAATGGATTACATTTTTATTTGATATGTTTTAGCTTCTTATCATTTCCCTGGGGTTATTTGGTTAACTTATAGTGTGCCTGGTTCTGTAATATTATGGACGGGCGCCGTCATTGAATTGCGGCGAGCTCAAGGTTGGAGAACATTCGAGCACATCAGCTGTCATCACTCATTGGTACATGGGTCTGATGATCAAAAATGTCACTCTGCAAGCAGAGTGAACTGTAGAGTTCAGGTGTTATTTTAAAATAATCACGCGTGAACTTTCACGTGTTGCACTACTGTTCTCACTGGGGCACCTCGGGTGGTGTAATGGTTAGCAAGGTAGAATAGCAAACCTACACGAGTGAGTTCGATTCTCATTGGGTGCCCAATTCATGCGGCCTTGTGCTACATCTAAGCAAAAAGCTTAGTAAATTACCACTACTGTTCTCACTGGTGATCATCGAACCTTCGGGAACCTTCGAATTGATCCATCAACTCGCTATATAAGGAAACCAAGTAGCGAGATTTTGGCAGTTCAAGACAGGTTTCCAAACAGGCTCAACAGAGGTCCACGACGCTCCGACCTATGTCATATCCAGCCTGTCAACAATTCGACTGATATGAAAGTATCAAGAGGCCAACGATAACAACGCCGCCGTCATCGCCAAGAAGAGTAGGGTGAACCTTCTGTACGTACACTAGCTGAAGTTCGCGGAGGGAAAGGAGACGTTTGATAGCGACAAAAAAAAAAGAGAAGGTGAGGAAGAACGCTATTGAACAAACTTTTTTTACTACAGTCCGCTGTAATCCCCAAGAAAAAAAGCAACTATTATTTTCTTCCTTGAGAGTCAAGTTTTGAGATTTTTTTTTTTTGGTTTGTTTTAGTTTGGTTTGTTTTGGTTTTATGGCATATCAACCTTTGTAGGTTATTTAACGCCAAATCCATTCTAATGAAAATAGTTCTATTTCAAACAATTCAGTTTAGCATAAGCACGTACTTTAAATATAAGTACAGTTTAATTCTATTTCAAGCTATTCAGTTTAGTCACGCAGTTCTAATTCGGCTAATTCAGTTTAGTATAAGTACAGATTTTGCTTATACACAGTTAAATGTCAAAACAGTTCTATATTAAACAAATCAGTGTAAGTAGAGTTTCAAAGTAAAAAAAAAAACAGTTCCATTTCAAATAATTCAGTGTAGCACCAGCACGCAGTTTAAATGTATGGTTTAATTGTCAAAAACATTTATTTCAAGCTATTCAGTTTAGTCAAACAATTCAGTTTAGCATAAGTATGCAGTTAGTTCTACTTAACCCAAAGATAGGGCCCTTATCAGGTGCTACCACCCCGGACCATTCCCTAAAGCTCCAGCATCACTGGAACCTCACCATCAGATTGTTTAGTGTCATATCCAGGATCCTCATTGGTGGGGGTCTTATTCCTCTGCAGAGGTGCAGTTGGCGTATTCTACAGCCCCAGCCGACTGGGTCACTTTTGATGTGCATGTATATGTGTAAGGAGAAATAGATATATACTATGTTTCGTATATGTGGATTATCTCAATTTTGATAATCTTTATTAGAATATCGATAAAATTTATTTAACTATATTTATCCAACCCCTTTCGCTTGGGCAGGATATGACACAAGGTCAATTTTTAAGCGGTGTTTAACAAGTTTGAATTCAGAGTTTTCCTTTTCCTAGACTAGTTTCTTTACCAAGGCAGAAGAACTCAGTCTGTCCTACTATTTACCCATAACTGGAGGGAGTATAATTGGATTCATACCTTTCCCAAGGGTATTAGTGCTATGTGAAATGCAATCAGCCTCGTCCAGGATTTGAACTCGTGTCGCCGTGTCCATTTCCTACGACGGTAACCATTACACCACGGGCACCTCCTGCTTTTTAATTAACAGATTAATGAAATTGGAATTGTTTTCTTTTTTTTATCTTCTTCCTTTTTTCTTAGTAAATTAAAGTAAAGACAGCGTTTGTTTTTTTTACATTTTTTGTGCTGTTTCTTAATTTTTTTCTACACAGTTATATCAATTTTTCTTATCTGATACAAATATTTTAACATTTCTATTTTTGCCCATAGATGAAACACTAACAGATACTAACACTCCGGTAAACGCAGGTTTGGGTGTAATGGTATCGAAGGGATATTCTAAAGAACACGGTACTCCATCAAATACACTTTGGCACCATACCCAGGATCCCTCTTTTAGGAGATTGGGGTCTTGAAGTAAAACGGCACATTCGAAACACTATCGACAGTGCACGGAGAAAAATAGTTGGTGACTTCTGGTCAAAAATTATTCCACATAACGGAAATAATATTTACTAATTATATTTTTGAATTTCCTTATCTTATTAAACTGGCATATTAGTTAGAGTGTTCGCCAATAACCTCGGACACCGCGGTTCAATACTAGGTCGAGTCATACCAATAACTCAAAAAATAGTTCTTGATGCCTCCTTGTCAAAGACTCAGTATTATAAGATACAGATCAAAAGTAAGTGCTTTAGTCGAAGGACAAGAGTAGCGCACCCCCTACAGTGTAGTAGCAATTGAAAACGGAGACTTTGGGTAGCCGTCGACTACGGTCACCTAACTTACGTGGGGCCTTCAATAAGTTTCCAGACATTTTTTGTACAGGCATTTAAAATTGTCGTAAACTCTTGAAAATTCACTATGTTATTGCTATACATCGTATGAGATGACTGACCAATTTTTATGATTTCCAGTTTAAATCAACAGCTACAACAGCAATTGGAATACACCCTACTAAAGCCTGATTGTCACAGCTGGTGAATTTCAAAAATCTAATCTGGACGTGAGGACATTTTAGAAGAACGATATGCAATAAAATTGTGTTTTAAACTTGGAAAAAATGCCACAGAAACGTATGGAATGCTTCAGACTGCTTTTGGTGCTTCTTGCATGAATCGAGCATCAGTTTTTGAGTGGCAGAAGAGATTCAAGGAAGCCAGGGAGTCTGTGAGGGATGATGAGAGGTGTGGGAGGAGTAAGGAAGTCAATACACCAGAGTTGATTGGCCAAAGGGTTAGGGTTAGGGTTACTATGTTGAGGATTTAAGGGAGTTCAGGAAGAGATTCCTAGGGATGAGGCCAGCATTCTTCAAATCGGGTCTGTGGCATTTCCACCAGGACAATGCAACAGTCTACAATTCCATCCTTGTCAAAGAGTAATTGACCAAGATGGGCATCAAGACAGTTCCTCATCCTCCCTATAGTCCAGACCTTGCTCCCTGTGACTTTTGGTTATTCCCTAAGCTTAGAGGCTGTCGTTATGAGAGAATTGAAGAGATGAAAGAGGCTGTGACGAAGGTCATTGACACGCTCAAAGAAGAGGACTTCCGTGAAGCCTTCCAGAAATTGTTGGAACGGTACAACAAGTGCATTGCAGCCGGAAGAGATTACTTCGAAGGGGACTAGAGTTTCATGAGTGTACTATCAATAAAAGTGCCCATACGAAAAAAATCTGGAAACTTATTTAATGATCCTCGTCATTATCTTATGGAGTTAATATTGTTCTGATAAAAAAATTTTGCGCTGTTTTGCATAGAAACCGTGTTTGATTTAAGTGAATGATTTTTAAAAGATTTATCGACTTAAACATTTTTTTATCGAGATTTTATATTATCATCATCATCATCATCATCATGTCGTGCAGCTATCACGGATATCCCTGACCCTCTCTCGCAACTTCTCCCTATCGTTCATCGCCTCTGGCAGGTCTTCAGGGCTACATCCCGTATCCTCACATAGCTGCTGTATGTATGTTCGAGCTGGTCGTCCTGCTTTTACTCGGTCATATGTAGGGGGTCCATAGGAGTACATCACTTATGAGCCCGTCCCTGCTTCTCCAGCAGTGTCCTGCGTGTCTGGTTCGTCTAACTTGGATAGTTTTCGTGATGGGAGGCAGGTGGCCGTATAGTTAGTGCCTTGTGGGGTGTTACCGCCATGACTTGTTCAATTTTGCTCACAACATTCTTGTGTAATTGCCGCGTAGCTTCTTCTCCAGCCGTTTTGTTAGCGTCCATGTAGTGCATCCATACAGCAGTATCGACACGACCGCTGGTTGGAAGAAACTGCGTTTCATTTTATCGGTCAGGTCTGCTTTCTGAAACTGGTAGACAAATTCACCTACCTAGGAAGCAGTGTCTCATCAACCGAAAAAGACATCGACACGCGGCTAACGAAGGACTGCTTTTATATTATAACTAAACAATACTGCAATATAATCATTTTTCATCTATAGCTTGAAGGTTTGTCTATAAACCTAAAAGTTTCATGGCTAACGTAGTCCACTACGACATTGTAGTAAATAAGCTCGAACTCCCGTCACGTGATGACGTTCACTTTCGGACAAATACTCTAAGTGAAAGTACGAACTCCTTCATCTCCTCAGCTATGGATTAAATTCTATCATTACTCTGCTTTTTAAAATATGATTTTGGTATTAAATAAGCCATGATAGTTGATATGCCATTAAACAAACCAATTTAAACCTAATTAATGAAGTCGAATTAGATATTGAATAATTATTTCATTAATTCAAATATTTTTTATTTTTTTCAAGTCTGGAAAATGTATATTCTGTGCAGACAGCTACTTCTTGCAGCAACATGTCCTCCTGCTAATTATTGTTTATTGATTAAGACTCTCTCTTTCTCCATAAGGAACAAAAATATGTTAAAACCTTCTTCTGGCTCCCTTAAGTATATGTAAAGTTATACTTATAAATAGTTGTATATTTTGTACAGACTTAATGATAATTGTTTGTTGAACAAAGTTATTAATTCCATCTGCTAATGTCTGAGATACCATTCTATTGAAGAATAATGTTTGAAGAAATATTGCGACAGAAATACCTCCCATATTCTAATCAGTCACCTGTGTGGTGTAAGTAAACTTGGGCAAGTGGTAGTAATTTACGAAACTCTTTGTTTCGATGTAGCACAAGGCCAAATGAATGGGGTACCCAATGAGACTCGAACTCACTCGTGTAGTTTTGCTAGCCTAACTTGCTAACTATTACACAACCAGAGGGGCCCAAACTTGAGCAAGTGGTAAAGGTAGCACACCGTGCGTTTGCAGTTGAAAGTTTGTTTTTTTATGACTGGTGAATCTGTAATTGCAAAATACAAAAAAAACTTTTCGTGCTCCTATCTTCATGGGAAAATTATTATTTTTGCATTTAATTAAATGGTTACGGAATGAAGATACTCGTGTGTTGAGGTGTTCTTTAATTCTATTGTGGAGGGGTCTTATTGTACTTCCTATATAAAAATCATGGCATTTTAAGCAAATTAAACAATAAATAGTGTAAGTTTTTTGGCATATGTTTGGATCTCTTGTTGAGCAGTTGGCTAGAATGCAAATTGTTATTTTTCTTCATTAGGTATTGGCGTGGTAAGGGTCCGGAATGGCCCAGTTGTATATCTAGCCCTTCCTTGTGAATAGCCCTACGTATTTCTTTGATTATAATTTCACGGAAATGTGGTAGTTTCAGGAAACAGCTGTTACAGGGTGTATGTAATTTCCGTGATTTCTTATTATTTAAATGTTGTGTGATTAATGTTGAATAATCATTGTTTTTGAGGGTGTTTATAAAGTGTGTGGTGTGTGTAATTTTGTCTTTCTCTTCACTGCATCTATTGTGAATTCGTTTAATTTCATTTCTAATGTAATTTGTTTGGGCCCTGAGGGGAAGTACTGATTTGAAATGCACAAAGAGGTTTTTAGTCGTGGGTTTTCTAAAGAAAGTAGTATATATTTTCCCAGTTGGTGATATTTGGATTTTAAAATCTAAAAGGGATATGTACCCAGTGTTATCTGGATGTTCTATCTTAAACTGAATGATTGGTTGTTTGGGTTTTGTGGCTTATAAACCTTTGAAGGTTATTTAACGCCAAATCCATTTTTATGAAAATAGTTCTATTTCAAACAATTCAATTTAGCATAAGTACGCAGTTTAGAATGAAGTACAGTTTAATCGTGAAAAACATTTCTATTTCAAGCTATTCAGTTTAGTCAAGCAGTTCTAATTCAGCTAATTCAGTTTAATATAAGTACAGATTTTGTTTACACACAGTTAAATGTCAAGACAGTTTTACATTAAACAACTCGGTTTAGTGTAAGTAGAGTTTCAATGTCAAAAAACAGTTCTATTTCAAATAATTCAGTTTAGCATGAGCATGCAGTTTAAATGTAAGTACACAGTTTATTTTTTAGTCAGTCCTAATTCAGCTAATTCAATTTAGAATAAGTAAAGATTTTGTTTGCACACAGTTAAATGTCAAAACAGTTCTATATTAAACAAATCAGTTTAGTGTAAGTAAATTTTCAATGTGAGAAACAGTTCCATTTCATATAATTCAGTTTAGCATAAGCATGCTGTTTAAATGTAAGTATGGTTTAATTGTCTAAACCATTTCTATTTCAAGTTATTCAGTTTAGTCCATCAGTTCTACTTCAAACAATTCAGTTCAGCATAAGTATGCAGTTAGTGCTATTTAACCCATAGATATGAACCTGTCAGGTGCTACCACTCCGAGCCAGAGAGAACCTGGGAGCAATGGCAATGAAGGGGTACTCTGCATTCCCCAAAGCTCCAGCATTGCAGAGCCCAAACTCTACAACTGAGTTATCACTTTATATCGCACACAAGTGTCGCCAAATAAACTAGTCATAGTAATTGCGTGGCCAATTAACCTGAATGCGTCTTGCCAGTTACATCGTTAATCTTTACAGAGGACACGGTCACCTCCAGAGCCACGTCTTCCCAAGAGGATTAGAAATACGCATCCACGTAATTATTATCACTTTCAATTCACAATATAATTCCTCTACTTAAAAAAAAATGTAGATGTATATCTTTGCCCTAGTTAATTTGGCATCATTTATGTACGATATGGACTGTGGCTCAGTTGTAGAGTTTCGGCTCTTCAATCTGTGGTCGCTGGTTCGATCTTCCGTGTTTTAGATCACGGTATACTCTGCTGATGAGACCTAATAAGGTCGAAACAGCTGTCCAGTGTTTCCGTATGTCGTGTGTAAGTGTTCGCCGGATTTTCTGGTCTTGGTAATTCAATTCACAGAAGAAGAGTAGTGTTAATATTTAACGATTGCTAGGGAGAATAAGGGGGTTCATGCCTTTGCCAAGGGTATTAGTTTGAAAGTGAACGTAACAGTGCAACTAAAGTTCGAACCTTGATGTCGCGTCCAACGCGTTAACCTCTACATCTAAATACTTTAGTTAGTTCAGTATGTTGTTAAACCGTATTTGGGGTAAGAGTTTCTACACTTAATATCCATTTATTTTTATAAGTTTCTTGAATTGATGTGATATTTAGTAACTTTATTTTATTTATTTTTTTTTTTTGTTTGTTAGTTGTTGTTTTTTTTTTTGGTTTTTTTTTTGTTTTTTTTTTTTGTGAATTTAGTGTTTCTGTTTAAGTCGCGGTTTGTTAGGTAGAAATGTTCTACTGGTATAAGTTTATTATAATTCAGAGATTTAATTCTGTATCTGTAATTGTTCATTCGGATATAACTGGCAAGAAACATTCAGTTAATTGACCGTGCAATTACCATAACTAGTTAATTTGGTGACACATGTGCGATATAAACTGATGGCTTAATTGTAGAGTTTCAGCTCTGCTGTCGCAAGTTCTATCTCCAGTGGTGGAGATCACATTATACGCTGCTAATGAGACATAATAAAGTGTTTCGTGTGTAAGTGTTCACCGGATTTTCTGGTCATTATCATCATCATATCGTGCCGCTCGCACGGATATCCCTGACCCTCTCTCGCGAATTCTCCCTATCGTTCATCGCCTCTGGCAGGTCTTCAGGGCTACATCCCGTATCCTCACATAGCTTCTGAATGTATGTTCGAGCTGGTCGTCCTGCTTTTGCCCGGCCATATGTGGGGGTCCATAGGAATACATCACTTATGAGCTCGTCCTTGCTTCTCCGGCAGTGTCCTGCATGTCTGGTTCGTCTAACTTGTATAGTTTTCGTGATGGGAGGCAGGTGGTCGTATAGTTGGTGCCTTGTGGGGGTGTTGCTGCCAGGACTTGTTCAATATTGCTCACAACATTCTTGTGTAATTGCCGTCTAGCTTCCTTTCCAGCCGTTTAGTTAGCGTCCAAGTAGTGCATCCATACAGCAGTATCAATACGACCGCTGCCTGGAAGAAACTGTTTCATTTTATCGGTCAGGTCTGATTTCCATATGATCGATAGTCTATCGATAGCTGTCCATGCCTTCATTAGCCGCGCGTCGGTGTCCTTTTCGGTTGATGAGACGCTGCTTCCTAGGTAGGTGAATTTGTCTACTTGTTTCAGAGAGGTTCCGTCTAGTGCGGAGATGTTCCCTGGGTTATTAAAGCACATATATTCCGTTTTGTGCGCATTGACATGGAGGCCAGTGCCGGCGGCGGCTCGTTCCAAACTATGCAGTAGTGTTTCGGCTTGGTTGGGTGTGTTTGCCAGAATCGCTATGTCATCGGCGTAGTCGGCGTCGGTAATTGTTTTTGCGGGATACCTTCTGCTTCCTTTCTTTGTCACCTCGAAGCCCGTTTTCTCTGATTTTATCAATCGATGTTCTGAGCACATAATAAATACTGAAAAACTATGCAAGAAATAACGTCTTGAAGAAGAAGAATATCATCATGTCATGCTGTTGACACAGATTTCCCCAACTCTCTCTCTCTCTCATTCACTCTCTCTTGACATTCGTCTCTATAATCCATCGCCTCTGGCAGGTCTTCTAGACTACATCCTGTGTCCGTACAGAGCTACTGTTTGTCATCCAACACTTGCACGTCCTTGTGAAGGGGTCTATTAGAGAGAGGCGCTTATGAATTTGTTTTTACTTCTCCAGAAGTGTTCCGCATGTCTAGTTTGTCCTATTTGGATGGCTTTAGAGATAGGAGATATGTGGCCGTACAGCAGCTGCTTTGTGGAATGTTGCTTCCAGGATTTGTTCAATATAGCTCATTGCTTTCATGTGCAATTCCTGTCTAGTTATTTTCTACATGCGCTTAGTCAGCGTCTACGTGATGCATCCATAAAAATTATCGACAGAAATGAAATTTTTAAAACGATAAATGGAAAGATAAATAAGATAATAACTAAATCAGAGGCAAATTGTTAAAGTAAGGAGAAAATTTTCAATTACACAAGAATGCAACGAGCAATATTGAACAAGTCCTGGAGGCAGCACCACACAAAGCAGCAGCTGTACGGCCACTTACCAACCATCACGGAAACTATCCAAGTTAGACGAACCAGACATGTGGGACACTGCTGAAGAAGTAGGTACGAGCTCATAAGTGAGGTACTTCTGTGGACCCCTTCACATGGACGAGCAAAGGCAGGACGACCAGCTAGAACCTACATACAGCAGCTCTGTGCAGATACGGGATGTAGCCCTGCAGACCTGCCAGAAGCAATGGACTATAGGGAGGAGTGGCGAGAGAAGTTCAGGGATATCTATGCTGATGGCGCGACATAATGATGAAGGAGAAAATCACTCAAAAAGATCCTGATTCAAATCAAACGGAATTGTTGAATTTAAACTTATCTAAATCTTAAAAGATTAAAGACAAAATAAATAAGTTTTACGAATTCTATTTTGACATATGAAATCTTTTTAAAAACATGAATTAAAAAACTCGAACTTTGGACCTGCGCAGCCGGGCAAAATTAAAATTTTGATATACCAACTTCCTACCAAAGGGCACCTCTGGTAGTGTAATGGTTAGCAAGAAAGACTCGCAAGCCTTCTCGAGCGAGTTCGAGTCTCAGGGGGTGCCTCATTCATGCTACCTTGTGCTATATCTAAGCAAAAAGCTTACTAAATTACCCGCCTCCTACCAATGTAAATGAAAGCATGTTTTCAATTTTGGATGAAAAGGTACAACAAAAGAAAAGTAAATATTTTTCTCATGAAGTGCCAACGCTTCAGAAAGTGTATTTTTGTATTGAACAAACCCAGCCAAGTAGGAAAAAAAAAACGAAAAATAAAAAGTAAGGTCTTTTTTAATGGGCCCCATATATTTTCCCACATTCACATATAGGCTTTCAATTCGGATGAAGAAGAATTCAAAATAATATAATTGCATTTATATTCAAAAAAATATTTAGGAAAGTTTCAAACTTATTGACTTTACGGCCAGCCTTATCTGCTGAGGTCCATCTTCCAAATTGAGTTATTTGATGCTCTTACCGTAATAAGTAATGTAAATCGAAAGGAATCAAAGATGGACGCCAATTCACGGTAGTCCGCTGATTAGTCCCCTTACCGCTAAGGGGAGATAACTAATCATATATTTTCCAATTAAAGATGAGACATTGAAAAAGAAAATTTCGTTTCATACACTTAATTTTAGATTGAAAATGTTGATAATTTCAAAGAAGTAGATTAAAAAATCAATCAGTCAATCAATAAATAAATAGACAGAAAAAAAATTTTCTGACGGAAAACTTACGCATCTAAACACTACAAGTATAGACCAGAGAGGTATTTTTATTTATTTATCCAAAATATACCCGATATTAATGAGTAACAAAATGACTACTCATAAATACAGATTATACTCATGATTGAGCGCGAGGCTCAAAAGTAGCCCATGGGATGTATAATTCTATTACAATAAAAGTTTGAGAATTATCTTTTTTTTTTTTTTATTTATTGCGGACTTTGTCTTCATCTTGGCGCAGCGGATAGAGGCGTTGAGTCTCTACGATTCCTGATGAGCATTGTCAGAAGATAGCGGTTTCAATTCCTACCCAAGCCGGCCAGAGGGTTACTTGGTCAAAAACGTGGTGCGATAGACAACAACTATGGAAGGCAGTAATTACTGGGGATACGGTTACTAGACTCAGCATTCCTATCCGAGGTCGCGGTTAATCACCTGAAGAAGGTCAGAGGTTAAATTTGGCCGAAGCGTAGCGAGAAAAAAAAAAAAAAAAAAAAAAAACTACCAAGATGAGGAGAAAAGTCCGCAATAAAAAAAATCAATTCTCAGATTAAGAAGCCTCATCTCAAAAGGATTCCCAATAAAGACAATAAAAGTTTGATCAGACCGGAAAGATCAAACACCATAATAATGAAACATACGGCCTCCAAAGTCACTGTCACCTCGTTTCGGCTTGTTATGGATCACACATTCTAAGGGATGAGAGTTTATACAAGCAGCATAAGCATGTAGCATTGAAATCATGGTAAGCAGCAGGATGGATGAGAAGCAAGGTGGACACATCAAAAGGTGCGTCTACGGTGCACTTCATCTGAAGGAACCTCATAGGTCAACAGCCAGAATCAAGTCCGGAAACTATTGCTTCTCATCTATTAGGATGGCGTATGTTGATGAAAAAAAAACCAGAAAAATTACCATGTCTCTGAGTCATACCGTATGTCCAAAGCGTATCGTCCTTCATATAGGTAAAAAAAAAGGGAACGCATTCTGCTGCGATTAAAGCTCTGGCCCTGGTGTTAGAAAAATCAGCCTATGAACCCAAACCAAACTTAGATGCAAAAGTATTGCTGACATCTAATAATCATCAAGTAGCCCAGCTTGTACGGGTTTCCCTGACTCTCCCGCTTCTCTCTTTCTGTCTATCTATCTATCTGTCCTTAACATCAATCACTCCCGGCAGGTCTTCCAGACAACATCCTGTGTCCGAACAGAGCTTTTGTAGGTAAGTTCTTGTTGGTCGAGCTACTCTGGCAAGTCCATGTAAAGGAGTCCATAGAAGAACATCATTTATGATTTCGTGCTTGTTTCTCTAGTAGTGTCACACTTGGGTGTTTTTAGCGATAGGAGATGTATGGCCGTACATTTGTTGCTTCGTGTGATGTTGCTTCCAGGATGTGTTTGTTATAGCTCATAGTATACTTGTAAATACGTTTTGCCACCGTCCATGTGGTGCTTCCATTACTGAGGTATTGACACAACCGCTGCTTGGTAGAAATTATGTTTTAATTTATCATAGATTGTTGATAGATAACTTTTGAAATTCGAACATGAAATCTAATAAACCAACAACCTGACGTGATAGTGTCTACAGCCGAGAAGAACAAAGACGTTATATGTATACAGGAAGATAGATAGCAACATAGAGAACTTGAACTAAAATACCATGATCCTATAATGGATAGATATTAGCGTCGGTATCTGCATGAAAAAACCCGTCAATGCCAACACTAGAAGTGTAAGACTGCTTCTAAGTCCCCGTGCCTGAAAATCACTTAATGGCACAGAGAAAATCCAAAAGAGAATGTACTGTACTTAATGGCAATCCCAACACAAACATCTCTTGATATAGTCACTCGAATGCAAGTGATGAAACGAATATCACCTCCTTCTATAATGAGCTATCTCTCCTTGTCCGTCTCATTCCCAAACGCAAGGTCTGATCATCGGTGGACACATGAATGTTCTAATTAGCAAACTTGGAAAAAATAAATTCTACGTACACAACTCATAAACAGAAATTGTCAATATATAGTACATCTTTCATTCAAGAATCGGTTTGCATTCCTCAACACAAAATTCTAAGAAAAAAGGGAGAGAAAATTATGGACGTTCATCTACCCAAATAACTCCAGAATACAAGTATATTATATGTTCATAAACAAGAAGTTGATTAATCATATTTACCCAACCCCTCCGCTCGGGTAGGAGGTGACACAAGGTCAATTTTTAAGCGAAGTTTAACAGATTTGAATTAAGAGTTTTCCTTCTCATAGACTAGTTGCCTCACCAAAGCTTAAGAACCTAGTCTGCCCTACTATTTACCCATAGCTGGAGGGAGAATAATTGGATTCATACCTTTCCCAAGGGTATTAGTGCTATGTTAAATGCAATTAGTCTCGTCCAGGATTTGAACTCGTGTCGCCGTGTCCATTTCCTAGGACGGTAACCATTACACCACGGGCACAAGAAGTAGATTAGTAGTGCTGTGAACTGTGAGGTATTCTACACTTTTGATGAAGTATCTTCCGATCACAGAGTCATTTTAGCAAAGATTTGTCTTAGCCTAAACAGAAATAAGAAACGAACAGCTGAAGCTTCACGATATGATTGGTCCTTATTTGCCAAAAGTGATAAATACACAGTAACTTTATTTAAAAATGTTGATACTCTTCAAGCGACATCTGAAAGGCATACTGTGAATAACGAATATGAAAACATTGTTACCGCCCATATAGAAGCAGCAGTCGAGTGCATACCAACCAAACCAAGAGCCAAATGTTGACTTCCCTGGAAGTCAATAGTAGTTAGGGAAAAACGAGATCACATGAAAAAAGCTTCTTTACTTAATAAAGGAAACACAATAAATACCAGAAAGCACTGAGATGTAACACATACCAAAAAGAATAATTAGAATACACCCAAGGCTAAATCAATAAGATCAGAAATTCCATGATAGATAAATCCCCAAGACAGTAAATAAAATAAGCGGAAGGAAATCACCTCGAGAACAAAACTAAAAGTTGCCAGTTAAGAAAAAAGACTCCAGAAGTTGAAAAAACATTTCAAGAATCAACTTGGAAAACTCTCCTTAAATACACAGATTAATCTATCAAAAAAAATTATGTAACATAACACCAAAATGTTGTGTCTGAAAGAAAGGATTCCGCAGAAAAAGAAACACTGAAACTCGAAATTTAAGGAAGAAAAATAGTAGTCGTTTTTATTCACTTGGACTACAGCGGGTTGCACCTCGAAAAGTTCGTTTCATAGCGTTCTTCCTCTCTCTTCTTGGTGGCGATGGTGGGTGTCATGGTCGCCGGCTTGTTGATACGTTCCTGTCAGTCGTATCGTGGCAGGCTGGATATGCACGGGTCAGGATCTCCTGAACCTCTGATGCACCTGTTTAGAAACCTGCCTTGAACTCCCTAAAATCTCGTGACTTGATTTCTTATATAGAGATTTTTTGGGAACAAATCGAAGGTTCAAGAATGTTAGGTGACACTAGTGAAAACGATAGTGAAACACATGAAAGGTCATATTAAAATCACGCCTGAACTCTGCAGGTCATTCTGCCCGCACGCGCTAGGTTCATGACATTTTCACTGATTGATGACAGCCGATGTGCTCGCGTGTTCTCAACGACAGCGCCCGTCCGTAATATTACAATTATTAATAGCCAAATTGACATCAAACTAGAACAGTTTACGGAGGAAAAACTTGGCGCAGTACTGAAAAAAATTAAAAGCAGACAAGCAGCTGGTTTTAACGAAAGATCTCTTGAAGTATGTGAAGGTAATGGACGCAACGTACCTGGGCATTCGAAGCGCGCACGAACGTGTCTGGCTTGTAGAGCGGAAAAGCGAAACCGATATGGCTACCTCGAGCATATTTGATGATGGGAGATCTCGAGCCAGCGAGAGGTAATTTGCACGTATGCAAATTCTTGCGAGATCTCACGAACATAAAATACGCACGGTAACGGCTGGAAGGAACTTTTTTTTTTTGTTCTGAATGCGTCGCCCGACGAACTTGTAACAACTGAAGGAAGGAAGGAAGGAAGGAAGGCGAGAACCGGAAGGGGAGAGAGAAAGACGGAAGGAAGGAGAAAGAGGGAGAGAGTGAGAGAGAAGGAACAGCGAAGGAGAAAGAGAGAGAGAACGCTCGAATCAATGCACCCTGAAACTGACTTGCGAAATCCATCGCAGCCTACCGACACACAGAATTGGGATTCGGTCATTGTCTCTAGTGTGAGGTGTACATTTAAGAGACGGGAGTTTGCGAAAGAAACTCCAAGAATCAATTTCACGTTGTCCTTTACGTCCGCTCTTGACAACCAAGTATAGAAGAAAGAAAATTTAATGACATAGTTCTCTGGTTATGCAGTACTGTGTACAAGCAAAACACAATAGAAAAATGGATAAAAAGCAGCATCCTAGCCTTCAACAAGAAAGGTAATCTAGGAGTAACTAGTGTAATATAATGGCCGAGGGATTTCCTTTTATGCCTTTGGGTTTAGTTAGGCAGAGAACCTTTCGGCTCAGTGCATGGGTTACTTAGGTGCAACATTAATGAGATGTTCGCGCACGCGGAGCGGACGTGTAATTCAAAGATGTCACAATAGCCCGAGATGGGAAACGGGGCTAGCAAGTGCGAATAACGTCATGCACCGGAAGCGCACGGAGGATTTTGGGAGATTTTGGAAAAGGTCTGTTAGTAGAGTTGAATCTAGACACTGAACGAGAAGGGTCGACTTTTGGGGCTCGCAGAGGCCAGACGAATTTGCGCGCTACGGGCGCCACACAAGATGGGGGGCAGATGGAAAAGCCATCATAGAAGGAATGTGTATCTCTCCTTATGTCGAAGAACCTTTAAACTCAAAGGTAATAAAAACTTTCGTACCTGAACAAAGAAGCCGTAAGTGTTTTTCGGGTTTCGAGATCCTATGTTCTATGTTATATATATATGAACATTATATGTCTATTTCCCACATAGCCGTATCTGGCTATGGTACACTCGGAACTACAGAGGCATAATTCTTACTGCTATAGCTGCTAAGGTTTATAATACCCTACTTCTCAATTATATCAGACATAAAATTGAGAGAATTCTTAGAAAAAAAAATCAGCACGGATTTTAGAGAAATCAATACACAACATCAGAAATTTTGACTATTATGGGAGTGTGATCAAAAAAATCTCGAGGCAACACTGTTGTTCATAGTTTTCTTCAAAGCATTTGAGTGCATACATTGAGGGAATATGGAGTCGATGATACTTGCATGGGGTCTAATACTAGTCTAATGCTTTACAAAACCTCGAAAGCAATGGTTTGATCACAAGATGGTGACATTATCACAGGAGATTTAATAGCACCACATATGACATTAATCTACCAAGAATATGTACTACCAACTTTAATTGATATAATTCAAGAGAAGGGTTTCACGTTGAAAAAGATAAGCAGACGATATCTCACTGAAACTATGGCAGACGCAGACGATAAAAATGATGAAGCGCTTCTAAAAAATTCACCTTCCTAAGCCGAATCCCAACTGCATAGCATGAAGCAAGCAGCAGGATACTTTGGCCTTAACATAAACACAAATAGAACAGTATTCATGTATTTTTAAACAAAATGGAGTCAATCTACATACCTTGGCATCAAAATTTCATTTACATCTCTTTTTTATTACATTTATTTTTCTATCTTTTATTTTTATTGCTTTCAGCAACCACTTAAATTTGTGAATAATATACCGTAGTCGAGGGTGACCCAAAGACTCCCTTTTAGATAGCTACTACACCGAGGTATAGGGGAGGGTGCAACTCCTTTCCCTGGATTGCTCCACTTAACCCTTGATACATACCTTATATTGCTGAATGTTATGCAAAGAGGTATCAAGTACCATTTTTAAAGTCTTTGGTATGACTCGACCTGGGATTGAACCCAGGTCTCCCGGCCTATTAACGAATACTCTACCCACTAGACCCAGTTGAATGATATACAACAAATTCTAATATTTGTTAATTGCACGAAAACCTTTTATTTTAAAATTATATTTAAATTTTCAGTTTTTAATTAAAAGTTTTGAGTCGTAAAAAAACAATTATCGAAATGCTATGGCTAAATTTTTCGGCAAATTCATAAGCCAAGAATAAAATCTCAACTGTAAATATATTATATATCTAATCAACTATATCAGATGGGAGTGTCTAGTTTATCACAAATATATTATTTTCCTTGTTTATTTGAAGGTGTGTTTTTTTTTGTTTGTTTGTTTGTTGGTTGGTTAGTTGTGTTTTTTTAATCGGGGCGGGGGGCAAATAATGATTTCTTTTTTTTTTTTTTCTACAACTTTTGACATAATTCATTAATACTTTGATAAAATATTGTTTCAAGGACGGCTCACTTTTTGTGTAATGGTTAACAAGCTGGTCTTGTAAATCAATTATTACTCAAAATTGAATTTCATTCTCGCAAGGTGCCTCATATCTCTGGCCATCTAAACTTATTTTCTATTTTTAACTTAGTTAGTGCACTCAGTGAGACTCGAAATCACTCGCAATAGTTTGCTAATCTAGCTTATTAACCATTACATCCCACTTAGTGTAAATACTTAGCTTTATATTGTAACAAAAATAAATTCACTCGCTTAAGCAATCAAAGGGAAGCAACTCTAGCAAATTCAATCGAAAAGAAATGTGCAGTTATTTCACTTAGACTTACAATAAAGATGTATTACAGGAATTTATCAGATATTTTTTAAAATCTTTTGCTCATTAAAATATTATAATCACATTTTTATTTTTATTTTTATTTTTTTATTTTTCATTTTTTTTTTTAAACTTTTAACTGGATTTAGAATATTGCGTGATCACATCACAGAAACATTTTGTCTATAAAAATCGGAGGATCATTTTTCGCAAAAAAACAACGAAATACGAATTTCGGAAATGTTGACTCTATTTCGCTAACAAAAATTCCGCTACCATATGTCATTTTTTATTTTGTTTCCTTAACAGAGAGAAATTGCATCTTTATAATTGAGAGTTACTCTTATAATACAGGTTTTTATTCAACAATGGAGATTTCGTTAGATAATGAATATTTATTCTTTTAGTAAAGGCTTAGAAGTCTGTTCGAAGATTGTATCATCGAAGTTAAGTAGCGAAGTATCTGGTTACAATTTAGATTAGTGATCGACCGGTCAGCATGGCTTTGAATACGCTGAATGTATCCACTACACAGAAGTAAGCAACCCCGAAAAATGGGGGTTCTGTCATATGATACTAAACTGCATCTGATGGTGAGGTTCCAGTTTTGGAACCCCGAGTGGATTACACCTTCATTCCTATTACACTAAAGTCTATTAATAATTGGAGTCATAATATCCACTAGGGTCCAACCTATGATTCAAATAGATCAGATTTTAAAAGATAGTATTTTATACGCGAAACTATAATTATATGCAATCAAATCATTATCATTTTTAATTAGAATTATAAATGTCTGATAGAAATATTTAATATAGCCATGATACGGATACGTGAAATATGCGGATGTGTAAAAACGTTCACATGCATAGGAATCCGAAAAAACACTCGAAACACTGACGACTCTTTTGGTTCAGGTACGAAACTTTTATTACCTTCTTGACTTTTAAGTTTTCAACACGAGGAGAGAGAGACACAATTTTTACTATGCTGACTGTTCCATCTGACCCAACAGTGCGCAGGTATCCCGAAGTCCACTGGACTGGCCTCGCCGAGCCCAAAAATCAACCCGCTTCGTCCAGCGTCAGATCACAACTCTTCTGGGCTGCCCGGCTCGGAGTCCGAATCTCAACTAACTGCTTTTTTCAAAATACCCAAGAATCCCAGCCCATCGTTTCCGGGCATGACGTCATTCACATCCACTGTCCTATTTCCTATCCAGGGTTTTTATTATGACATCTGTGATTGTCACATCCTCCCCACCCAAGCGTGAACACCTGCACTCAATGTGTGCCCCTAACCGAGCACTAAGCCGAAAAGTTCTAAGCCTAACTAAACCGAAAGATAAGATATAACCAACGAAAAATTATAATATAAAAAAAATTCCTTCCGCAATTATATTATAGATATAATTTGTATAATGTTAGATACTTTGAAAGTGTTTAATTATATACAAATTATTTTCTTTACGAATAGTTGCTTTAAGTTATTAATCTTTACTAAGGGTTTAGGATTAATTATTTGAAACAATAAAATTGCTTAGAAATTATTAGTTGGTTGGTTGGTAGGATTCTATGGCATATCAATCCTCGTAGGCTATTTAACGCCAAATCCTTTTTATACATACAAGTAACAAATAAATATGATTTGTAAACAAATAGTTTGCAGATAACTTTTTAAACAAGCTCGAGCTAATTTGTTTGCGCACAGTTAAATCGTTTCAAGTATTGCTTAGACTAATAATTCTATTTGCACGCAATTAAATGGTTTCAAGTATTGGTTAGACTGGATTGCTCCACTTTATCCTTGATACGTACCTTATATTGCTGAGTGTTAAGCAATGGGGTATCAAGTACCATTTTTAAAGTCTTTGGTGTGACGCGACTTGGGATTGAACCCAAGTCTCTCGGGTCATTGACGAACATTCTACCCACTAGGCCAATGAGTTGCACGCAATTAAATGGTTTCAAGTATTGCTTAGACTAATAATTCTATTTGCACATAATTACATGGTTTCAAGTATTTCTGTCTTACGCTAATAGTTCTAAGTATTGCAATCTAACACTAAGTTTTATTTGTTCAGAGTTAAATAGATTAATTGTGACACTATTCATTCAACATCCATCATTTGTTTGCGCAGTGTTAATTGGTTAAACAGCTTTAGTTGACACATAGATGCGAACTTGTCAGGTGCTACTACTGCGCTCCAGAGTGGACCCGGGAGTAATGACAATAAAGAAATACTACACGTTCCACAATGTTCCTGGAAGAGGGCCTCATCATCAGACGTTGTTAAGTGTCATACTCAGGACATTCGTCGGGGTAAGAGCTCACACCTTTGCAGAGATACAGTCGATGTTTTATGCAGCCAGAGCTGACTGAACCGGTTTGTTTGTTTGTTTCTTTCTTTATTTGTGTTTTATGGCATATCAACCTTTGTAGGTTATTTAATGCCAAATCCATTTTTGTACAAATAAGCTGTTATTTTTTAAACAATTCAGTTCAGCGTAAGTACAGTTTCAATGTCAAAAACAGTTCCATTTCAAACAATTCAGTTTAGCATAAGTATACAGTTTAGTTCAATTCGACCCATAGATAGGACTCTTCCAGGTGCTACCACTAGCACAGTTTTGACATTTAACAGTGTGTAAACAAACAAAAAAAATACTTATACTAAAGTGAATTTTTTTAAATAAAACTGTTTGACTAAACTGGATATTTTGATAAAGAAATGTTTTTGCAATTAAACTGTGTACTTATGTTAAACTGAATTGTTTGAGATAGAGGTGTTTATTTGTTTTAAAATGGATTTGGTATAAAACAACCAACAAAGGTTGATATGGCATAAACCCCAAAAAACAAACAAACAATTGACATCACCTTGCTTGATACTCAGCATTATAAGGTCAAGGGTAAGTGGAGCAATCCTGGAAAAGGTATAGTGCCCTCCTCTAGACCTCGGTGTCGTACCTATGGAAACGGGAGCCTTCAAGTCGTGTTCGACTACAGTTGCCAACTTTCCTTACTAAATCGATTTCTATATAAAATTATAAATAGGATTGCTTTATATACGTTTGAAAATAAAACAATCAGAAATCAATAACTCTAAATAATTGTTGCGTAGCCATATACACGAATATGGCCATGTGCGAAATAGACATGTAATGTTCATTACTACAGAACATATAAAGAACAGGAATCTCAAAAACACGTAACGACTTCTTGTTCAGGTACGAAACCTTTTTATTAACTTTGAGTTAAAGGTTTCGACGTAAGGAGGAGAGACACAATCTTCTATGCTGTCTTATTCATTTGGCCCCCAACTCGAGCGCCCCCCCATAGGGTGCACGTTCGCCTCGCGCCTGCGAGCTCCAAAATTGATCCTTCTCGTTCGGCGTCCAAAACCCAACTCTTATTTTCTTCAAATTCTCACACAAACTTCCGTGTGCTTCCGGTGCGTGATGTCACCCGCACCTTGTCACCCAGTATCGTCTCGGACTGTTATGACATCTGAGTGACACCTTTATCCACCCGCGCGCACCCGCGTTAACACCTGCTTCAATCTTACACCCAACCAACCCATGTGCTGAGCCGAAAGGTTCTCAGCCTAACTAAACTCAAAGGCATGAACCGAAATCCCTCGGCTATTTCATAACATAATTATTAATTAATACCGGTTTTATTAAAACCATTATGCAACTTATCCACGCAATATAATACGTAAACCTTTATTTGTAAGTGATGTATAAGACACGTTGTTGGATTTTAAACACGCCGCTTTTACCGCCTCTGGTTTTCAGATGAATTAGCTTGACGTTTGTTAATGAACTGAATCACATTGTCCCAGGGAACCTCCTTCCCAGATAGTAATTGCTTCGACGGGTTGAGTTCATATATGGCGCCCTTCAATGAGGAATGCCGAACGTTCCGAGCATTATTTGAAATAACCAGGCCTGAGTCTTTATTTATGCGGGACACTCACTATAAAATAACCTTTTATCACATCTGGTTGGGTGAGAAATCTGTTAAATACCATTAACCCCACTGTCACGTGATATCCCACGGAGACGATAGAAATAATATTAATACTATCCTCCCGTTGGAATGAACTGGCAAGCCGTCAAAGATTGACCGTTAAGAAAGAATGTAGGTCACAGAGGGGATACCAACAGATGTTGGTACTTAGTAACCTCAGGTCGCCGGACACCAGGGGGAAGGAGGAAGAGAGAAGCCAAGTGATTGGCTGGGACCCTAAAACGGAAGTGGCACCTTCTCCCCGTCGGCGAAAAAACGCAAAGAAAAGTCAGTTGTTTGGCAGGGTTCGTAGCGGGCAGACGAACCAAAGCCAGTATTCCGGGTAGAAGACAAAAGAATACCTTAGACACGAGGGACCCGAGTTCTTCAAGCCAGTATTAAAAATAGCATAAAGTCTATTAGCCCGTGAAAGAAGAAAGATTCTCCAGTGAAACCCCGTCGAAAAATAAGATAAGTAACTTTGGGGATATTTCTACTTTATACCCAAATTTTATATACCACCCTCTCTCTCTCTCTCTCTCAATTTAAAGAAACAAAAGAACAGAAAAGAAGGAAGACAGTTATGTCCATGGACTGTTCAATTCATTATACATATTTGACACTTTGAAAGTGTATCTCTTTGTATAGTAAAGGATTCATGTATTTTTATGTTACCACGTGGTCTAAGTTGTTCTTTGCAGTTCTGCTACGAATTTGTTATGTCACATTTCCTTTTCAGCTTCTATTCGCCTTATGTTATCTTGCTTAGAATTGTCCTATTAATTCCTTAAAAATATCACACGGGAAACCGGAGTTGCCGACTACTACAATATAATATTATTACGACTAAAACCTATAGGTCCATATCTTCCATTGTCTAGGGGGAGGAAGGAAAGCGACCTGGTGGGTGTGTTGATAGTGTGAAATTTGGAACCCCTTGCCAGCGGCGGTCAGTCTAGCCCTAAATTAATCCCTCACATAATATGCCAGTTCTTATATGCCTGAGAGAAAAACTCTGAACGAGGACTTATTCTACAGGGGATCAAGTGCCAACCTTCCCCGTCTTCACACGTGCAAAAATAAAGT
This sequence comes from Sepioteuthis lessoniana, assembly GCA_963585895.1. Classification (NCBI taxonomy): domain Eukaryota; kingdom Metazoa; phylum Mollusca; class Cephalopoda; order Myopsida; family Loliginidae; genus Sepioteuthis; species Sepioteuthis lessoniana. The sequence goes on from OY757922.1 coordinate 19,944,975, forward strand.
CCCGTTTTGGGATTTTAGTCAATTTGCCGTCACACCCACCCTGTTTTCCGGGGATCACCAAACATTCGTGCCGGGTGGGTGATTTAGTACTACCAAAATTGGGAAATGCCAACAGGATCAAGTATTTTTTGTGACATCCGCTCATGAGGCTTCATTTGCGCATGGTCCCCCACTATAAAATAACCTTCTATCATTTCCGGTCTGTTGAAAGGTTGGATAAATATCAAATGCGTTTATAAGATCGGCTGTTTACCAGCAGATCCAACACAGCAATAGCCCGGTCGTTTGGGGCTGTCGAATACACCAACTGCATCTCTGCAAAGGAGGAAGATCATCTCCCTACAAATGTCCTGAATTTAACACTAAATCATTTGATGGTGGGGCTCTGGTCCAGGACTTTTGAAGAATCTGGAGTACTCCTTCATTGCCATTACTACCAGGTTCACTCTAACCCAGTGAGTTAGTGCAAGGTGCATACGATAAGTTTCCAAACTTTTTTGTAGGGGCACTTTTATTGATAGTACACACATAAAACTCTAGTCCCCTTCGAAGTAATCTCCTCCGGTCGCAATGCACTTGTTGTACCGTTCCAACAACTTCTAGAAGGCCCCCATGGAAGTCCTCTTGTGTGAGTGTGTCAATGACCTTCGTCATAGCCTCTTTCATCTCCTCAATTGTCTTATAACGACAGCCTCTAAGCTTAGGGAATAACCAGAAGTCACAGGAAGCAAGGTCTTGACTATAGGAAGGGTGAGAAACTGTCTTGATGCCTATCTTGGTCAAATAGTCTATAACAAGGATGGAGTTGTTGACTGGTGTATTGTCCTGGTGGAAATGCCACTGACCTTATTTGAAGAGTGCTGGCCTCTTCCGACGGAATCTCTTCCTGAACCCCCTTAAAACCTCAACATAGTAACCCTAATCCTAACCCTAAACCTTTGGCCAATCAACTCTGGTGTAATGACTTCCTAACTCCTCCCACACCTCTCATCATCCCTCACAGACTCTCTAACTTCCTTGAATCTCTTCTGCCACTCAAAAACTGACGCTCGATTCATGCAAGATGGTCGATAAGCAGTCTGAAGCATTCCATACGTTTCTTTGACATTTTTTCCAAGTTTAAAACAGAATTCTATTACATATCGTTCTTCTAAAGTGGCAGATTGCATCTTTGAAATTTACCAGCTAAGACAATCAGGCTTTAGTAGGATGTATTCCAATTCCTGTTGTAGCTGTTTATTTGAATCTGAAATCATAAAAATTAGTCAGTCATCTCATAAGATGTATAGCAATAAGATGCTGAATTTTCAAGAGTCTACGACAATTTTAAATGCCCAAACGAAAAAAAGTCTGGAAACTTATCGTATGCACCTCGTATCTATTAGGGTTCCATCTATATGTCAAATAAAATATTTATTCATTCTCTATACTTGAAACTATTTAACTTTGTGCCAGCAAATGACAGTTGAATTGAATTATGTGACTGCGGTTCAATCCTAGGTCAAGTCATACCAAAGACTTAAAATATGGTACTTGATACCGCCTTGCTTAACACTCAGCATTATAAGGTATGCATCAAGGGTAAAGTGGAGGAATCCAGAGAATGGAGTAGAGCCCTCCTCTTCACCATGGTGTAGTAGCTATTGAAAAGAAAGCCTTTGGGTCACCCTCGTCAAGGGTCGCCAACTTTACTTTCATGAGTTTTATATAACAATGCTTAAAACGATTTAATTGTATACAAATAAATAATTCTTGAGCAAATCCATTTTAAATATCTACAATGTATTCCATCTTTAGTTTATATTTTCCACATATATCATAATCTTTATGCTTTCTATTTTTCTTTTTGTCTTTCTTTTTCTTCCTTTTGACTTGAAATCTTTCTCGATAAACAAACGTAACATAAATTCTATACAATATTCCTAATAAGTCAGATGACGTAATTTAAAACATCAAACGCTGATTCACTAATAAAACGGCCAACTTTTTCTTGTTATACAAATTTTCCCCGAGGTTTTTGTATTTTGCATTTTTAAACACCCATCGTTGACTTAACATCGCTAATATCATCCCTCATGGTCCTGATGATGGTTCGATAGAACCGAAACGCTATAGTTTCGACTTCTCATTAAATCTCTCCTTCCACTTGGATTGCCTTGTAATCAGTTTTTCTCAACAAATGAACAAATAATGTTTAACAGAATTAGTAGTTTTACATTAAGTGGGGTGTATGATATTTTGGGTTTTGGCATCTATATCTGACACTATTTTTGGTTCCTTTTATCCCTCATCTTAATAACTGGGAGTCTTTAGTCGGTCAAGGCTGTAAAGGAAGATATGGAAAGGAAGACTGAGAGAGAAAATATCTTTTGATTTCAACTTTATTTATTTCGGTATACACACAATAAAGAGGAAATTTCTTCCTGTATTATTTTAGAATAGCCTCTTCTCCAAAAAAAAGTTGTTGAAATAGGTAAGACATTTCCGGTGGTTAAGTCCAAATTTGATGTGGTCATGTCTCGTGGTGTTTTCGTATAGTTCGTTCAGAAGTGTTGGCTTGCTAGCAGGAGACACAATCCGCATGTGCTAACTGCTAACGACAGGATGTAAGAAGGTCCTTTTGTCTCAAGGGTTCAGCTTAAGTGCGAGTGAATCTTCTTCTTTTCACCTGTGTCTACGTTGCCCCACTTCCTGTCAGGTGACTCTAGGAATGTTTACATTTCTTAAATTTCTTTTTATTTTATTTATTTTCTTTTTTTTAATTCCCTACAATATAACAATACTGGAAAGCATTTTACTGTATGCAAATAAAACTATTAGTGTTGGATAGCAATACCTGAAAGCATTTTACTGTATGCAAATAAAACTATTAGTGTTAGATTGCAATACTTGAACCCATTTAACTGCGTACAAATAAAATCATTAATGTTAGATAGCAATACTTGAAACCATCAGTAAGCAAATAGAACTATAAGTCTGAGGAATACTTGAAATCATTTAACTGTGTGCAAATAAAGCTTCATGTTAGATAGCAATACTTAAAACTATTTAACCGTGTGCAAACAAATGAGCTGTTGTTCGTTTAAAAATGTTATCGACAAACTATACGTTAACAAATCACATATATTCAATTTATATGCATAAACAGGAATTATCATTCAATAACCCACAAAGGGTTGATATGGCGTAAAATACAACCAACCAACCAACCTAACACAGCAAGACTTTATCATTTGTGTCAAGGATTATTACTTAAGCTATAATTGTTTGCTTAGGATCATAATTATTTCTTACTTAAACTAGTGACCACTAGTGTCCACTTCTAATTAAATGGTAGGCTTCTGATATCAGTTGATCTCGGCAGCAATATCGCATCTACTGAAAGTGATATCAACATGTGTACAGGCTAATGACTCTATCGAAATTTAATCTCCATAATTTGATGGGGGAATTTTTCTAAGCTGTAGACGTTTTCATTTATTGTATTGCCCAGTAGAATACACTGACTGCTTCTCTGCCCAGGGGTAAGACCCCACCCTCAAAGTGTCATGTGGTCAAGTTGGCTGGGGCTACAGAATACACCGACTGCACCTCTGCAGGGAGGTAAGAACCTCCCCACAACCAGTGTCCTGTATATGACACTAAACAATCTGATGGTGAGGTTCCAGTAATGCTAGAGCTTTGGGGAATGTGGAGTACCCCTTCATTGCCATCGCTCCCCAGTCTACTCTAGCCCGGAGTGGCAGCACCTGATAGAGACTTATCTATGGGTCAAATAGAACTAAACAGCGAACTTATGCTAAACTGAATTGTTTAAAATCGAACTGTTTTGACATTTAACTGTTTGTAAACAAAAACTATTCTTATATAAAACTGAATTGTTTAGAATTTAATTCGGGGTTAAATAACACAAAAAGGGTTTATACGCCGTAAAACAAAACAACCAACAACCAACCGTATTATTGGATGGTTGCACCACTCGAGCTTTAAAGAAAATTTTGTACAAAAGCAAGATTGGAACAACACAAGATTGCTATGTCTTTTAAACAAATCCTGTAAGCACCACCCATCAAAACATCAGCTGCACGGCCACTTACCTCCCATCTCATAACCGATCTACGTAAGATGAATAAGGCATGCGGGGTACTGCTGGAGAAGTAATCACAAATTCATAAGTGACGCTCTCTTATGGACTCCTACACATGGACGGGCCACTCAGATCTGATCAGACACTAGATGCAATCTAGAAGACCTTTCAAGAGCGATGGATTATAAAGTTAGGGAACACCGTGCTATCAACACGCCACGATAATGATGATTATACCAAAACTTTTTCTTTAAATGAATTTGAGGTAGACGGATAGTTATAAGCTTTCCACTTTACTTCATTGTATCTGTGTGTTCGAGTAGCAGTCACAGGCTGATACAGATTGTCTGGTTTGGTTTGGTTTGGTTTGGTTTAATGGCATATCAACCTTTGTAGGTTATTTAATGCTAAAGCTAATCTTCTAGAAGAACAGTAGTGGTACTATTTAACCCATAGCTGGGAGGATAAGTGGGTTCATGCCTTTCCCAAGGGTATTTGCCCAAAAGTGAACGTAATAACGCGACTGGTGTACGAACTTGCTTACTACGATTCCGCAGTCCATCGCTTTAACCATTACACCACAAGGATACCCCAGGTTGTCTGGGCTGAGAATAGAACTACTACGTTTGTTTCTGCGCAGCCTATGTAAGTTGTCCTCGATTCTTAACATTGAAGAGCAATTTGATTTCTACAATTAGTTTTGCCTTTCGCACAGACTTATTACATTTAAATCCAGATCATCTTTGGTTTGAAATTTGAACCGGTAAAACATTTTCAAAGTGACCCACTCATATGTTATGTATTTCAAGAAATTCTCATAGAAAAGAAAAGTATCAAACTACAGATTTATCTGCTCTGTTGGTGGGGTTTAAAATATGCTGACAAAATCACCTGAAGAGGTCTTAGAAACCTAAACCCACCCGCAAATAATAGGGGGTGTCCTGGGTATCATTTAGATTTGCCTAACAAGTCATTTTTTATTGAAGGATGCTGCATGCTGTCTTGAAAACATCCTGAAACAGCATTACAGAAAACTGTAGTTGTATGGCCACTTACCTCCCATCTCACAAGCCAATTCAAATAAGACGAACAAGACGTGAGGGGCACTGCTGGAGAAATAAAGACGAATTCATAAGCAACGTTCTCTTATGGACTCCTGGAAATGGACGTGCCAGTGGTGGCCGACCATCAATTATTTACATGGATCAGCTCTGTGCAGACACTGGGTGCAGTCAAGAGGACTTACTAGAAACGAAAGCTGATGGGGATGAATTGCAAGGGAGACTCAACGAAATCCGTGCTGTCGGCAGGCCATGATGATAATGCTAATGAATTTCAAAATACCTGCAGCCAATATGCTGGACTAAGTAAAGATTACTTGATGAAGATGAGTGGAAGAGAGAGATTTAATCAATGCTCTACAGCTTCTCTGGCATTACGGCACGTGTTGTGATGTGTATCATTGTTTTCCGCGGTTTCTAAAAGATAAGGATCAGTGGATCAAAGATTCCTCTAACAAAGAGAATACGTCTGTACGATGCAATATATATGTCTTTAATGAGATACAAGTGCAGCTGCTGAGCAGTTCCAAATGCAGCTATGGACGAGCCTAATAACAACCACCACTAACATCACAGAACTCTCACTCGAAACTATTGGCCAAAGAACCTAATCTCCTATGCTCTGTACAAGATGGGCAACGCCATTCCACAATCACAACTTTTATTGTCTGTCACTTCTGAAACCTCTGCGACTGGTTTACTTTCGGCGAAAGTGACAAAGTTTCAGTCTCAACCCTTTTACCCACGCCTATCGCCCGGACAATGCCAAGCGTATTGCTGGTATTAGATCAGACAATATTTTATTTCGGGATGTCATTCAACTACAAGCGAACAGGGAAAACAATAACACAGAGATTTTCGAACAAGCCGAAAATGAAGACAACACGAAATGCGCAATTTAAAATACAAATTATTTTATTATCAACCCCCTAAAAAAAGGGCATGTATGCAAAGTAAAATTATCTTAGCGACAAAAATAAATATGTTCATACTTCAACAACTGGGCACAGTTCACCTAGAATTTTTCTGGTGATGATGTAGGCAACATAAAATTCTTTTGGTGTGTTTTGTGGGCAGTAAGAATGGGGTGACCAAAAAAATTACATTAAAATGAAAGCCTATCTTACTCTCTGTCTGTCTGTCTGTCTGTCTCTCTCCTTTTCTTTTATCTTTTTTCTTTTTATATATTTATACATATATATGTCTCTCTTTTTTTCTGGTGTCACGTTTCACCGACCGTTAATTTTTCTTTTCTTTTTTCTGGTGTCGTGTTTCACCGACCGTTAATTTTTCTTTTCTTTTTTCTGATGTCGCATTTCACCGACCGTTAATTTTTCTTTCCTCCCTCCTCCAGAATGCTCAGCTGTGTATTTGTCGCTGCCTCCCACCAGACACGACTTGACACAAGGTCAAAAGCCCGAAGGGCAATTAAAGTGGGGATAAAGGGGAGGGGAAGGTCGGGAACGAGCCGATACTCGGCTGGGGACAAGGCAAGCCATATTTCTTTCTTTCTTTCTTTCTTTCTTGGTACATCTTCTTCAAATCGTTTCTTGTTCTTTCATTTTTCTCGTTGTCATTCGACAGACAAAATAGTCACACGTTTCTTATCTTTTACTGGCAGCATTTTGATCTTCTCCTCTGAGCTGGCCTGGAGAAGAGAGATTACTCTTCGCTCCACAGACACGTTTGTCTGTTATGGGGTATTTTAGCCAACTGAATCGTCTGATTTTTCCTCATTCTGGATTCGACCTTCCCACTGCCTCGTATCACGTGGGCCTATTGGCCAATCAGCATTCAGCCTTCAAGTCGGTCGTTTGTTGCTAGGTGCTGCTTGCCAGTTCATGCACCCATATTAGGAAAACTTGACCGTCAATCGGTCAGCTCGCAACCTTGACTCTAATTCAACTCTTCAGACGTCTTGTCTATTTCCGCAGGTTTGCGAGAGAAAGAGAGAGAGAGAGAGAGAGTCTATATTTATGAGTAAAATATGAATTTTGACTATCCCTAGGGTCCAAATTCATAATAGGTCTATGTTTGGTTATGTGCTTTGGATGCCCGAAGAATCACTTGCACAAAAATCCATGGAATTTACTGTAATAGGATCCAACAGCTATCAGGCACCAAGAAGTCGCTACTGTCCAAACTTGCGTGTTAAACTCCAGGCGGACTTTCAAAATACAGGATTGGGAGCCCCAATATCTGGCAAGTGACTGGAGGAGCTACTGACCCTCGCAAAGGAAAGGGCTGACTGGTTTCAAATTAAGGACTGAACGCTGTTATAAGATGTTCCAAACTATCAACCACTCTGCTTGAGAAGGGTGTGATACAGTCAGTTTTTTAAGCAGAGTTTGAATTAAGGGTAGCTTCATCAAGACATGTTGCCATGCTAAAGTTAAAATGGGCAGTCTACCCTACTAATTCCCCATAGATGGAGGAAGAATTGATAGATATACACTTTTCCCCAGGGTATTAGCACTATGTGAAAGGTAAACAGCGTCGTCCAGGATTTGAACTCGCGTTGCAGAGTTCATTTCCTGCAGCGATAACCATTACACCTCGGGTACCCGCTTATATTTTTGCAAGTCTATTCAAAATCACACAATAACTCACAAAATTTCTGTCGAGATGTTTCATTGATGCTCGTTTGAAAAATTGAGGAACCGAAGTGGTTGTCACTTGATTCCCCTGATGAAAGAAATGAACAAACACGCATTTGCTGTTTAGTCCTCTCGTTTATAATAATACATGCCCGCTATTCTCCGTGGGTTTCCAAACCGTCATTCATTGAGAGGAAGAACGTCTCTTGATTTTCTTTGGTAAATATTAAATCCTCCATAATGGTGTATCTATAACATTTGATTATAAATTTCAAGAAAACACTCATCCCTCACCGTAACTCAAGAGAAATGTAACTTACAAACGCAATCTTTCTCGTGGTTTACATAAATCAAAAATACTGTTTAACTCTACCTGTCCATCAGGTGAATTCCCACTACCGCTTGGGTTGCGATGGTGAAGGTTGTGGAGGCTATAAGACAACACATCCATATAATCAACACTCCGCCTTTTTTTTTTACTCTCATTTGAACAAAGCATTCAGGGATTCTTTGAGTCATGCCTGAAAAGTTTTTAAACTTTCAGAGATTATTAAAGTCATGCCTGAAAAGGTTTTAAACATTTACAGATTGTCAGTCATGCGTGGAAAGGTTTTAAACTTTCAGGGATAATTAGAGCCATGCCTGAAAAGGTTTTAAACTTTCAGGGATTGTCAGTCTTGCGTGTAAAGGTTTTAAACTTTCAGGGATTATAAGAGTCATGCGTGAAAAGGTTTTAAACATTCAGGGATTGTCAGTCATGCTTGGAAAGGTTTTAAACTTTCAGGGATTATTAGAGTCATGCGTGGAAAGGTTTTAAACATTCAGGGATTGTCAGTCTTGCGTGTAAAGGTTTTAAACTTTCAGGGATTATAAGAGTCATGCGTGAAAAGGTTTTAAACATTCAGGGATTGTCAGTCATGCTTGGAAAGGTTTAAAACTTTCAGGGATTATTAGAGTCATGCCTGGAAAGGTTTTAAACTTTCAGACGTCGTCAGTCATGTGTGGAAAGGTTTTAAACTTTCAGGGATTATTAGAGTCATGCCTGGAAAGGTTTTAAACTATAAAAGCAAAATCGATCCTACGACTCATGTGCAATATGGATAAGTACTGCTTATGAATAATTATCATAAACCCTAATGAAAGGCTCTGTTCCTTTATTTTTATCCTACAATAATCCTCTTACAAATATGGATAAGTATTGGTCGTATCTATGATGTATGTGAATAGATTATAGTTTGTATAATTTCCGATAGGGGCATTTTTGTCGTATCATAGTTTATAGCTACTACATTAGCTGCCAAGCATTGTAAACTCGTGTGACGTAAAGGATATATCAACAGGTTCTTCTTTTTTAACACACACGGAAGACAGGGATTTTCTTCCGACATCTCATCAAATCGGAGACCGTGTTCTAAAAAGCAATCAATCGTCTTTTTGTTGCAGTATTGGGGAGACGTCAGGGCATAGTGGGCTGGTGTCCTTCCTTTATCATCCTTGGCATTTACATCAGCTCCAGCGGAAAGTAATATCAAAGAAATTCGAGGCTCATATTGAGCGCTGATGCAAAAATGAAGTAAGGACGCGTTGTGCCTACCGCGCAAATCCAACTTCACTATTTTGGAATAGAACTTATAGATTTTCTGCAAGTTTTCTTCTCGGTGGTATTTGATTGAGGATATTAAGTTCAAAATTAAATAGATATATAGTCTTATAAGGCTTGTTTTTGACAGCCTGTCCGCAAGGTTCATAGCGTGAATTCGGGTACTTAGATTTTCGAGGTGATCAGAAATCCCGTCAAAAATGTTCAAAAGCCTGCTGAATGCCAATTTGAAATTATCTTCAAAGCAATTTTTGAAAACAAAATTCACGATCAATGGATGTAGGTGTACATACATATCAAAAAATAACAGATTGTCCGTAGAATTGATTATCTTTATAAAAAAATTAAATAAAGTTACATAACTACGAAGACTTTTTGTATTATATATTATCCATTTTAATAATTCGAGTGTGTGTGCGTTACGAATTCCCAGTCTGGATTCTAAGAAAAATAAAACGTCTGCGTGTCTGCTATTCAAGAGATGCCTAATTGGTCCCAACTCACTCTGAATTGAGTTTACGCTCTGAGTAAACGGTGTTTCTTTAGGCAAATCCCGTAATTCCAATGCTCTATGCCAATGGGTATTTGCCAATTGCTCATCTCCAATAATCATGTCACGGCAAAATTCAATTTCTGAAGCAAGAGCAAGATTTTCTACGCGTAGCTGACCTGCTGTTTGAAAATATTCTAAGTTTATTGGGAAATGTTTGTTGAGTGCAATGAATATTGCATCTTCGCCTCGATTGTTTATAATCGTGGGGTCTGCACCAGCTTTTACCAGAACTGAAAAGGTCTCAACTTCCATGACCTCTATGGCCATTGTAAGAGCACTGTCTCCCGAGGCACTGATTTGGTTAACATGCGCTCCGCGAGATACTAAATAACTACAAATGTCAGGGTAGGAAACCGATGCCATCAAACAAGTCACCCCTTCGTGGTTGGCACTGTTAACATCGGCTCTATAAAGTAATAATAAAGAAACCATGTGAGAATATCCCTGGTGGCAAGCTGTAAATAATGCTGTGGCCCCTAATCGATTGGAAGAATTAATATCAGCACCATGTTCTAAAAGCTCTTGTACAGCTTTCAGATTGTTTAGATCAGCTGCCTTCCAAAGACAAGGGCACCCCAAGCCCATTTCGCATCCGGTATCATTGGGGTTGGCCCCACATTCATCCATCAGGTAATTAACAATTTCTAAATTTTGGCATTCGATTGCAGAGTACAAAAGGGAAGTTTTATTCACATTTTGAGATATGATCCGTTTGCGTTCTTTCAGTGTGTAGGGTTCAAGCAGCGATTGTATTTCAGTAAGCTGTTTTTCCTTGATGAATTTTGCAATCTTACGACTAATGAGCCACTCCATAATTGATAAATGAACTATAACCGGACCTGAAAAATAAATAAATGAATAAACAAATAAAATCATTTAAAAACATATCTTGATTTATATTTCGTTAACCAAAATGTCCGACATTTTACAAAAAAAAAAATACGGGGAAAAAAGATTGTACCTAGAAAAAATACGGGGCAAAAACGTTGTACCCAGAAAAAATGCGGGGCAAAAAGTTTTAAGCAAAATTGTTACATATATCTTTACAAGATTCTACACACAGAAATACGTACACGATATAACACACGCAACAAAAATAAACGCTGTCGGGGAGGGGCTTAGAATATACTGACTATCTGTCTGCAAAGGGGTAAGACCCCCCCACACACACCAAAAAAAAAAAGAAGGGTTTCAAGGGAGGAAACTAAACTACACCTGGTTGTGAGACTTCATTTCTGGAGCTCTGGGGCGTATGAAGTACTTTATTGTCATTATTCCTTGTTCTATTCAAACCCGGAGTGTAAGTGCCTGTTGGGGTCTCATCTATGGGTTGAAAGGGACTGTTTGAAAATTATTAATATTAGATAGGAATATATGACACAATAACTGTGTAAACAAATTATTAGTGTAATCAAACAGAATTGTCAATCAATACTTTTCTTTTTTAAGTAGAGGAATTATATCGTGAATTGAATTACCATGACCAGAAAATGCGCCGAAAACTTAACACACGACATGGTAAATCAATTCACAATATAATTCCTCTACTTAAAAAAATGTACATCCATATCCTTACCCTTGATATCATAATAATCACGCGGGGGTGTATTTCTAATCGTCTTGGGAAGACATAGCCTTGGAGGTGACCGTGTCCTCTGCAAAGACAAAGGATGTAACTTGCAAGACACATTCAGGTCAATTGGCCGTACAGTTACGATGATTAGTTAATTTTGGCTTTACTTGTGTGCGATATGAACTGTTGGCTCAGTTTTAGAGTTTCGGCTCTGCAATCTCTGGTTCGAACTCCAGTGGTGGAGATCACGGTATACACTGCTGATGAGACCTAACATAGTTGAAACAGCTGTCCAGCGTTTCCGTATGTCGTGCATAAGTGTTCGCCGGATTTTCGGGTCATGGTAATTCAATTCACTGTATTTTCTATATTTTGCAAATATTTAAATACTGAAAAACTATACAAGAAATAGCGTCTTGAAGAAGAAGAAGAAGAAGAAGAAGAAGAAGAAGAAGAAGAAGAAGAAGAAGATTATCATCATATCATGCTGTTGGCACGGATTTCCCTAACTCTCTCTCTCTCTCTCTCTCTCTCTCTCTCTCTCTCTCTCTCTCTGTTGACATTCGTCTCTATCATCCATCGCTTCTGGTAGGTCCTCTTAACTACATCCTGTGTCCGTACAGAGCTACTGTTAGTCATCTAACACTTTCTCGTCCTTGTGAAGGGGTCCATTGGTGAAAGCCCTTATGAATTCGTTTTTACTTCTCCAGAAGTTTTCCGCATGTCTCGTTTGTCCTATTTGGATGGATTTAGAGATAGGAGTTAGGGGCTCGAAACAGATATCAAGTATTTCCGTACGTTGTGCGAAGGTGTGCGCCGGTTTTTCTGGTCATGATAATTCAATTTCCAATAGAATTATCAATATCAGATAGATAGATAGATAGATTGATTGATAGATACATTGATTAATTGCTTTGGTCTCATGGCATATCAAACTTTGTTGGTTATTTGATACCAAATCCATTTTTATACATATAAACAATTCTATTTTAAACAGTTTAATGAGGGATACTCCGCATTTTCTAAAGCTCCAGCTTTACTGGAACCTCAACATCAGATTCTTTAGTGTCATAAACAGGACATTCGTTAGGGGAGTCCTCTGCAGAAAAGCAGTTGGTGTAATTCTACAGCCCTAGCCGACTGGGCCACAGGACACTCATTGGGGGAGTCTCACCCCTTTGCAGAGGGGTAAGTTTAGCATAAAACAGATTACTCACAGTTAAATGTGAAAACTGTTTGTTTGTTTTTTTAATTCTGACGAACATAAGTACACATTTTAAATTTCAAAAATAGTTCTATTTCAAGCAATTCAGTTTAGCATAAGTACACAGTTTAGTTCAATTTGACCCATAGATAGGACCCTATCAGTTGCTACCGATCCGGGCCAAAATAGACCCGGGAGCGATGGCCATAAAGGGGTACTTAGCATTCCCAAGAGCGCCAGTTTTACTGAAGCCCTATCATTAGATTGTTTAGTGTCATATCCAGGATACTCGTTGGGGGAGTCTTACCCCTCTGCAGAGATGCAGTAGATGTATTCTGCAATTCAAGCCGATTGGGCTAAATATTAGATAGGGATACTTGAAACCATTCAGTTGTATGCAAATTATTTGTATTAAGTTAAATAGTTACTTGAAGCAATAATAGTTTGGAAATGATTATTAGTTACTTGAAACAATATAACAGTATGCAAACAAAGTTCAAGGAATACACTTTCAGGTGGCCCCTGACCACATCGTCAGTAATGTTCTTCCCAAGGTCATTAGGTGTTTCGAGTCTTTCAACATCACACACCTTCACTAGGGTGACCCAGCTAGTGTTGATCAGCCACCAGTTTGTGGTCAGGAACCTAACAGCAGCAAAAACAAAAATCACAAAAAAAAACATGAGGCTTTATGCAAGTAGCACCAGCGGAATATCTAATCAAATGCTTCTCCGGGCAATCCCTCTCCCATAAAAAAGGCGGGAACCAAGCATATGCTTTCCTCCTAACCTGTGTGCAAATAAATAATCATTATTAAATATAGTTAATTAAAACCACCTATTAGTGATTAGATTTTTAGTATCAAATAGGAATTTCTGAAACTATATAACTGTGTAGATATACATTTTCTTTTTTTTTTAAGTAGAGGAATTATATTTTGAATTGAATTACCATGATCAGAAAATCTGGTGAACACTTGTGCGCGATAAACGGGAACATTGAACAGCTGTTTCGACCTAATTAGGTCTCATCAGCAGATTCACATTTCTGGTCAGGGTAATTCAATTCACAATATAATTCCGCTACGTAAAAAAAGTTCATCTATTTCCTTGCCCTTGAGGTCATAATAATTACGCGGATGCGTATTTCCAATCGTCTTGGGAAGACGTGGCCCTGGAGGTGACCGTGTCCTCTGTGAAGAGTACGGATGTAACTTACAAGACACATTCAGGTTAATTGGCCGCGCAATTACCATGACTAGTTAATTTAGCGTAACTTGTGTGCGATTTGGACTGATGGTCCAGTCGTATAGTTTCGGCTCTGCAATCTTTGGTCACTGGTTTGATCTCCAGTGGTGGAGATCACGGTATACACTGCTGATGAGACCTAATAAGGTCGAAATTGCCGTCCAGTGTTTCTGCATGTCATGCGTAGGTGTTCGCCCGATTTTCTAGACATGATAATTCAATTCAATATATAACTGTGTGCCAACAAATAATCATTATTAAATAAAAATTGTTGATTGAATCCACCTATTTGTGTTTAGATTTTTATTATCATATAGGAATACTTAATTGTATCATCATCATCATCATCATGTCGTGCCGCCAGCACGGATATCCTTGACCATCTCTCGCCACTTCTCCCTATCATTCATCGCCTCCGGCAGGTCTTCTGGGTTACATCCTGTGTCCTCACATAGCTGCTGTATGTAAGTTCGGGCTGGTCGTCCTGCTTTTGCTTGGCCATATGTGGGGGTCCAGAGGAGTACGTCACTTACGAGCTCGTCCTTGCTTCTCCAGCAGTGTCCTGCGTGTCTGGCTCGTCTAACCTGTATAGTTTTCGTGACGGGAGGCAAGTGGCCGTACAGTTGGCGTCTCGTGGGGTGTTGTCGCCAGGACTTGTTCAATATTGCTCTCAACATTCTTGTGTAGTTGCCGTCTAGTTTCTTTGTGTGCAAACAATTGATTATAGCAAAAATAGCAATTTTTGAAAAATGCAATGAAACAGTGAAGATGTTGTTATGATTACAATTAAGCACTTATACACGAATCAATTTCTGGTATCTAATTACTCATGAGGAGGTGATACGCTGTTAAATAAATAGACCGAAACAACCCCCCCCCCAAAAAAAAAGACACATCTTCGTGTTCGTCGTTTGGAAATTGTTTTGAACGTGAAAAGAGACTATAAAGAACCGTCTGAATTTAAAATCACTGGAAGTTTCCTTCCACTGTAGCCTAGTTGGCTGGGAAGAGGCTGTAGAATACACCGACTGATTCTCTGCAGTGGGGTAAGACTCCTCCAACGAGTGTCCTGTGGCCCAGTCGACTAGGGCTGTAGAATTGCACCAACTGCTTCTCTGCAGAGGAGTCCCCTAACGAATGTCCTGTTTGTAACACTAAACAATCTGATGTTGAGGTTCCAGTAATGCTGGAGCTTTAGAGAATGCAGAGTACTCTTTCATTGCTACTGCTTCCAGGTTCACTCTGTCCCGGAGTGGTAGCACCTGATAGAGTCCTCTCTATGGGTCAAATAGAACTAAACTGTGTACTTATGCTAAACTGAATTGTTTTAATAGAACTGTTTTTGAAATTTAAACTGTACTTATGCTAAACTGAATTGTTTGAAATAGAACTGTCTTTGCATTTAACTTTGTGTAAATAAAAAAAATGTACTTATACTAAACTGAATTGTTTGAACTAGAACTGTTTATATATATAAAATAGATGTATCATTTAATAATCTACAATGGTTAATATGCCATAAAACCAAACCAAACCAAAATTTATTTATCAAATATACGCAAATTTGACTCTCGGTAATGCACACTTCGAAAGTGGTTTTGGTGAGAATTATTTTTGTGATTGTCGTTGTTATTCTCATGCATAGAATAAAAAAATAAACGAGAGGCATGAACTCACGTCTCCTTTTGTCTTAGTGAAAGCTGGTTAAATGTAGCAATTACTCATAGCGACTAAGCAAGGAAAGCTGTACAGTTTTGAAAAAGATCAAGTCTAACATTTAAACATTAACCTTAATTCTTCCCCAAGTTCTCTAGACGCCATATTTGATTTTTCTTTTAGCGTTAGTGTCATCAGTAGCAGCAGTATTGTCTTTATTTTCTCTTTGATTTAAAAAGAACATTTTCATCCATGTAAACGTAAAATAAGCTCACAATTTTTAGTAAATTAACTTCCCAATTCCGGGATTGTCTTCGTGGTGTCATGGTTAAAGCACTGGACTGTGGAATCGTAGAAAGCCAGTTCGAACTCCAACGCGCAAATACGTTTACTTTCGAACAAATGCCCTGGGGAAAGGTATCACCCCCCCCTATCCTCTGAGTTATGGCTTTAACAGTACCTCTACTATTCTTTTAGAAGTTTTTGCTTTGACATTAAATAACCCACGGAGGTTGATATGCCATTAAAATACAACGAAACCAGTTTCTGTAGATGTTTACTATCTTTTTTTGCCCTATGCTGAAAACTAACGATCGTAGAATGACAACCTTGCTATTGTGATTTAAAGCAACTAAAATTAACATGAAAAAAATAAAAGTTGTAAAAAGTAAAGTTGGCGACCTTAGTCGAGAGTGACCCGAAGGCTCCCTTTTCGATAGCTACTACACCAAGGTGTAGGGGTGAGCGCTACTCCTTTCCCTGGATTGTTCCACTTTACCCTCGATCCGTACCGTATATGCTGAGTGTTAATCAAGGAGGTATCAAGTACCATTTTTTGAGTTTTAGGTATAACTCGACCAGGAACTGAACGCAGGTCTTCCGGATTATTGGCAATTCGAACCATGATGCCAATGTCGGACTTGTCCAAAATTAATTATAATTAAAATGTTTTATTTAAGAAAATTTGAATAATATCAAAAAGAAAGATTTTTTTTCATTCATTCACTGTTGTGTGCAACGATAGTCTATTTTCTGAAGCCTTACGGTATGATGGTGTAACGGTTAGCAAGCTAGACTAGCAAACCTACACGAGTGAGTTCGAGGGCACCTCTGGTGGTGTAACGGTTAGCAAGCTAGACTAGCAAACCTACACGAGTGAGTTCGAGTCTCATTGGGCGCCCCATTCATTCGGCCTTGTGCCACATCGAAGCAAAGAGCTTTGTAAATTACCTTACGGTATGATGGTAGTTGAATTTAAATCTTAAAGCGAATTTAAAATTTAAAATAACGTTTTTGGTTTTTAGGTTATTTATGTTTGTTTTTGTTATATTTTTTTTTTGTCTTTTTGTTTTGATTTTTGTTGTTGTCATTGTTTCTTTTTTTTCTCTTTTTAATTTGGTTGTTTTTATTTATTTTGTTTAGTGTTGTGCTTTTTTTACTTTGTTTTTCGGGAGGGAAGGTGTTTGTTTTGTTTTGCTTTTTACTTGTTTTTTCAAACATTCGTTTTCAATGAAACACTTAGCACTACCAATAATTGAAAATGCGAAAAAGAATTAAAATTAAGAAAAAAAAGTTGAATCATTTTTAAAACATAATTTTGAAATGATTATACGGATGTGGAAAACACTTCACATTGTAGAATGAATTAATGATCAACTAAGAAACAAATCAAAGATCGGCTTATACACGAGTAGTCAACGTAAACATCGTAAGAAAATTGTCAATTGAATCACCTGAAAATCTAGCAAACACTTGCACGAGACATACGGAAACAATGGAGAGCTGCTTCGACCTTAATAGGTTCCATCAGCAGTGCATACCATGATCTCTTCCAAGGGAGATCGAACCAACAGTCACAGAGCTGAAACTCTACCACTGACCCGTCGGCCCATATTGCACACAAGCGATGCCAAATTAACTAGTCATGGCAACTGCGCCGCCACTTAACCTGAATGTGTCTTGTTACATCTGTGCTCTTTACGGAAGACACGATCACCTCCTGGGCCAGGTTTTCCCAAGAGAATTGGAAATACGCATCCGCCTAATTAGGAAACAGATGATCATTTTCTTTTTTAAGTTGAGGAATTATATTATAAACTGCTGATGAGACCTCATAAGGTCGAAACAGCTGTCAAGTGTTTCTGTATGACTTGCGCATGTGTTTGCCGGATTTTCTGGCCATAGTAATTCAATTTACAATATAATTTCTCAACTTAAAAAAAGGTACATCTATTAGCGTATATAATGTAAAAACAATGATTTAGTCAACAAAAATACTGTATGAGAGACAAACTCGAGTATATAACAACAATAATATTTGAACAGCAATATTACATGTGAATTCGACGAAATATATATATATATATATATATATATGTGTGTGTGTTTGTGTGTGTGTGTGTGTGTGTGTGTGTGTGTGTGTGTGTGTGTGTGTGTGTGTGTGTTTGCAAAAAGAATTTAAAATAAAACCAGAATCATTATACTGAGAAATGATACATCTTAAGCTTACCTTAATATGTCCTTTGCATAAACAGAGTAGCCTTTTCTGCACGAAAAAAAAAAGGACACGCTTATATATACATACATCAAACACCGAAGATCAAAGTTCAATATTGAGAGAGAGAGAGAGAGAGAGAGAGAGAGAGAGAGAGAGAGAGAGAGAGAGTTAAAATAAACGTTTCAAAGTCCTTGTTTAATAATTTTCACATCTATTCACTCGGTTTTAATTCAGATATCAAATATCACCGAATTCAAAGAGGTGACATCACGCTCATAGTAATGGTTTGAGAATTAGACTAGCATTAACAGCGGGTTTTTATCGTCACTCGGTGCCCTTTTTCCCTAGCTAATTTAGTCTTGATAAACAGGCAAGATATAATGAGCCAGGGAGATTTGTCCTGTTCACTGACAATAAAGAAAAATAAAATAAACAGAAAATTGATTTTAAACAAACCTTTGAAATGATATATTTCCCTTCTTCATAAGCCCAGATGGTTTGGTTTGGTGTTGTTTTATGGCATATCAAACATTGTAGGTTATTTAATGCCAAATCCATTTTATACATATGAAGTTTTATTTCAACCAATTCAGTTTAACATAAGTACACAGTTTAAGTGTCAAAACAGTTCTATTTTAAACAATTCAGTTTAGCATTAGTACACTGTTTAGTTCAACTTTGCCCATAGATAAGACCCTATCAGGTTCCACCACTCAGGGCCAGGGTGGACCTGGGAGCGATGGCAATAAAGGGGTACTCCGCATTCCCCAAAGCTCCAGTAATACTGGAGCCTCAAATCAGATTGTTTAGTGTCATATTTAGGAAACTCGTCAGGGGAATCTTACCCCTCTGTATAGATGCAATCGGTGTATTCTCTAGCACAAGCTGACTTGGCCCTCATAAGCACAGTGCATTTCCTTAATAACTTTGATGCAACGACTGAGCCGTAGCACAAAAATACGTCACATAATTATCTAGACTTTGCTTCGTCGATTATAATATCTATATGACCGCTTTAACAATGATTAGTTTCGATTTTAAATGACTTGTTATTTACAGAATGTATATTATTATTTATATTATTCTTTTTTACTTATTAGAGTTTTTCTCATTAACGTTAGCTGATGGTCTTTCACTGGAGTTTGAGTGACGGCAAGTCTCCCCAAGTCTCCAGGATTCTGGCCGTTCTCAGTAATGTAGTATTTTGGATGGTCTTCACTCATCTGCCAATATCCAAGACCTCCAGTCCCTTGGTTCAGGTACTTATCCTCCTTTTCACATTCTTTCAGTTTTATTCTGTGGTCAGCCGGGACAGCAAAATCGACAATTTTGCAATTTCTCATTTTTGTTATTATTATTATTATTTTACTCCGTGACAGTTTCTCACATCAGCGTTTACCAATAGTCTTTCACTGGAGTTTGAGTGACAACAAGTCTCCCCAAGTTTCCAGGACTCTTCTCAGTATTCTGGCCGATCTCAGTAATGCTGTAGTTTGGATAGTTTCCACTCGTCCTGTTATTTCCAAATCCACTAGTCCTTTTACCAAACATTTAGTGACTGTCCTAATAGCACCAACAAAAAATTGGTATAACCGTTACTTTTACGTTCCATAGTTTTTTTTTAATTCACTAGCGAGGTATCGTTATCATTAATATCATCATGAAATTTATTTGTGTCAGTTATAATTCACTAGCTGTGTAGCGCTAGAAATTTTATCTCATTGTTTCTAACCCACTAGATTTCAATACTAGAATCTATGTATCTTTTGATATGATTACACAGAAAGAGAAGAGGGGATAAACTCGGGAGAACAGTGAGAATAGTGAGGTGCCGACTAGGTTCTTCAGCCTTGGTGAGGCAACTGGTCTAGGAGAAGGGAAACTCTGAATTCAAACCTGTTAAACTCCGCTTAAAAATTGACCTTGTGTCATATCCTGCCCGATCGGAGGGGTTGGGTAAATATGATAAACTCGCGAGAACATTTAAGACATGAAATGTATACGCATGAGAAAACATAACAAATATTGTCACAATAAACAGCCTGTCTCCTCCAAAAAGTGGAATTAAATATATAGTTTCAAGATTTGACAGAGTGTCACGAGAAATACGAAAACCATGAAAAGTTCTTTAAAATACTGTTGTGGCCTCGGAAAGGGTCACTAACGAAAACGCAAACACGGATATTAGATAACAGATTATATTACACAAGAAAGATAGAGTTACATAGAAAAGGTAAAAAGTCTCGTACTGTTTGGATAACACCGATAGTGATCTGCGGTATTTGTTAACCGCCCCACTCAACGGGCAAGTGTGGCACAAGGTCTTTTTTATGGTGGGTCCGGGAGCAGGGCCGTAGCCCACACGCGCCCGGCATTTCCCAAAAATGCCCTCGGCCCCGTCGGCATTCCCCTGATTAGGGGCGCCTCAGGCGCCGGGCGATTAACCCAACCCTCCCGAAGGAGGAAAAAGCCTTGGGGGAAGGCCCCCTGAGGCCGAAGGAAATCTCCAGGTACCGAGACACACTCGGCCAGATCCGTGCCGCAGATAACACGGCCGGCCAAAGTGCTACCCGACACCTGGAGAGGTGTCAGACCGATAGTGATCTGCGGTATTTGATGCACGCCCCACCTTACGGGCATGTATGGCACAAGGCCTTGTTTTGGGTGGGACCGGGCGCTTGCCCGTAGCCCAAACGCGCCCAGAGTTTGCCAAAAATGCCCTCGGCCCCGTCGGCATTCCCATTGTTAGGGGCGCCTCAGGCGCCGGGCAATGAACCCAACCCCCCTCGAAAGGGGCTAAAAGCCTGGGGGGAAGGCCCCCTGAGGCCGAAGGAAATCTCCAGGTACCGAGACACACTCGGCCAGATCCGTGCCGCAGATAACACGGCCGGCCGAAATGCTACCCGACACCTGGAGAGGTGTCAGACCGAGATTGATCTGCGGTATTTGTTGCGCGCCCCACCTAACGGGCAAGTGTGGCACAAGGCCTTTTTTAAGGTGGGTCCGGGCGCAGGGCCGTAGCCCACACGCGCCCGGCATTTCCCAAAAATGCCTACGGTCCCGTCGGCATTCCCCTTGTTAGGGGCGTCTCAGGCGCCGGGCAATGAACCCCCCCTCGAAAGGGGGTAAAAGCCTGGGGGGAAGGCCCCCTGAGGCCGAAGGAAATCTCCAGGTACCGAGACACACTCGGCCAGATCCGTGCCGCAGATAACACGGCCGGCCGAAGTGCTACCCGACACCTGGAGAGGCGTCAGACCGATAGTGATCTGCCTCTCTGGCTCCCACAACAATTACCTCGCTGAAGTTGGGTAGACAAAGGTCTCTGGTAAGTTCAATGAACGTAGATGAAAATCCTGTCCATGAGCAGCACCTGCTTCTCGGAAATTTTGTCTATTCAACGAAGGGTAGCAAAAAGAGAAAGTTTTTAAGTGCTAAATTTACACGTGATCAAAGGACGCGTGATGTTGGTGGTAATCCAAGAGAATTCAAAGGAAGAAAATTATTTCTATCCCTTCGCTCATTAATTATGAATTAGAAGTACTCAATAATTTGTGGTGTAGTGGATAACGAGCCGAACATCGACATTGTGGAAGGTGAGTTCGAACTCCAGTCGCGTTATTTCGTTTGCTTTCAGACAATATAGAAAAGGGTTCGAATTCCCTTATCCTCCTCCTCTGCTATGTGTCAAATTGTACCAGTATATCACCGGCTCACTGGCGTAGTGAGTAGAGTGTTCGCAAATGGTCCGGAAGATCTGGGTTCAATCCCAGGTCGCATCATACCAAAGACTTTAAAAATATTACTTGATACCTCCTTGCGTAACACTCAGCAAGATAAGGTACGTATCAAGGGAAAAGTTACTTTACCAAAAGCACCATATTATTATTATCATTATACTCTTTGTTAGTTTTTCACACTAAAAGTTTTCCACTGGAATTGGATTAGCAGCAAGCCCCCTTAGATCTCCAGGTCGCTTTTAAATATCCTCGTCAATTTAAGTAGTGCTGTCGTCTGAATAGTTTCAGTTCAGATACGAAGGACAGATAGTTTTAATGTATGGTTTTGAGTAATTTTTATTTATCGATTGATCAAGGTCAATTTTTAAGCGGAGTTTAACAGGTTTGAATTCAGAGTTTTCCTTCTCCTTGACTAGTTGCCTCACTAAGGCTGAAGAACCTAGTCTGCCCTACTATTTACCCATAGAATAATTGGGAGAATAATTGGATTCATACCTTTCCCAATGGTATTAGTGCTATGTGAAATGCAATCAGTCTCGTCCAGGATTTGAACTCGAGTCGCCGTGTCCATTTCCTACGACGATAACCATTACACAACGGGCATCTCCTTTGACATTTGACATTAATTAACCTACATCAATCCTTGATTTATTCATTGATAATCATTTGTTTGTACACAGTTATATGGTTTTAAGTAATAATTATCTTTAATAAACAATTTTATCTTCAAGTTGTGTTCTAGGTTATACAAATAATTTACACTTAGTTTTATGGCATGAAATATTATTCCTATCTTATACGAAACATTTTCAAACACTTTCAAACATTATTTAGCCATTAGTTGGGGATCCTAACACGTTCTACCACTCCGGGTCAGAGTGGACCTTGGAGTAATGGCAATGAAGGGGTATTCCACACTCCTCAAAGCTGTAGCTTAATGTCATACACAGGATACCCTTTATTTTTTTTTTTTTTTTTTTTTTTTTTTTTGGTGGGCATCTTTCAGTCAGCGTATTCTAAAGTCTCACCCACAGGGCTTATTCTCTCTCGCGTCCCAAACATTCAATCAAATTGTAGTCAAGTTGACTGAAACTGTACAATGCACCGACTGCATCAATGGAAAAGGGTAAGACCCACCCCACATCAACGAATGTCCGGATATGACACTCAACCTTTTGATCGTGAAGCTCTATTTCTGTAAGTTTGAGAAATGCGGAATAGCCGTTCATTGCCACGTCCACTCTGACTCGGAGTGGTAGTTGGTGTTAGGATCTTAGCTAAGGGTCAGATAGAATTATGTAATCATTTTCTATTCTTCAAATCATTTAACTGTCATCAAAAATTGACATATGTTAAATCGAAATATTTGTATTACATAGCAAGTCTTGGAGTCAGTTAACGGCATGCAAATAAAATTATTAGTGTTAGATAGCAACACTTGAGACCATTTAACTGTGTACTAATAAAATTATTAGTGTTAGATAGCAATACTTGAGACCATTTAATTGTGTACTAATAAAATTATTAGTGATAGATGGCAATACTTGAGACCATTTAACAGTGTACTAATAAAATTATTAGTGTTAGATAGCAATACTTGAGACCATTTAACAGTGTACTAATAAAATTATTAGTGTTAGATAGCAATACTTGAGATCATTTAACTGTGTACTAATAGAATTATTAGTGTTAGATAGCAATACTTGAGACCATTTAACAGTGTACTAATAAAATCATTAGTGTTAGCAATACTTGAGACCATTTAATTGTATACAAATAAAATTATTAGTGTTCGATAGCAATACTTGAGACCATTTAATTGTGTACTAATAAAATTATTAGTGTTAGATAGCAATACTTGAGACCATTTAACTATGTACTAATAAAATTATTAGTGTTCGATAGCAATACTTGAAACCATTTAACTCTGTACAAATAAAGCTATTCGAGTTAGATAACAATGAGGCATATTATCCCACTGACCGAGCTGTCAATTAAAGACGCACTTGAGTAAATAAACAGAAGAAGATCACGTTGGCTCTTGAAAATAACACAGTGTACTATGGTCAAGTGAAAAAGAAGTTATGGATCAATATAGCGATCAGTCTTAATCTATCATTGTCTCTCTCTTCCATCTCTCACAACACCACAAAAGCTTTAACCCCTTTCGAAAGAATAAAAAAAACGTATAGATTTTTATAAAGAAGAGTTGTGGTTTTTCCTTTATCTTTCATTGTGGCTATATAACAGTAATACGTAAAACCGTTCACCTTTGGGCAAATAAAACTATGAGTGTTCGATAACAATACTTGAAAACATTTAACTATATGCAAATAAAACTATCAGTGTTGGATGGCAATACTTAAAACCATTGAACTGTGTGCAAATAAAACTATAAGTGTTCGGTAGTAATACTTTAAACCATTTAACTGTGTGCAAATAAAACTATTAGAGTTAGGTAGTAATACTTTAAACAGTTTAACTGTGCGCAAATAAAACTATAAGTGTTAGATAGCAATACATAAAAATATTTAAAGTTCAGAAATAAAACTATTTATATGAGATAATAATACTTTAAACCGTTTAACTGTGTGCAAATAAAACTATAAGTGTTTAATAGCAATATATAAAAATATTTAAAGTTCAGAAATAAAACTATTTATATGAGATAACAATACTTTAAACCGTTTAACTGTGTGCAAATAAAACTATAAGTGTTAGATAGCAATATATAAAAATATTTAAAGTTCAGAAATAAAACTATTTATATGAGATAACAATACTTTAAACCGTTTAACTGTGTGCAAATAAAACTATAAGTGTTAGATAGCAATATATAAAAATATTTAAAGTTCAGAAATAAAACTATTTATATGAAATAGCAATACTTTAAACCGTTTAACTGCGTACCAACGATTGAGATGTGGCTCGTTTTTAAATGATTTTACCGATAAACTATCCGCTTACAAATCATGTAAAAATCAATTATATACGTATAAACAAGATTTAGCATCAAATAACCTACGAGGATTGATATGGCATCAAACACTACCTCTCAATAATCTTTAACCTTTGAATGGAAACCAATCTACGGGAAGGAAAAATTTGAATTCAAACTACCTTTACTCCGCTTACAAATTGACCCTTTGATACATCTTCTTCAAGGTGGAGGGGTTGAGTAAATTCATACGGACTAATTTAATGAGAATGATAATATATTTATACAGACTAATTTAATGAGAATGATAATATATTCATACAGACTAATTTAATGAGAATGATAATATATTCATACAGACTAATTTAATGAGAATGATAATATATTCATACAGACTAATTTAATGAGAATGATAATATATTCATACAGACTAATTTAATGAGAATGATAATATATTCATACAGACTAATTTAATGAGAATGATAATATATTCATACAGACTAATTTAATGAGAATGATAATATATTTATACAGACTAATTTAATGAGAATGATAATATATTCATACAGACTAATTTAATGAGAATGATAATATATTCATACAGACTAATTTAATGAGAATGATAATATATTCATACAGACTAATTTAATGAGAATGATAATATATTCATACAGACTAATTTAATGAGAATGATAATATATTCATACAGACTAATCTAATGAGAATGATAATATATTTCATACAAATTGTGTAAATCAAGAGGTAAATGATCAGAAGAAGTGAAAAATTTTTTGATCAATTGATCGATTGACTTTAACGATATGTCAATCCGTTTGGGGCTATTTTATGTCGAGAAGTTAGGGAATTGCGTTCTTCGTACATTCATATTGACATTTTCTGCGTAGTTTTGTTTTCTTTTTTTGTTTACAGTTATATATCAAGTATTTTTTTACAATACAAATTATTTGAAAACTGATCTACTCGACTCGTAGATGATACCCTAACAGGTACAACAGGTTTGAGTGAACCTAGGACTAATATCAATAACGGGGTACTCTACACCTCTCTGATCTCTAGAATTATCTCACCACCAGAAGCAGTTTAGCACCATACACAGATCACCCATTTTGGGGGAAGGGTTTTACCACTCAGTAGGGAATACAATCAGCCTATTCTAAACCTCGCCGACAGGGCGTAGCAATGAGGGAGACTTGATGGTGAAGACTTCAGAAAAATCGATGATTTTAAAAATGTTCGGTTTGGTTTCTTTATTAAATGGCATATCAACCTTTATGGGTAATTTAATTTCAATGCCATCTTTGTAGAACAGTATTGATACTACTTGTCTAAATTTCTGAGATGAAGCTTGATGATTTTTATCATTAAGGGTTTTCGGACTATTGTCTTCATCTTGAGTTCGACAAGCACCTGAAGAAGGCCGGAAGACATATCTGCCAAAACGTTGTGGAAATAACTATTAAGATGAAGACAATAGTCCGAAAACCCTTAATGATAAAAAGAAGTATTGGTACTATCTAACTCAAAGCTGAAGATAAGGAGGTTCATACCTTTCCCAAAGGTTGTTAGCCCGAAAATGAACGTAATAGCGCGACTGGAGTTCGAACTCGCATACTATGATGTCACAGTCCAGAACGTTAGCCTTACCCAGTTGACTGAGGCTGTTTAATACACTGACTGCATCTCTAGAGAAGAGTACCCACCTGCAACGAATGTCCGGTATATGACGCTATGCCATCGGATGGTAAGAGTTTGGCCAAGGGTTTTGGTGAATGTGGAATACCCCTTCATTGCCATGACTCCCAGATCCACTCTGACTCGGATTGGTAGAACAAGTTAGGGTCCCACCTATGGTTTAAATAAAACTGTTCAATCATTAACAGTGGATTATTATATAATATTTTCAATCATACATCCTAGATGCATCAAGGTAAGTCTTCAGTGATGCACTGTCTTCATCACCGATTTCGGGTTTTTTTGCATCATATCGGCTCTGACAGAAACCCCGGCATGACTCTGGAAGAGCCAAGCCGCCTCCTTGATCGCGACGTGCTACGATCGTGCCTCTACCACTGCAAAAAAAAAAAAAACCTAATAAGGCCGGACTTCGGCCGTTCTTATAGACATCTGTCCTTCAGTATCAGCCAATGAAAACAGGGCATTTCACACTCCTCTACAATATAATACCATCTTTACCTCATCCGGTTTCGGCTGATTACTTCCGGATTCCGTACCGAGGTACGATGCTATTCTTAATACTCGTCCACGTCCATGATTTACACTTTAACAAGACTTGCACATATACCACTCCAAATCTATCCTATACTAATACTTCCAAATTAACATGAAATATAGAAATATTTAATCATTTACTATACTTGGAACTTTTTAACTGACTGATGGTTTGGTTTGGTTTCTTTTGTTTAATGGCATATCAACCTTTATAGGTTACTTAATGCCAAAGCCATTCTCCTCGAAGAACAGTAGTGGTACTATTTAACCCATAGATGGGAGGATAAAGGGGTTCATACCTTTTCCAAGGGTATTAGCCCGAAAGTGAACGTAATAGCGCGACTGGAGTACGAACTCGCTTACTAAGATTCCGCAGTCCATCGCTTTAACCATTACACCACGAGGACACCCCCCACTTAAATGAGTGAGAATGAATGAATAATGTTATATTGAGTAAATGGTACGGCAGACTGGGTTCTTTGATATGGCAACCGTTAGGCGAACTCTGAATCCCAACCTGTGAAACTCCGCTTAAAAAAGTTACTTTGTGTCGCGCATATATCTATTTATATATATATATCTGAAACTTAGTCTAGCGTAAAGTTGGACGGGTTTCGATCCCGGCTTCGAGCGTCCTGCGTGTCTAGCCACACTGAAAAGTTCTGATAGAACGAAACAGTCTGTCTGTGGATGACAATATATATACGCTCCCCCATGGGGGTTGAGCACTCTGGCAAAGGAATTGTCGGCCGCCACTAGCGTAATTCAAAGCTCTTCGAAAGAATTGAGCACTCTGGTAGCCGATAGGGTATAAAAATGTAAACAAACGGCTGCTGCTGCTGTTGCTAAATAAATACCTTAAAAATTCCCTAAGCCAATGTGGTCCGCTTTGTGGTCGAGAGGTCTGAAACTTAGTCTAACGTTGGACGGGTTTCGATCCCGGCTTCGAGCGTCCTGCGTGTCTAGCCACACTGAAGAGTTCTAATAGAACGAAACAGTCAGTCTGTGAATTACAATATATATATATATATATATATATATATATTGGTCAAGTGGTCGAGCAATTTACCATGACTAGTTAATTCGGCATGGCTTATACGTGTCATGAACCAGTGGCCCAGTGGTAGAGTTTCGGCTTCTGCATACTGTGGTTGTTGGTTCTATTTCCAGTGGTGGAGATCACGGTGTGCACTGCTGATGAGACCTAATAAGATCGAAACAGCTGTTCAGTGCTCCGTGTGTCACGTGTACGTGTGTGCCGGATTTTCTTGTCATGGTAATCTCTAACTATATATATATATTATAACAGTGTTGATTGTCACTAAATCACTTTGTGGCTTTGTATCGAACAAAATGCAATATAATATGGAGAGTGCTCAATATCAAGGATAGAGCTATTACATAATAAATGAATATATATTATATATATATATATTCAACTCATGGGTCGCAGTCTAAATTCCATGACTTATATATATATATCTAATATATATTTATTCATTATTATATAGAGAGAGATATGTATGTATATACATGTATATGTATAGTTACATATATATGTATATATATACCTCTATTCATATATCATCATGATGTCGTGACGCCAGCACGGATCTCCCGCAACCCTTCTCTATCGTCCATCTCTCCTGGTAGGTCTTCAAGGCTAAATCCTATATCGGCACAGAGCTGTTGTATATAGGTTCTAGCTGGTCGTCCAACCTTTGCTCGTCCATGTGAAGGGGTCCATCGGAGTATGTCACTTATGAGTTCGTCCCTACTTCTCTAGCAGTGTCCCGCATATCTGGTTCGTCTAAATGCATATTTTTCGTGATGCGTGGTAATTATTCGTGTTAAATAGCAATACTTGAATTTGAAACAATACTTATTTAGCTGTGTTTAAACAAATGAGCTCTGACTCGTTTCAACACAATGTTACCTATAAACCATTTGTTTACAAATCATATACATTTAATATATATGTATAAACAAGAGTTGACATTAATCCTATTTACCAACCCCTTCGCTCGAACAGGATATGACACAAGGTCAATTTTTAAGCAGAGTTTAACAGGTTTGAATTCAGAGTTTTCCTTCTCCTAGACTAGTTTCCTCACCAAAGCTGAAGAACCTAGTCTGCCCTACTATTTACCCATAGCTGGAGGGAGAATCATTGGATTCATACCTTTCCCAAGGGTATTAGTGCTATGTGAAATGCAATCAGTCTCGTCCAGGATTTGAACTCGAGTCACCGTGTCTATTTCCTACGACGATAACTATTACACCACGGGTACCTCCCTTGACATTTGACATTAATTAACCTACAATGATTGATGGTTGGTTGGTTGGTTGATTGGTCGGGTTTTTATGGCATATCTACTTTTGTGGGTTATTTAATGCCAAATCCATTTCAATACAAATAATCAGTTCTAATTCAAACAATTCAGTTTAGTATGAGTACACAGTTTAATTTTCAAAGACATTTCTATTTCAATCTATTCAGTTTAGTCAAACACTTCTTATTCAGTTTAGTATTAGTACAGATTTTCTTTACAGACATTTGAATTTCAAAACCTTTCTATATTAAACAATTCAGTTAAGCGTAAGTACAATTCCATTTCAAAGAATTCAGTTTCGCATAAGTACGCAGTTTAATTGTCAAAAACATTTCTATTTCAAGTTATTCAGTTTATTCAAACAGTTCTAATTCAGCTAATTCTGTTTAGTATAAGTACAGATTTTGTTTACACACAGTTCAATGTCAAAACAGTTCTATAATAAACAATTCAGTTTAGTGTAAGTACAGTTTAAATGTCAAAAACAGTTCCACCACAAACAATTCAGTTTAGCATAAGCATGCAGTTTAAAAAATAAGTACAGTTTAATTGTCAAAAACATTTCCAATTCAAACAATTCAGTTTAGTATAAGTATGCAGTAAGTTCTATTTAACCCATAGATAGGGCTCTATCAGGCACTACCACTCCGCGTCAGAGTGGACCTGGGAGCGATGGTAATGAAGGGACACTCATTGGGGGCGGGTTCTTACCCCTCTGCAGAGATGCAGGGCCAGAGTGGACTTGGAAGCAATGACAATGAATGGGTGCTCCGCATTCCCATACAACGATTAATATGCCATCAAATCCAACCAACAAACCATGTTAGCCACTATCTTACGGTGACTCTTCCCTCCTACGTATTGTATACTCTCATACACATATAAGCGGAAACATATTCAGACATAATTTACGAACTATAATGAACGAACGAAACACTTATAAATATATCTCTCATTTTATTCTTTAAAGGGCCCACTTTTTGTTGTTGTTTGAGAGATAGATGGAGAGACATATCTCAGAGAGAGGACTTCTTCTTTCCATATCTTCTTCCAGGGGCCAGGGGGTGCCAACGCTTGCATCCCCTTGCAAACTCGTCAGAGACGCCTCTGATCGGCTGCGTGTTTCTCGCTCGACTGCGATTCTCTGCACTATAGATCTGACCACGTGGTTCTCATCACGTGTTCTCCTTCAAATTACACGCCTATTGTACCCGAGTGCCCTGATCTCGCTGCTATTTACTAATCAAAATGTGACAGCTTGCCAAACCGAATATCCATGCCATATGTTATATAACACCACGTAGAGACACTCAGCTGGAAGTCTCTATTTCGAAAGGAGTTTAACAAACCAGAGAATGGAATGAACGTATCATATCCGTTATGAAAGGGGCGTGGAATGGTGAAACTTATCATTTTGTTTGGCAGGCGGGCACAAATCTAAAACCATGATATTCTTTGAGCAGAAAAAATTCAACTGTCAATTTGTTTGGCAAACTGCTTTAAAGGTGCAATAAAAATAATTGATTCGCCATTCGTTTATTGTGTAAAAGGACATTAAGAGAAGTTGAATTTTCACTTTTTGAAAGCATCACAGTTTTAGTTTTATTTTTTGTTGAGTAATTATTTCATACATAAAGCAATAATATGTATCAATGTAATTTTTTTCTTCGTGGGAACCATGTCTGTAGAATTTGTTATACTCACTCCGCCTATTGAAAAACGACCATGTGACGGACCTGCTTTAACAACAATTAAATCGTTATTAAAATTGACCTTTATTCAAAGTTTTTAGCTTTTTGTACAATTCAAATGTTTAGGTTTAATTCTATTCCATATCTCAAGTGCTGCTTATTATAAAGTCATTATCACCGTCACCCATGCTAATTTTTGCGATACGTTGACCTCGTTAAAATATCAATGGGGATTACCTGGGTTAAAAAAAAACACAATCATGTATTTGAAATAAACAAAATAGTTCAATAGGTTAAAAGTTCATGTCGGTTCGTTGCCAATTTTAATTTAAAAAAGATATTTTATTAATGTATGCGCTGAAGTGGGTAGAGTGTTCATTAATGGTCCGGAAGACCTGGGTTCAACCCCCAAGATCGCGTCATACCAAAGGCTAAAAATGGTACTTGATAGCTCCTTACTTAACACTTAGAAATATAAAGTACGTATCAAGGGTAAAGTGGTGCAATCATGGGAATGGAGTAGCGCCATCCTTTACATCTCGGTGTTGTAGCTATTGAAAAGGGAGCCTTCAGATCGCCCTCGATTATGGTCGCCAACTTTACTTTTGTTCTGGTGCCGATGGCGAGCGATAATAAATAACACGTGAACACACAAGCTATCTAGTAATGGAGTATCTTTATTTACATCTAAGGGAGCTAAACCAACAGACCAAGCTTCACTTTCATGGGGCCGTTTCGTATCCGTGTTTTACGGAGCTATATACATCATAACAACTTTTTACTTTTATTCTTAACGCGAAGCCAAAATGTTTACCGATACTTGATTAAATACTAACCTATTTCTATTTTCTTTACTCAGCCTCATATAAAAAGAAGACATTTACCATATTTTTTTCTTGGAGATGTAAGGTTTATCTAATAAATAAAAACTACTTTTTTAAAGAATTACTTTTTTTACAAAATACAGTAAAACTATTTTCTTTTATTCGATTTATAGATTAGGCAGATCATAATCTTATATGGCGCTTATCTATCACCTTGTAAAACCCCAGCGACAATGTCGAAGAAGTCGATGTCTCCATCAGGTGAGCAAACTATTGCTCTCGTGTTTTTTAGAGCATCATGATAGCTGTAACGATTTTGTTTTTGGCAGAGAAAGGGTAATATGCGATTAGGATTTGCTCCATCTTTCTTCTGAGTATGGAATCAAATACTTTCGAGAAATCTACGGGCAACAGAGTTACCTCGAGTTTTTCTGCACGTACATTCCCGAGGATTCGCTGGATCGTCAGAGTCTGTGAAATGGTGGATCGATTTCTCCGAAAACCGAATTTTCTTAATTTCAGATTGGATGCTGTTTTGAAGCATAGTATTATAAACCTTTGTAGCTGTAACAGTATAAGTTATGCCTCTGTAGTTCTTAGTGTTTCCGAGGTCACTTTTTTGGAGAAGAGAGGATGCTGCCTTTTGTCCATTTCTGTATTGTGTTTTGTTTATAAACACCGTTGCATAATCGAAGAGGTATGTCGTCAAATTTTCTTATCTTTCATTTTTCAGGGAGTATCTCGTCGAGAATTGCAGCTTTTTTGCTTCTATTTTTTTCAGTACAGTGTCAAGTTCTTACTCTATAAACTGACCTAAATCAATGTCTTGTTGGCCATTAATAACTTTTTAATCAGTTTAATCATTGATTTTTGGGTGTTTCCGAGCAGATTCTTGAAATGTTCTTTCCACTTCTGAAATCTTTCTTCTTGGCTGGCAGCTTTTAGCTTTGTTCTTGAAGTGCCCTTCCTACCACGAAATTTATTTACTATGTGTCAAGCTATTCGTGATTGTCTATCTTCTACCGAGATTCTGATTTTATTGATTTGGCCTCCAGTCCTTGTACCAATCCTTTGGTGACTGTACCAAGAGCACCAAATATAATTGGAATAATTGTCACTTTCATGTTCTACAGTTTTTTTCGATTCCCTATCAAGGTCCAGCAAAGTCTGGGAGACTGGGTTTCAATCCCAGGTCGAGTCATTCCAAAGACTCAAAAAATGGTACTTGATGCCGCCTTGCTTAACACTCAGCATTGTAGTGTAAGGGTAAAGTGGAGCAATCCCGGGAAAGGGGTAACGCTCTCCCCTACACCTTGGTAAAGCAGCTATCGAAAATGAAGCCTTCGGGTCTCCCTCGACTAAGGTCACCAACTTATATTATTAAACATTTAAAATAGACATTGATTTCGAAGAAACATACTAATCAATTTCTATTCTATTTAATTGAGTCTCATCTTACAATTAATATCTTTCGGTATTCTCCAATTTTCTTTAAAAAGTAAGTAATGATTTAAATTATAGATAACGGTTTAAAAAAAAAAGGGAATGCATAAACATTATATTTGTTTATATATAATGATATTTCTATCGAAAAAAATTTTTTTAAGAAATTAAAATGTTGTTTTTAATACTCTTCTCGTCGGTAACAATGTAAACCTGTCTATATCGTATTCAAATGGATAATTGTGTATTATCCATCTGAAGAATGTCACTTTACAGACCAGAAATAAAGGTTTAATGAACTATAAAAATTGAATATTTTTCAATTATTTTATTATACTGGGTGACCAAAAAAAAGACAGAGCCCATATGTTTTTAACAGAAATTCATAAATTTAATTCTAGCCTTTTCTTTTTTTTTTCAAGATATGAAGTAGATTCTGTGCATGAAAAATCGAGACCATAGTATTCACTAACATGTCTTGATCTGCCAAGGAAAAGAATTAGAATTATTTTGCTTTATTTTTGTAGAAGTAATAAAAAGTTTATGGGTTCTGATTTTTGGGGGATCACCCTATATATAAAGATAGATAGATATTAAAATGAGTAGACCCACGATAAGAAATGTATATTTTAGGATTTATTTATTTATTTATTTATTTATTTATTTATTTCGGTCTTACCTACGTGTATGTTTCCAGATTGTTGCTTTCGTCAGTGAACATAGATGGCACAAGGCCTTGTTAATGGGTACTCAGTGAGACTTGAACTCACTCGAGTTTGCAAACATATATCTGCCATGTATGTTCTCTGACGAAAGCAACAAGCTGGAAACAAACACTTATGTTAGAACAAAATCGTTTAATAAATCCTGAAAAATACAAATCTATTCATTCGTGGACATACTCATTTAAAAATATTTCTTTCTCTCTTTGGACCAACAAAAAGATTTTGTTTTTTAAGCAATATATACATATTGTTTAAAAAACAATAAATTTAGAAATTGATGATATATATATATATATATATAATGTGAGCGCATGGGCATAATGGTTAGAGTGTTCGAAATTCTCAGAGAGACAGAGGTTTAATCGCAGAGCTAGTCGTAACGAAGACTAAAAATAGTACTTGCCTCCTTGCTTAACACTTAGCTTTATAAGGTAAGGATCAATGGTTTGTAGGGGAGTAGCACTCTCCCCGACAAGTTGATGCAGTAGCTATTGTAGTAGCTATCGATACTGACTCGAAGGGAGCCTTCGTGTCACTATCGACAACGGTCAGCCAACTAACTATATATAAATATATATATCGAGATAAACATATAAATATCGATGTTTATATTTGGATATATATAAGTAAGTTGGTGATCGTAGTCAAAGGCGACCAGAAGGCTCCCTTTTCAATCGCTACAACACCAAGATGTATGGGGAGGGCGCTACTCCTTTCCCTGGATTGCTCCACTTTACCTTCGATAGTACCTTATATTGCTGAGTGTTAAGCAAAGAGGTATAATGTACCATTTTAAAGTCTTTGGTATATATATATATATGTATATATATATATACATGTGTGTGTGTGTGTGTGTGTGTGTGTGTGTGTGTGTGTGTGTGTGTGTGTGTGTGTGTGTGTGTGTGTGTGTGCTATCAATAAAAGTGCCCATGCGAAAAAAGTCTGGAAACTTATCGTATGCACCTCGTATATATATATATATATATATATATATATATATGTATATACATATACACGAGGTGCATACGATAAGTACACACATGAAACTCTAGTCCCTTCGAAGTAATCTCCCCGGCTGCAATGCACTCGTTGTACCGCTCCAGCAACTATATATATATATATATATATATATATATATATATATATATATATATATATACATATATATATACCCCGAATGTGGCCATGTCCGCTGTAGGGAATATGTACCTATAAAAAAGACACATTAGGTCAAGTGGTTGCGCAAATTACTATGACTTGTTAATTCGGCATCGCTCGTATGTGGCATAAACCGGTGGTCCAGTCGTAGAGTTTCGGCTTCTGCATACTGTGTATGTTTGTTCGATCTCCAGTGTTGGAGAGTACGGTGTGCACTGCTGATGAGACCTAATAAGGTCGAAACAGCTGTCCATGCTTCGCATGTAGGTGTTTGTCAGATTTTCTTGTCATAGTAATTTCTAACATAATATATCCATTCATAATTATATATATGTATACATAAATTATATGGCTCTATACATACTCCTGCACTAGTCATTTTTTTATTTCACAAATGACTAATACCCTTAGAAATAGTATAAATTCAAGTATTCTTCCTCCAGCTACGAGTAAATCGTAGGCTAAACTGGTCTCTTAAACATTAGAAAAGAAAAACTCCGAATTCAAACCTGTTAAACTCTGCTCTAGAAATGACCTTGTATCACGATTGCCTCATAAATTTATATATATTAATAAAAACTACAATACTCAAAATCAGTCAAAGTCATAGTCTATGACACTGAAGATTTTGGTAAATTCTATACGTTCACCTTTTTAAATTCACCGGGAAAAAATTAATTTAGCCTAATTTCTAGATGATTTTTCTATCATTTGAACTAATTAGACCTTCAAACACTCCGTAATTTTTTTTTTTAAATTTTCGGGAAAAACAAAAAAAAAAAAATTTTTCTAACATTTCGTAAAGACGGTTCACTTTTGGATGTTAATTCAATGTAGAATGATCACCCATTTCTGATTTTGTTTGGTTTGGTTTTATGGCATATCAACCATTGTAGGTTATTAAATACCAAATCCATTTTTATACAAATAAACAATTCTATTTCAAACAATTCAGTTTAGCATAAATACAGTTTATTTTTGTTTACACACAGCTAAATGTCAAAATAGTTCTATTTCAAACAATTCTGTTTAGCATAAGCACACAGTTTAAAAATCAAAAACACTTATATTTCAAGCTATTCAGTTGAATCAACAAAGTTAAATGGTTTAAAGTGTTGTTGTGTATCAGTATCAATTCAATTAAATATCAGTCATATCAGTTTAAATGTTAAAACGGTTCTAACTCAAACAATTCAGTTTAGATTAGTACACAGTTTAGTTCTTTTTTACCTATAGATAGAGCTCTATCAAGAGCTACCAGTCCAAGCCCAAGTAGTCCTGTGAGCGATGGTGTTAAAGGGGTACTCCACGTTCCCAAAAGCTCCAGCATTAACGGAGCGTCACCATCAGATTGTTTAGTGCCATATCTAGGACACTCGTTGGTGGAGTCTTATCCCTTTGCAGAGATACAGTCGATGTATTCTGCTGCCCCAGCCGACTGGGCTACCATTTCAAATGGTGGGAAGAGGATTTTGCTTTAATACTTCTTCTGGAAATGGGCAATCATTCTACATTGAATTATGATACGAAAGTAAACCCCACTTTGTAAAAAAAAATTTTTCTTTTCCGAAAAATAAAAAAACGATGTGGTTAATTTATATAAAAATTTATTTCTAAGAAAAAATCAAGCTGACCAAGTGCGGCACTTGATTTAACCTGAGTGGAAAAGGGAGAAGTAATCCCAGACAATACGGCACCAAAAAGCGACTTCCTCTTTTTGTCGAGAACTACTATTCAGACCCTAAGTACGAATTCGGGGACCGAACTGAAGGCAGGAAAAATTAGCCAGCAGATGGATTTCATCACTCGCTTCTTGAATTGCCGGTAATCTCGATCAGGCAAGAAGCTTCCCAAGAAATAAAAGTAACATTAACCAAAAGTCGACTACTGAAATTCTACTAAGTTAAACGACTGAAAGAAAATTAAATCGAGAATTCCACCGAAAAGAACCTTTATGAAGACTCAAAATTAAATGAACACTGAAACATTTCAACAAAACGAAAAAGAAATCAAATATACTCAAATTCAAAGAACTTTGTTTCCCCAGACATTCTCTAAGATAAGTTCCAGCAAATTGCACTAAAATTTGCAACACTTTTCTATCCCTTTCTTTCGTGGTTCTTTTGTATAAAATTCATTTTAAAAACTTTATTGTCTGTGTCATCTTTTTCGAATTAGTATCCGAGCTAGAAAATTAGGGAATTTACTTTTTGAACTTATTATTTAAACTTACTGTTTGAACTTACTGTTTGAAATTACCGTTTGATATTGCACATTAAAGCACCCTAAAAACATTACCCAGTTTAATAATAAACTTGGCGTTTAACCTTCAAATTAATTTTCTTTATATTGAAAATTTTACTCTTAAAATTTCTTTATATTGCAAATATTATTCTTTAAAACTTTCTTTAATAGTTTGTGCAGTTCAAATCATACACAAAATAAATAAATAAGATGAAATAAAATAAAATAGAATGAAGAAAGAAATATGAGAATGTTTTTTTCGAATGAACTTCAAGCGTTTCACGAGTAAAATAATGTCAAGTTTTTGGTTTTCCAATTATTTTGTTAATGAGGTTGATGAAAACTGAAATAGAATAAAAGAATGAACAAAGTTCACTGATACGTAAAATCTCGTTCTACTTAGAGACAAATTGATCCAACCAACACGTGTTATATTGGACAGGGTCATAGACAATAGGTGATTATATATAAGTAAAGTAAAGTAAAGTTGACGACCGTAGTCAAGGACGACCAGAAGGCTCCCTTTTCAATGGCTACTACACCGAGGTGTAGGGGAGGGCGCTACTCCTTTCCCTGGATTGCTCCACTTTACCCTCGATACGTACCTTATATTGCAGAGTATTAAGCAAGGAGGTATCAAGTACCATTTTTAAAGTCATTGGTATGAAGCGACCTGGGATTGAACCCAGGTTTCCGAGACCATTTGCAAAAAATTATACCCTTTTCCTAAATAAGATCATTTTTTAAAAAGTTTTAACCCACAAGAGGCACTGCCAAAATTTTTTCACCTTACGACTGGAAATTTTCATGAACAACGACATTTTAGTTCGAATCTAAAACATTGTACGTAAGTTTTTAAACAATTTGCCTTATTTTTCTGGGCAAATTTACATATACTTTCATAGTTTTAACGTTTGTTCTATTTTCTTTCTTTCTTTGCTTAAATCCGTCAGTACCTTTTTTTTTTTTTTTTTAGTTTTTTTATTGGTATTCCGATATACTGGGCCTAAATACACACACCCAGCCTATGATCATTCCGTTTTTTCTTTGTAACATTTATTTTGCCAGAATGTCTTCTTTCCTTTATTATTAAGCCTATATATGAGCCTCGATTCGTGCATGCCCCGACCGTCACTTTAAAATTATTCAATGTCAAATTTGACTTGTTGGGAAGTCGGATTTTTACTTACACATCACGTGTCTAGTAATAAAATCATAGGATAGAAAAAAAGGGTAATGTATATTATATATTACTTAAGTATATCAGAAAAATATATACAATAATAAAAAGAAAAATAAGTTGGTAAAGTCAAAAAGCAAAATTCCCCTCCCAAAAATGCTTGTTTATTTTGCTACAGTTTATTAAAATATTGCTTTTTTGGTCTAGCAGGTAGAGTGTTTGCTAATGGTCCGGGAGACCGGGGTTCAATCCCAGGTCGAGTCATACCAAAGACTTATAAAAATGGTACTTGATACCTCTTTGCATAACACTCAGCATTATAAGGTACGGATCAAGGGTAAAGTGGAGCAATCCAGGGAAAGGAGTCTTCGGGTCGCCCTCGACTAAGATCGACAACCTTATTGCAAACTAAAAATTTGTTATAAATTTTTTCTCGAAAGAAGAAAAAAACAATTTGAATTCCGTATGAGAAAAAAAAAACGATCCTCATCACTTTCAATGATCCAAATATATTATATTTAAAGTATTCATTTTTTTTTTTAAATACAAGCAAATATTTTTGTATTCAGACTTCTGATTCATTTTAATCAGAACGAGGCAAATGTTACTATTTAAAAACATCTTAAGTCATTTACACATTTTTTTTCTACACGGTTTCGATGGTTCTTGATTGTGTTAAATCAATCACTAACAGCGGGATAATACTACAAAGCTCCTTTTTTGGATATAAACTTTAATCTCATTTCCTTCCAAAACTATAATGATTCAGAAAAATTGTCATTATTTTTCTGATCCCCCACCCACAACTTTTATATTTATGAGGATGATTAAATAGGTTTCCGGACTTTTTTCGTAAGAGCATTTTTATTGAGGGTACACACATGAAACTCTAGTACCATTCGAAGTAATCTCCTCCGGCTGCAATGCACTTGTTGTACCGTTCCAACAACTTCTGAAAGACCCCATGGAGGTCCTCTTCTGTGAGTGTGTCAATCACCTTCGTCACAGCCTCTCTCATCTCCACAATTGTCTCATAACGACAGCCTGTAAGCTTAGGAAATAACCAAAAGTCTCAGGGAGCAAGGTCTGGACTATAGGGAGGCTGAGGAACTGTCTTGATGCCCATCTTGGTCAAATAGTCTGTGACAAGGATAGAGTTGTGGACTGGTGCATTGTCTTGGTGGAAATGCCACTGACCCGATTTGACGAGTGCTGGCCTCTTCCGAGGGAATCTCTTGCTGAACTCCCTTAAAAGCTCAACATAATAACCCTAACCCTAACCGTTTGGCCAATCAACTCTAATGTATTGACTTCCTTACTCCTCCCACAGCTCTCATCACCCCTCACAGACTCCCTGCCTTCCTTGAATCTCTTATGCCACTCAAAAACTGATGCTCGATTCATGCAAGATGCTCCAAAAGCAGTCTGAAGCAATCCATAGGTTTCTGTCGAATTTTCTCCAAGTTTAAAACAGAATTTTATTACATATCGTTCTTCTAAAGTGCCCTCACATCCAGATTGTATTTTTGAAATTCACCAGCTGTGACAATTGCTTCTGTAGCTGTTCATTTGAAGCTGAAATCATAAAAATTGGTCAGTCATCTCATAAGATAACATACTGAATTCTCAAGAGTCTACGACAATTTTAAATGCCTGTACATAAAAAGTCTGGAAACTTATTGAAGGCACCATGTATCTCGATATCCCAATTCCAAAATTGACCCGCCCTACTGATAGGACTTTGGTTACTAGCTTCGTTTGATCTGTTAGATAGGTCTCAAGTTGCTTATAGTACCTACTGTTACCAACTGGTCACCTATCTAAGTACTGAACTGTCCCATTGTTGCTTAACTTTAGGAATCTAACAAGAGATAATTCTTTAAAAGAAATTTTGTAAGTCATGGGAATTCGGACAAAGTTTATCTTCGAAAAACTTCAAATTTAATAATTTTTATACAGAAAATATAAAATGTCGTTCCTAAGAAAATGTTCACAAGAGGAAAAATGTCTGCCTCGTCTACATTAAGTTATTCTTTTTTGAAAATATGGCTTTGAATAGATATGAGGTCATGGTGTAATTTACATTGTACATTGAATATCAGATGACATAAAACCAGAGACAGACAGTGATTTTGGTTTCTTTGTGTAAAGGCATATCAACCTTCCCGATTTATTTAATGCCAAAGCTAACATTGTAGAACAGCAGTAATACTATTTAACCCATAGCTGGGAGGATAAGGAGGTTCATGCCTTTCCCAAGGATATTAAGTCCGAAAATAAACGTAAACAGCGCAACGGGAGTTCAAACTCGCTTACTTCGAGGTCACAGCCCCACATTTCAGTCAGTAAGCCACGGGGACTCCCACTAGTTGCAAGTGTCTAACTTAAAAAGTTGGCAACTGTAGTAGAGGGCGACCAGAAGGCTCCCTTTTCAATAGCTACAACACCAACGTTTAAGGGAAGGCGCTACTCCATTCCCTGAATTGCTCCACATAACCCTTGATACGTACCTTATATTGCTGAGGGTTCAGCAAGGAGGTATCAAGTACCATTTTCAAAGTCTTTGGTATGACGCGACCTGGGATTGAACCCAGGTCTTCCGGACCATTTGCGAACGCTTTACATACTAGACCAATGAGCCGGTGAATTATCTTTATTTTATTTAACGATTAGAAAAACATAAAACTATGTATCGTCACAAAGCTATGTTGATCCTGTTTTTATTCTTATATTTATGGTTTTTATCTATTTCAGAATTCCTCACGAGTTTAGAAATTGCTTCAAGAATCCTTGCACTTGTCAGATCCAATTCCATCGGGGATATTAAAAAGTTATTGAGTCCATATCCGTATGAGCAAAGAAAAATCATCTTGTCTACAGATGTTTGTGGTTCGTCCATTCTTTATCAAGCTGTTGGAATGCATTTGTGTTCAAGTATAATCAATTTTCTGCACGAATGCGGAGCGGATCCCAACAGCTTTGGACGAGAAAACTATCGTAAAGTTAACTGTCTGTCGAAAGCTGCGGCTTTAAATTGCAGGCCTCTTATTGAGTTACTTTTAAGTCGATGTGCTGATATTAACGGTATTGTAAGCAGTTACGAAACTCCGATAACAAATACATGCTTTCTAAACAGAGAAGAGGCTACCAAAACTCGAGTTGAACACGGTGCCATCAGTTTCCAAACCCTCAATAGAAATGTCGCTCAAATCCTTACATAACTTTGACCTTTTAACCTTTAACTCACCTGTTGTGAGGATTAAACCTGCAACCTCCGGATGATTGTCTCCTTAGAAGGTTAGGAAAAGGGAAAGCATCTGCCCTTATGGAATAAAGTTGAAATAATTGATAGGGCTGAACATTGGAGGATTAGACTCCTTAAGGAATCAGCACATATGTTGGGTTACAATGACCTGCTGAGTAGACCAAATATAGAGTTGAATACAATATGGGATCCGATAATTAAGAAGGCTAGATGAGGAAAAAAATCTGAATATGAGCACAGGTAAAAAAATCATACATAATAGTGGTAATTCTAGTCAAATAAGAACATTAAGTTTATAAGTCCCAAAAGTTCACTCTGAATAGTCCAGCAGGACACATAGCGTAACGGTCATAGGCGTTGGTTCCCTAAGCTTCTAAGGAGACAATCATCTGGAGGTTGCAGGCGAGTAACAATACAGGAATACTTAAAACACTTGTACCCGGTTATGGCTAACGGAATCAGAACAGGTGACCCCTGTGGTTTCAATAAAAGACGTAGTTCGAAGTTCTGTGAAGGTTCCCGAGATCGACAAACACCTGAAGAAGGCCGGAGGACATATCAGCCGACACGTTGTGGAAATAACACTAAAGATGAAGACAATAGTCCAAAAAACCCTTAATGATAAAAATAACAAATAATAGCCCTTAAAATAAACTTCAAAAATAGAACAATAAAAAAAACATATACAGAAACAATACCAACGATAATAAACCATAAAAAAACACTAAATAATTTCAATTTTAATAGAAAACATTACCTTCAGATTAAAAATTCTATTATGTTTACTGTCTCTGCACCGTCATAAGCGAACATTTATGTGGGCAAATTTGAAGAAACTTCTATTTACCTAGAATAAATAACGACAGCTTTTTTTTCTCTAGATGCATAACATATTCTTTATTCATAGAGGAGAAATAAAACTAAAAGGTTTCTTCACTGACTGAAAAATGAAACTGTCACTGGTGAGTGACCCAGTTTTTGTTCGTGAGAAAGCTTCCTATGTAGTGAGTCTTGGGCAGAAATAGTTCGTTGTTCATCCCTCTCCAGGTCTACAACTCGTTTGAATTCAAAACTTTCCTTTTCCTTGACAGGTTGCCGTACTAAAGTTTAAGAGCTTAGTCTATCTTGCTATTTTATCCATAGCTGGAAGGAGAAAAGTTTGGATTCATATCTTTTCCGAGGGTAATTAGCATTACATGAAATACAAATTACCCAGTTCAGGATTTGACACGACGAGCGCCTCCTTCAAACGTGATTCTATCAAATTTGAGCATGAAGAAGTGTACGCATTCCATTGTATATATATATATATATATATGGAAGTAAGAACCTTAAATAGAATAGGACAACTCCCAGAGCTAATCGCATCGGCCGAAGAACATAAAATAGACATAATATGCATAGAAGAACACAGATACGCGCACACAGAAGATATCAAATATCACGAAACTGGCAATGGATGGTCGCTCGCCACTGTATCCGCATGGAAAAACTCTGTCAACGCCGCAGTAGGAGGGGTAGGATTGCTTATAGGACCTAGAGCACTAAAAACGCTTAATAGCATAGAGAAAATACAACCTAGAATGATGGTAGCTACATTTAACGGAAACCCCAGAGCAACAATCGTCTCATGCTACAGCCCCACCAATGTTAGTGAAGAAAATGAAATAGTCACCTTCTACGATGAGTTATCCTCATTAGTGCGTAGCATCCCGAAACACAACATGTTGGTCATTGGCGGAGACATGAATGCACAAATCGGGAAAAACGGAAACAACAAATACAGCCTCCACAACACGTCAAATAGAAATGGGCAACATCTAACAGATTTCATGATAGAAAATAGATTAGCATGCCTCAATACAAACTACCAAAAAAGAGAGGGCAAACTATGGACATACACGTACGCAAACAATACTAAAGCTCAGATAGACTACGTCCTTATAAACAAGAAATGGAAGAATAGTGCATTTAATTGCGAGGCATACTCCTCTTTTGAGGGTGTGTCCACCGATCACCGAATAGTCACAGCGAAAATACGGTTAAGCCTACGAAAAAACGACAAACGAACAGCGACCACCAAACACTATAACTGGGCCCTATTAAACAACAAAGATGTCAGAGATAAATACGTATTAGAATTAAGAAACAGATTCGAAACACTACAAGAAAAGACGGAAAAAAAAGTACACCAAACGACGAATACGAAAATTTCGTCAATGCACACCTTGAGGCAGCAGCAAAATACATTCCAACAAAAATTAAAACTAAATATAGAGTCCCATGGGAAACTTTAGCGGTGAGAGAAAAACGTGCACTAGTGAAAACAGCCTCCAAAAACTATCGAAAAAACCCAACAAACACAAATGCCTTAAAACTAAAGACGGCACAATATCAATTAGCAGGCATATATATAAAGGAACAGACAGAATACATTCAAAATCAGATAGATAAGATTAGAGACTCGGTGGAAGATAGACAATCAAGAATTGCCTGGCAAACAATAAACGAAGTGAGCAGAAGAAAGAACACAGCCAAAGCAAAACTTAAAACAGCAAACCAACAAGAAAGAATAAAACTGTGGAAACAGCACTTCGAAAACTTACTTGGAAACCCACCAAAAATAACGCATGAACCAATCACCAGAATAATTAGCAAACAATTAGACATTAAACTTGGACCGTTCACACAAGAAGAACTCGACTCGGTTCTCAGAAAAATTAAAAATAGGAAAGCTGCAGGACTGGACGAAATTCCCCCGGAAGTATGGAAGACCAGACAATTCGACGACATACTGCTCCGACACTGCAACGCAGTATACAATCAAAATCCGATAGATAGATGG
Organism: Sepioteuthis lessoniana; assembly: GCA_963585895.1. Classification (NCBI taxonomy): domain Eukaryota; kingdom Metazoa; phylum Mollusca; class Cephalopoda; order Myopsida; family Loliginidae; genus Sepioteuthis; species Sepioteuthis lessoniana. The sequence continues at coordinate 19,989,683 of OY757922.1, forward strand.
ACGAAGGCATGCATACTCCCCTTCCCTAAAAAGGGGGACCTCGGATTAGCCAAAAACTACCGAGGCATAACACTTACATCCATAGCTGCCAAAATCTACAATGCCCTACTACGAAACCGAATAGAACCCAAAATCGACAACATACTTAGAAAAAACCAAAATGGCTTCCGAAGAAATAGATCTACGACCTCACAAATATTAACCATCCGCAGAATCCTTGAAGGTGTACGGGCAAAGAACCTACAAGCGACATTAATATTTGTCGACTTTACCAAGGCTTTCGACTCCATTCACAGAGGAAAGATGGAACAAATCCTACTAGCGTACGGCATACCTAAAGAAACCGTAGCGGCAATAACGATTCTCTATAGAAACACTAAAGTAAAAGTACGATCACCAGATGGAGACACAGAATACTTCGACATTGTAGCAGGAGTACTACAAGGGGACACGCTGGCTCCGTATCTCTTTATCATTTGTCTAGACTACGTACTTAGAACATCGATTGACAAAATCAAAGAGAATGGCTTCGAACTGACGAAGAAAAGAAGCAGAAGATACCCCGCAACAACAAATACCGACGCCGACTACGCCGATGACATAGCGATACTGGCAAATACACCTGACCAAGCCGAAACACTTCTGCATAGTTTGGAACGAGCAGCAGCAAGCATAGGCCTCCATGTTAATGCACACAAAACGGAATATATGTGCTATAACCAAACGGGGGACATCTCCACTCTAGAAGGAACCCCTCTTAAACTAGTAGACAAATTCACGTACCTAGGAAGCAGCGTCGAATCAACCGAAAAGGACATCGAAACGAGGTTAACGAAAGCATGGACAGCTATCAATAGGCTATCGACTATATGGAAATCAGACCTAACCGATAAAATGAAACGCAGTTTCTTCCAGGCAGCGGTCACATCGATACTGCTATATGGATGCACTACATGGACGCTAACAAAACGGCTAGAGAAGAAACTAGATGGCAATTACACAAGAATGCTGCGTGCAATCCTGAACAAGTCCTGGCAGCAACACCCCACAAGACACCAACTGTACGGCCACCTGCCACCTATCACGAAAACTATTCAAGTTAGGCGAACCAGACATGCAGGACATTGCTGGAGAAGCAGAGATGAACTCATAAGAGATGTACTCTTATGGATCCCCACACACGGCCGCGCAAAAGCAGGACGACCAGCACGAACGTACATTCAGCAGCTATGTGAGGATACAGGTTGTTGTCCTGAAGACCTACCTAGGGCGATGAAGGATAGGGAGGAGTGGCGAGAGAGGGTCAGGGATATCCGTGCTGCCAGCACGATATGATGATGATGATGATGAAATAATGGATTGTAATCCGACAGTATGTAGAGAAAAATTGATAACAAGGTAATCCAAGGTTTGCTTTGGTTTGTTGGGATTTATGGCATATCAACCCTTGTAGGTTATTTAATGCCAAATCCATTTTCATGTAAATAATCATTTCTATTTAAAACAATTCAGTTTAGCATGAGTACACAGTTTAATGGTCAAAAACATTTCTATTTCAAACTATTCAAGCAGTTATATGTAACTATTCAGTTAAGTGTAAATACAGTTTTAATGTCGAAAAACAGTTCTATTTCAAATAATTCAGTTAAGTATAAGCATGCAGTTTAAATGTAAGTACGGTTTAATTGTCAAAAACATTTCTATTTCAAGCAATTCAGTTTACTCAAACAATTAAGTTTAGCGTAAGTATACTGTTAGTTCTATTTAATCCATAGATAGGGCCCTATCAGGTGCTACCACTCCGGACCAGTGTGAACCTGGGAGCTATGCATTCTCCAATGCTCCAGCACTGCTGGAACCACACCATCAGATTGTTTAGTGTCATATCCAGGACACTCGTTGGTGGTGGTGGGTGGGGGAGATCTTACCGCTCTGCAGAGGTGCAGTCAGTGTATTCTACAGCCCCAGCCGACTTGGCAACAAGGTAATCCAAGTGGAAGGAGAGATTTATTGAGAAGTCAACACGATAGCGTTTCGGTTCTACTGAACCATCATCAGGATCATGAGGGGTGATATTAGCAATGTTAAGTCAATGATGGATGTTTAAAAATGCAAAATACAAAAACCTAGGGGAAAATTTGTATTCTTATTTTCATAAAGAATGTTTATACACGAAACCCACAGATAGGCATAATTATGTTCACGATAAATTTTTCCACCCCACGCATCTTAAGGTCAGTCCCAACCGATGAAAAATGATAGAATATGTATAAAAATATTTTTTTATCGAGTGATATTGTAATTAATTCGCGGACGATTATTTGTTTTATTTGTTTATTTTTGTGACAAGTGTTGTTCATTTTGAATATTTTTGTAAAGGAAAATGGACGCTTGATTTGCTGTTATAAAAGTGATGAAATGCTGTGGTTGCGTGTTCGGTTTGAAAATTCCTATCGGTAGCGTTTCAAATTTTAAATAAACAGTAGCATTTCAAATTACACTGGTTTACAAAAATAAATTTTTGGTCTGTGGCAAGAATAGGGATAGGTTTTTTTTGTTAATTTGGGTGTGATGAATTCAAATTTATAAATAGTTTTGCTCTATCACCTCCAGTTTTCTGGCTTTTGAATAGTCTCATTTTAGTATAAACAGAGAATATATGTGTATATTTCAAGAGTTGCAGCAGCTTATAACAGATAAAACAGGATAGATAAAGAACACTGATTGAATCAATATACTTGGATGACACAATTACACAATTCATAGTACCACAGACAGTCAAAAGTGTGTTTTCTTAGAAGATCTGGTGTATTTTGCCTCCGGGATGTCACGCAAGAGCATCCAGCAGAAGTCTCCCATCATGTCGGGGTTCCATTTTCCTTGATAGTTGCTCTCCATCTTCATAATGTCTTGGTGGAATCTTTCTCCATGCTCATCACTCACTGCTCCAAGGTTTGGCGGGAAGAAGTTGAGGTGGGGATGGAGAAACTGAATCTTGAGTGATATTCGGCACCCCATATCCTCGTAAGACTTTGGCAACTTCTCAATACAGCTTGGTAATCTAGTACGCGTGTGTTACCAAGGAAGCCACTACAAACTGACTTGAATGCTTCCCATGCTCTCAGTTCCTTTAAGTTAAGAAGCTCCTCAAAATCAGTATCCTTCAGCACTTCTCGGATCTGAGGTCCGACAAAGATGCCCTCTTTGAGCTTAGAAGCACTAAGACCTGGGAACACAGTAGACAGGTGTTGGAAGGCAGCACCATTTTTGTGCAACGCCTTCACGAAATTCTTCATCAAACCAAGCTTGATGTGAAGAGGAGGAAGAAGCACCTTATTCATGTCCACCAGAGGATTCTCCTTGAGGCTGTGTTCGCCCGGAACAAAAGTGCTTCTAGACCCCCAGTCTTTCTGATTGTAATGCCGGGATACAGCTCGACTATCCTAGAGTCAGAGAAAACAACAGTACTTTGTGAAGCCCGCTTGCATACCCATAAGAAGACCAATGACCTTATTTGTTCCGATTCCTGAAACTGGTGATCCTTACATTTTCCTGGACTAGGTTCCATTATTTAAGCCGAGAAACCAAGAGCTCTGACTGCTGTTTTGACAGATACAAATCACGAGCAAGATCATTCAGGTCTTCTTGCGTGATCCAGTGTGGCTCATTGTCACTTGCTTCTAAATATGTAGACTCATTATCTTCCAAAGATATTGACTCGGCAGAATCCTCTCTTGAAGGCATTTCTTTATCTGATGAGGAAAGAAGATCCTTATTTACTGGAGGTGTGGGTACAGGAAGATCATCTGAATGGGGAACGGGTCTCATAGCAGATCGAAGGTTGGAATATTTGATCTTTTTCCTAGAAGATGCATTGAAACCAGTTATATTAAACAAAAATAACAATCATCTGGGTGGTTTCGCAGCTCTCTCCAAACCATCGGGACTGCAAAGTTGAAAGCCGCTTTCTTGCCATTAAACCATGCAGTTAGTCCATTGAAGCAGGGTTTACAACAGATGCGTGGAGGCCAAGACTTGTCCTGATCACCAATTTTAGTCAAAATAGTGAAAGTAGGCGGTTCTGAGGAGGGAAGTGATGGTTCGACGCTGTGCAACTGTTGTGAAGTCCCCACACACGTAGCAGAAAGAATTGGCCTTGTTGAGGCATCCTCGACATTTTGACGTGCTTGAAGCCATTGAAGAATCTGAAAATATAACAAAGTAAAATTAAATGTGCATTTGAAAATATAATACTAATATTTAGTAACCCAAAAGATGTTTAACACGATAGTTGAGGGACACCAGCCTTCTGCGCTGCCTGCGAGACAACCTCTTCTAATGACTGCCAGAGTGTGGATTGAGACCTGCTACCCTAACTGTCAAAATCCGTCTTGATATATATATATATAATGTAATGCTATCACTTACATTTAGTGCATAATAACTAAAAAATAAGCCATAAGTCTCACAATATTAGAATTAACCCTGAATTCATATACACCTTTATGTACCGTAAATGCACAAAATGCACACGATGCATATCTAAAAAACTAGAGGTGATGAGTAAAAACGGATTTCAAATTTGAATTCAGCACCCTCAAATTAGGTAAAAATGGGTATTTTTGTGCTTGCCTCAATTTCTTTGTAAACCAGTGTTATTGTATGCTTAATGAATTAGCAAGAAATTTGAATTCGAAAGTATATTTTGACAAACGAAAAAATATTACAAGGAACATTGAATTCGTACGGTGAAGATGTACGGTTTTTTCTCTGGTTTTTCATAAGTTGAGAAGTCGAAATTAAGGTATTTATAAAGTTATGATCATAACTTTTATCATAACTTTTATACATAATCATTTATGTATTAATAAAAATCTATTGTAATTTGAAAAAGCAAGTTCATTTAAAAAATTGGTGAAAATCTCGAGTTCATTTTAATATGAAAATCTTAAACAAGTTTTGTTAAAGATTAATGTTTGAGATTAATTCTCTTTTTACTGTCGAAATTAAGAAGACGGTTATTTAATCCCCGATGCAGGACACTGCTGAAGAAGCAGAGATGAACTCATAAGAGATGTACTCTTATGGATCCCCACACATGGCCGCGCAAAAGCAGGACGACCAGCACGAACGTACATTCAGTAGCTATGTGAGGATACGGGATGTTGTCCTGAAGACCTACTTAGGGCGATGAACGATAGGGAGGAGTGGCGAGAGAGGGTCAGGGATATCCGTGCTACCAGCGCGATATGATGATGATGATGACATTTGTAGTATCGATTGATCTAAAATTATTTAAATCTATATTTTCGAGTTTTTTTCAGATTGCATAATAGCAAATTTAGATAAAAAGGGAAAAAAACTCTAATAAAATTGACTTTATTTCTAAAAAATTGCATAAACATTTCAGTTTTGCCTTTTACTCGATACTGTAAAACTGTTTATTGTTTATCAAGATATCGTTTGAGAACTTTTAAGCAAATATCTTTTTATATTTTTTGTATTTAATAAAATTTCTAGGATTGGATTTCTGGATTTTTTTAATTAATTTTTTTTCCTTCAACTGTATCTTCCGAATTTGCAGACGATCTTCATTTTATCCATATCAGTATTTATCTTTTATCTTCGTTTGTGAATTTTTAAAAAAATCCATTGTGTTTAAAAAGAAAAAAAACCTTTGGGTCTGTTGACTTTTGTAAATCGATGTTTTTATGGTAATAAAAAAAAAACAGAATAAAAATATTTTGCATTTTTTTCCACGTTTAGAAGTTTAGACAAATTCTTAATAAGAAAATTTATCCTTAAATAAGTACCTTCACTTGTAGCGTTGTCAGTCCATGAAATTCGAAGAAAATAGATAAGTAAAAAAAAAAAAAAAGAATTTTGTAAGTTGATATGAGGCAAAAAAACTTGTCAAAGAAGTATTTCCAGAGTTGTTCACTCGATTATTATTTTGATAGATCAGTCCCGCCACTTATTGAAAGGAGGAATTAAGTTTGGATTTTATTAAAGTCTCTATCGAGCCCTCTTCCTCAAATAACTCTCCGAGGAGCGTCTAAAATCCGTTGACCCGCAAAATCCAATTTGTCTGATTCCTCTTTTCAATGTCCTCTTACGACCCCTGTCGCAGGCAAAAAACTTATTACATTTTCAGCCACCTGTGGATATATTTTCACGAATGTGTGAGAAATGCCACTCCCCTATCTGATGAAAGTAAAAAAGGACTAATTCCAGGCGTCTCTCATAGAAAGAAAAGTATTTTACATTTTACAAAAGTCTATAGCCAAGACTTTCCTTTCTCAAGGCATTAAATATTTAAATCGCCGAGATAAGCTCCGTTTTATCGTCTGAAGATCAACTATCAGAAACAATAATTCCACTTCTCATCACGTTTCAAATGAAATGAGGCTTCCTCGGTGTTGAATGAAAGCGAATGAACAAACCAACATCCACTTTGTATGAAATGGAATTGATAATTTTTTATCATCTTTTTCTATTTGATGAACTTTGTAATCTATGATTATTAAACAAATGTGTGTGTGTGTGTGTGTGTGTGTGTGTGTGTGTGTGTGTGTGTGTGTGTGTGTGTGTGTGTGTGTGCGAGCTCCATAAAACAATTCCTGAAAGCAACATCTCACAAAAGAGCAGCTGTATGACCACCTAACTCCCATCTCAAAAACCATCCAAATTTGACGAATAAGACACCCAAGACACTGCAGGAGAAGTAATGACGCACTCATAAGCAACGTTCCACTATGGACCCCATCACACGGACGAGCAAGTGTTAGACGACCAACAATAACTTATGTACAACGGACACAAGTTAGAGTCTATAAGAGCAGCCAGAAACGAAGGATGATAGAGACGAATAGCGCGCGCGCGAGAGAGAGAGAGAGAGTAAAGGAAATCCGTGCTAGCGCTACGATATGATGAGATAGATAGATAGATAGATAGATAGATAGATAGATAGATAAAGTTTGTGTACATATATGTTTATGTATATGTGCATGTTGTTATACATGTGTATGTATAAATGTGTATACAAGTATGCATAGACATGTGTGTGTGCGTAGAGATATGTGGGTGTATCTTATATACCTATATATATATATATATATATTTGTATGCATATATATGAATCTGTTCAAATATATATGTATGTGCACATATATACATATATAGATGTGTGTGTGTGTGTGTGTGTGTGTGTGTGTGTGTGTGTGTGTGTGTGTGTGTCTCTCTCTCTCTCTCTCTCTCTCTCTCTCTCTCTCTGCACGCGCTCGAACGCGCGTGCGTGTGTGTGTGTGTGTGCAAGTTGTCGATCATATGGAAATCAAATCTCTCTGATAAAATAAAAGGCCCGGAGAAAAAAGTGGGACAAAAACTGCACAAATATGCCGATAACTCTTTTGAAAAAATTCTGGGAGCAGAAACTTCCAAAACATCAGCTGTGGGGCCTATTACCTCTCATCTCACAAGCAATTCAAATAAGTCGGTGAAGACATTCTGAGCACTGTTCAAGTAAGGACGAACTCATAAATGACGTTCTCTTATAGACTCCAGCTCAAAGAACCACCTTTATTGGCCAACTCGTAAAAACTTACATTCATCAGCTCTGTGTGGACATTGAATGCTGTTTAGAGGACTTACTAAGAGCGATGGATGATAATGACGGACGGCAAGAGAGAGAGACCAGGTAATCTGTAGCATCAGCGCGCCTTGATGATGATGATGATGATATACATACATACATATATATATATATATATATATATAAGTAAAGTAAAGTTGGCGACCGGAGTCGAGGGCGACCAGACGGCTCCCTTTTCAATTGCTACTACACCGAGGTGTAGGGGAGGGCGCTACTCCTTTCCCTGGATTGCTCCACTTTAGCCTCGATAGTACCTTATAGTGCTGAGTGTTAAGCAAGGAGGTATCAAGTACCATTTTTAAAGTCTTTGGTATGACGCGACCTGGGATTGAACACAGGTCTCCCGGACCCAGTAGACTAATGAGCTGATATATATATATATATATATATATATATACGCACATTCGTATATACGAATCGTTGTATCATATTATTGTGTACAAATTATAAATATAACACAAGAATACTTGAAATCCTATGACTCTGTGCAAATTATTTGCAGTATGTTAGACTATCTTCGTTATTTTATAACCCAAAAACTGAAAATATTCTATAAAACCATAAAATCATATATACATATATATATGTGTGTGTGTGTGTGTGTGCGTGTGTGTGTACGAACATCTCTATGAATATATTAGGATGTATAAAAAATAAAAAACGGTTTTACTAGGGAGGATATAAAAAAATAAAATGAATGTGGCATATTAAGTTAATTGAAGGACACGGCGACACGAGTTCAAATCCTGGACGTGACTGATTGCATTTCACATAGCACTAATACCCTTGGGAAAGGTATGAATCCAATTATTCTCCATCCAGCTATGTGTAAATAGTAGGGCAGACTGATTTCTTCAGCCTTGGTGAGACAACTAGTCTAAGAGAAGGAAAACTCTGAATTCAAACCTGTTAAACTCCGCTTAAAAATTGACCTTGTGTCATATCCTGCCCGAGTGGAGGGGTTGGGTAAATATGTATACTGATAAAATAGGCTTACAAATACAATCCACTCTGCTAAGAAACTAAGAACTACTTTCAGAAAATAGTCTCTGTGTTGGTTGTAGAAATTTGAAAAGATGTTGACTTTGTGCAGCTACTTTTGTTGGTATCGGGTTTCGATCTTTGCAGCTGACATCTTGGATGATTTTGTGTTTTGTATTCTTTTAAAACAAAGACCTTTTCGCCGTGAGTAACCAATAGGCTGCATCAAACTCTTCAAAAGCAACAAAGAATTTAATTAATAAGAAGAATAACGATATCTACATTAAATCTTACGCCAGCTTTTACGCTAGATAATGTCTAGATTGTAATGTAATAAAAAATATCTGGGAAACACCTCATAATCTTCAAAAATGAATTTATGAACGCGGAAGGTACTTGATAAAAGGAAACGGAAATAATGGTTTGGCCAGACATAATCGATAAACTAATCACAATTTTATGTAGAAGATTCTAAAATGGTTGTTTATGTACTCAATGAAAACCCTGGAAAATTGTCGAAGCTAGATTTATTTTAAAACACAATGCTATCAGAAACCCTGCTTTTTCAATTTATCTCCTTATTTAGTAAGATTAAAAAGTTACGAAATCCCTTATTTAAAATGATTTGGCTTCATTTGTAGATAGATAGATAGATAGAGAAAGAGAGAGAGAGAGAGAACTAGGCTGACATTGATAGAGATATATATGTTATGAAATGTTTGAAAGAGGTAGATAAAAACAGAATGAGATAGTACTGGAAATTATTTACGGAGTTCCTTTTACGTGCCCCGTGATTGGCTGAAAAATAACCGGCCGTTAACGATGTAACACGGAATTTTGACTGCTTACGAAGCAGGTGACAGCAAGTAGCGAGGTAAATACAAGGACAGTCATCCCATAAGAGACTCTACGCACATGGGGACCCAGAATTCTCCTTCTGGACAGAGCTATTGTAGATAAGTTCTAGTTTGTCGGCCAACACTAGCACGTTCAAGTGAAGGAGTCCATGAGAGAAAGCAATGTTTTACATATCTTGTTCGTCTGATTTGCTGGGTTTAGAGATGGGAGGTAAGTGGCCGGGTTGTTTCGTGGGGGTATTGCCTCCAGGATTTGTTCAGTATGGCTCGTATCATTCTCGTACAGTTCCCGTTTAACTTTTTCACTATCCGTTTTATCGGTGTCCGTGAGGTCCTTGTCGACCTTAGTCGACGGTCACCTGAAGGCTCCTTTTCTCAATAGCTACTACACCGAGGTGTAGGAGAGAGCTCTACTCCTTTCCCTGGATTGCTCCACTTTACCCTTGATCCTTATCTAACCTTATAATGCTGAGTGTTAAGCAAGGCGGAATCAAGTTTTTGATATGACTAGACCTGAGATTGAATCCTGACCTCCCGAACCATTGGGGAACACTCTACTCATTAAGCCAATGGCCCGAAATTCCGTTTTAATTTATCGGATAGATCAGACTTTCATATGATCGATAGCCTATCGATTGCAGCCCACGCCTACGCCAGTTTCAGAGAACCACCATTTAGAGTGGAGATGTCTTCTACTTAATTAAAACACATGTACTTCATTTTGTCAGCATACACAAGCTATGCAGCAGGGATTCGGTTTGCTTTATTATATTTGTGAGAAGTGCTATGTCATATGCGTAGTCTGCGTCTGTAATAGTTTTAGCAGGATGTCGTCTGCTCCTGTCTTTTATTAGTGTAAAGCTATTTTCTTTTATTAGATCTATCGATGTTCTAAGTACTGAAAAGGGATACATTAGCATTCTCGACCACTGACCACAATCGGAATTGAGGAGGATAGTTTATTTAGCGAAGTTTTCTGCTATCAGAGATCGGTGCAAAATTAGGTGTTATCCAAATAAAGTTTGTTATAGATACTGGCGTAAGTGTCTCTATGATACCACCTTCTGCGCTAAAACCGACTCCTGTATCACTTTTCACTGCTTAATGGTGAGAAAATATTATGTTACAGACAAGCGAGTTTGGAAATTACCCAGATTGTCCTACTATTTACACATAGCTTGAGAGAAAGATGGATTCTTACCTTTTCTAGAGTCTGAAACGCAAGAGCAGAAACGCAGACATCTAGTTTGGGATTTGAACTAGGATCTCTATGCCCATTTCTTACGGTGATAACGATTACTCTACGTAGACTTTTTTTTACTAGCATGATTCAGTCTTCATTAGAGGTCCACTGCTTTTACTCGGGTAAATGATCCTATGTTATTTGATATGTGATAAATTACGTTGATTATCGGTTAAAGCCTCTTTTTGGTAATAACTACGTGTATGCTTCTGCAGTCATAGGCAAATAGGTGTTTAAAAAATGATAAATAGAAGAAGATTGGGCGTATCTCGTATACAAAAAGTGTTGGTCAGATGTCAAGCAATATACCAGTGACAGACGATCTACCAATAGAAAGATTTTTTTTCTTTTCAATCTTTCATCTCAACTAATTTATTGAGACAAAGGATCGAGAAAATATTTACGAGGGAGAAATAAATATACGGTAATATCTTGACTTTCGTCACTCCAAACGACCAATCAATCAATTGAGGAAATGAAATTTTTCATATCACTCCGTTTGTAGTCATGTTCGAGTTATAGTTTTTGGGTGTTGAATTTACGCATCAAATTTTCAGATCATATGACTGAAGATACGACAGTTAAAATCAAAGTATATTCTTAAATAGTTCAGAATATATATATATATATATATATATATATATATATATATATAACCGGCTCATCGCCTAGTGGTTAGAGTGTTCGCCAATGGCCCAAGAGACTGGGGTTCAAGCCCAGGTCGAATCATACCAAAGACTTAAAAATTGGTACTTGACACCTCCTTACTTAACTCTCAGTATTATAAAGAACGTATCAAGGGTAAAGTGGAGCAATCCCGTGGAAGGAGTAGAACAATCCCCTACACCTCGTTATAATAGCCATTGAAAATGTAACCTTCCGGTCTCCCTCGACTACAGTCACCAACAACTTATATATATATATATATATATATATATATAATTGTTCACTATATTTTTGTCACACGTCAGGAGTATTCGAAGTCTTTGACAAGGTCCTCAATCGAAATAAAATAATAAGAAGGCACAAAATTTATTTACAAACTTCCAGAGGTCGGCTGTGCATATAAAAAAAGAAAATATAAGGCAGGAAATCCTTCAAAAAGATTATGACAAGATAACACAAGATACTTTAACAACAATAATAGTGGAATTAAACTAGAATAGCAATTTTTATCAATACCAGAATTACACAGCAATATCAAAGGGTAAGAGGGGCAATGTCAATGAATGATTCTGTAAACATTTTTTATGCCATGATGTATGCATAAAGAATGTTCAGCTTGAGTTTCTTGAGAAACGTACATGTGTGGAAAGTGTAAGTGCGGAAATCAAATAAAGTCATTACTTAGCACAAGTCGATATGAAATCGTTAAGTTTTTATATATTTATAATTTTTTTTTTTTTTAGTTCTTGGAAGAGTTCCGTTCTTCCATCTGTGGTTGAAGACGTTTTTTTTTTAATTTTTTTCTTTGTCTTTTCTATTCCGTTTCGTTTCACACCATTTTCTGGATTCTCGCAATTCAGATATTGGATAAACATTATCTGTGAAGTTTTCTTCAATCATCTCTGTGAGTGATTCTTCATCAATTATCATTGTAATAGATGGGAAATTTGTCAAACTTTTACACGTCATCTCTGCGACTTTATCTTCAATAAACTCTGTGATTGGGTCCTTCATCTATTATCACTTTAATAGATGTGAAATCAGTCAATCATCTCTATGACTGACGCCATGTTAGAACACTGTGATTTAGAGAGTGATCGATTCATTCAGTGTCTAATTTGATTAATCAACTTTATAATTTGTCTTATTATTATTATTATTTAATGGCTACAGCCGATATGTTTCTTTCAGTCATTGACTATCTCTTTTCCAAATTTGAATATAAGACCATATTCAAGGTTGATTAGCAAAAAAGAGCGGTGAGCATTTCCCTGATTTTACATCACAGCTATCTTGCTTCGAGTGATTTTTCAATATGTCATTATTTGGATTTTCGGCTTTTAAGTCTTGACCGGTTGACCACGTTGTTTGTTTCACTTTCTCAAATTTGCATATATATATATATATATATATGTGTGTGTGTGTGTGTGTGTGCATGTGTGTGTGTGTGTGTGTGTATCTATATGTATGCATGAATATGTGTGTTAATACTTATATAGAAATATATATATATATATATATATAAGAAACCGTCGAAGCCATAATGATGCAATATAGAAACACAAAAGTACAAGTCCGTTCCTCGGATGGAGACACAGACTACTTCAAAATTGCAGCAGGTGTACTGCAAAGAGACACATTAGCCCCATACCTCTTTATAATCTGTCTAGACTACGTGCTTAGAACATCTATTGATAAAATGAATGATAATGGCTTCAAGCTAACAAAGGAAAAAAGCAGAATGTACCCCGTGCAAACAATTACCGACGCCGACTACGCCGATGACATAGCAATTCTGGAAAATGCACCCGCCCAAGCCGAAACCCTGCTACATAGTCTGGAACGATCAGCTGCTGGCATAGGCCTCCATGTCAATGCACACAAGAAGGAATATATGTGTTTTAATCAAACAGGCGACATCTTCACACTAAACGGTAGCTCTCTGAAACTAGTAGACAAGTTGACTTACCTCGGAAGCAGTGTCTCATCAACCGAGACTGATATCAACACGCGACTAGCAAAGGCATGGACACCTGACGATGGGCTATCGGTCATATGGAAGTCAGACCTGACCGATAAAATAAAACGCAGGTTCTTCCAAGCAGCAATCGTATCGATACTGCTCTATGGATGCACAATATGAACGCTAACTAAACGTATGGAGAAAAGGCTTGATTACACAAGAATGCTGCGAGCAATATTGAACAAGTCAAGGGGGTAGAACCCCACAAAGCAGCAGCTGTACGGCCACCTACCACCTATCACGAAAACTATCAAAGTTAGACGAACCAGACATGCGGGACACTGCTGGAGAAGTAGGGACGAGCTCATAAAAGATGTACTTTTGTGGACCTCTTCACATGGACGAGCAAAGCAGGATGACCAGCTCGAACCTACATACAGCGGCTTTGGGCCGATACGGGATGTAATCCTGAAGACCTGCCGGAAGAAATCGACGATAGGGAGGGGTGGTGAGAGAGGGTCCGAGATACACATGATGATGATGATGATATATATATGCATGTATATATATATGTATAAATACAAATGTGTATATATATATATGTGTGTGTGTTTGTGTGTATGTGTGTGTATCGTTGAGATCTAACTATAGATGTTGATGTATATATGTATTTATATGCGTATAGGTATACCAATTTGCTTTGTAACAAGCCGATGGAGAAAGAAGTAATCTGTCTACCTACCATCACCCTGGCTGGAGTAGTAGGTCATCTCGGGTCTGAACTAGGTGACCTGGTAACCTTGAATAAGCATGAAGAGACACAACCAAGTCACCAAGTACACTTTTTTTTCTCCAGTGAGCTGGAATGACCCAAGAGTGTAAGAAGCTTCAATCGCCCCACAAATCGTCTTTTGTTTTCCTTTGTACTTGTGACACGACCGTCTACTGTTTTGTAAACAATATCGTTTGTAACGCTTTCTCTTGCTGTTTAACTGGAATATTTTTTTTTTAATTCAACTATATAATACCAACAAATTCCCTTGTTAAAAAAATTCTAATTACAAATTCGTGAAAAATTATAAACGTATAAAGTAAAAAGTTTTTTAACACTTTATTTTTTTAACCATTTTTACTCTCGCCAGAGAATTTTAAATTTATATTGGTTTTTCTTTCTTTCTTTCTTTTTTCATACACATGTAGACTGTAATCTATATTTGCTGTTTTCTGACCTCAAGTTAAACATGAACAGTCATCTGATGAGACTGAGTGTATAATGATATTCTCCGGCGAAATAAATTTATAATGACAATTTCACCAGGTTTGAGTTTCCTTTTAATTGCACTATATATATATATATATATATATATATATATATATATATATATATACTCCAAAATGTTTCGATAGTAAATGTAATCTGTGTTTAGAAGAAAAGATACAGATTTTATTTAACCCAGAACCTGAAAAATTATTAAATAAGAGATGTGAATTAATAGCTAGGTGTAGACATAGGGCTAAATTTAAACTATAGAAAATTAACATAAATAATGTTTTTTTTTTTTAACACAGGATTAAATTGAGAATTAATGTAAATGAATAAAAATAAAATAGAATAAATGATAAAAAATGTAAAAAAAAAAATCATATAAACGTACTAATCATTAAAAGTGTAACTGATTTAATAGGCTTAAATAATAAATTTGATTTTTAAAAAAAGTTAAATTTAATTAAATCTTGAAATTAATTTAAAATAATTATTACTGCATCGTTACGTAAAGTTATTGAATAAAGTTAACTTTCTAATTTAGAATTAAATCTGTAGTTTTAAGTTGAAAAGTAATTAGAAATTTTTAAAAACATTTTTTTTTTAAATTAATTTACTATAATTCTAACCGACAATAAAATAAAAAACGGAGGTGGGCTAAATGAGGAGATAACTCTTCACCCCTCTTTAATCCCCTCCCACCCTTCTTTCCTGTGTCTATTCTGATTTATTTTATCCATAAGATCTGAAGTTAATTTTTTTTCGTGTTTTTTGATTTTATCAAAAACACAGAACAGGATGGAAATAAATTTATAATCCTAATGTGACCGGTTTGTGTTTTTACTTAAAGAAATTATTTCTCTGTAATGTCTGTTATATTGAGCTCTTTACCAGGAAAATTTAAATGTTCGCTTTTGAATTGTTTTCTTGTCCTGATGGAATTACTCCCAACTCCGGTTTAACTGGACCAAATAATACTTATATATATATATATATATATATATATATATATATATTGATTAGATGTACCACAAGGTCAGAAGTATGAGGGCACCTGATGCGACTGAACTCACGAACAATAGATATACGTGTATATCTGTTTTTTTTCCTTTTATTTCTGCCATTCCTAAATTATTTTTAAGCAAGGGTGTGATTAAAAGAGAAAAAAAATTAGGCGAAAACATATCTTTAAATTTTTTAGTCCATTTACCAATTAAACCATTTAATCTTTTACTCTCTTTCCTACAATATAATGACTTTAACCCGAATTTCTGTTCAAATCAGAGGTCAAATCAAGAGCACAGTGTCATTTGGTTTTTCTTTTTTCTTTCTTTTATTTTTTCCTTCATTTATTTATTCCTTCTTTTTTTCTTTCCTTCGTTCATTCAATCACTCTTTCTTTCTTTCTTTAAATGTTTCGTCATTTACACTGATATAAATGTAGTTATTTTATATGAATAATCATATTCTGCCGTAAATATAAAAAGAGAAAAAAATTGAGGCGAAAACCTATCTTGAAATTGTTTAGCCCATTTACCAATTAAATCATTTCCTCTTTCACTCTCTTTCCTCCAATCCGGCAAATATAATGACTTTAGCCCGCACCTCTATTTAAATCAGAGATCTAATCACGAATAAAGTGTCATTTGGTTTTTCTTTTTTTATTTCTTTCGTTTTATCATTCATTCATTTATTCATTCTTTTTTTTATTATTTATTCATTCATTCATTTTTTTCTTTCTTTAAATGTTTTCTCCTTTACACAGACGCAATTGTAATTATTTTATATAAATAATTATTTTCTACCATGAATATAATTTTTCTTAACTAACAGGCGACACCATTTGATAAAAACGCTCTAAACTTTTTATATAGTGATCTTATTATCTTAAACTTGGGTTTATTTTCAAGAAAAATGATCGGAAAAATCTGACAGCAGGATTATTTGGAAATTATGTGTAAAATGGTGCATGTAAATAATTTATCGGGTTGCAATCAAATTTGAGTAAAAAAGAGAAATAATCAAATTTTGTAAATTTCCCTTTGTTGATTCGCGTAAATTGATACGCAGGATAACTAGAAAGTGATATTATCGTGAAAATTCGAGACTGGAAGTCCCGTTTAAATTTCTTTTAAACCAAGGCCGGGTAGACAGGACTTGCCACGTGATCATACAAAAATCGTTTCTGAGAACAAGACGACAACTCTTACGTTTTGATTGACTTTGAGGAAAAAGTTAGCCTTTCCTAATTAACCTTTCCCCTACCAAAACTTATAAGATATCGTTATGTGTAAAATGGCGCATCAAAATTATTTATCGGATTGCAATCAAAGTTGAGTAAAAAAAAAGATTCAATTTTGTCAATTTTCCTTGGTTGATTTAATTCTAATAAAAATAATTTTCCTCCACCAAATATTAAACATCAAATTTCAGGGTTAAGCGTAATAAAAACTCGTCTATATCCAACTGAAACTAAACAAATGTGCGTTACAAAGTTACATGTCAATTTTTGGAAGTGTCTCTTAACTCCCTGAGAGAGACATTAGGGTTTCCCTTATCTTTCTTTTTTTTTTTTTTTTTTGTTTCTTTCTTTCTTTAAGGAAAAATTCTGCTTTTCTAATTAACCTTTCCCCGGCCTAAACTTATAAGATATCTTTATGTGTAAAATAGTGAATTAAAATTACTATCAGAATGTAATTAAAGTTGAGTAAAAAATAATAAAAATCCATCTATTTCCCAGTGTTGATTTATATTTGGTAAAAAAATATTGGACTTCATCTATTTTCCAGAGAATAATTTAATTTCGTGAATATATCTATAATACTAAAGCTCAACAATACTGTTCAATAAATATATATATATATATATATATATATATATATATATATATATATATTTAAAACTATATGAATATGTACTCGCAATGAGAAAATTATCCGTACACCTACACCTCTGAATATTTAATATATCGATCCATTTCATAGAATTTGATACTCGTATGATGTTATTAACTACAAAAAATATTATGAAATTCAATTTTGAGAACGATAGGTTAATTTAGTGAATATGAAAAGAAAAATAAAGAAAATAAGAAAAGATGAAATTATTCGTACAGTATGAAAAATTGAAAAAAATTTAACAATTTTCTCAATTTTAATACCCAATATCAAGGACTCTCATCTTTATAACTTGTTGCAATCGTTTTCCAAAGTTTTTGATGAGATTTGAACAAGTTTTAACTGCGATTGCCTTCCATTCTTCAATTTTTGCACGTTCTAATTCCTGAAGATTTTTTGGTCTGTGACGATTCATTTGAACTTTCAATTGCTTCCATAGATTTTCAATAAGACTTTTGTCACGACTCTTTGAAGGCCATAGTAGAACTATAATCTTGTTTTTCTGAAGCGATGTATGTTTGAGATGATTATCTTCTTGAAAAGCTAATCGCGGAACAAGATAAAGATTTTGAACTGATAGATTTTCATCCAAAATTTTCAGATAGTCTTCAGATTTCATTATTCCTCTCATTGCAATTAATCATCCAGTCTCGTTGAGCAAAAATAAACAGAAAAAATCATCGAGCTGCATCGATGTTTAAATGTTGGCACTGTTTTTATGAGGGAAAAGTCTCACCTTTCTTGTACCAAATTTTCGGTTGTGACGTTCCCCTTCGGCCCCAGTTACATCAACCTCTTCTAACCATTTCACTTCTTTACGGCCTGTGATCAACTAGTGGTTCCGATAGGGGTAACGCACATTTTTTTACCGCTACATCAAATACCATCGAGCGAACAGGAGGAAAGAGAACAAACGAACAAAAGAACAATATGCTTGGGGTTAACTCAAGTGCAGAAGGAGAGTTATGTAACACTGCATTTCCTGTGTACATATGTAGACTAACGCTAGCGTGGATTCTAGCGAAAATTCTACAACGCTACAACGAATGCCAACCTATCCTGACTGGTCTTCCTCACTGTCACTGGACCCTATCTTCTGCCGACTCGCCTCTCTGCTCCGGTATCCGGTGTCGACTGCCTTTCTCCGTCGTCCCTTGCCAACTGCCTTCGAGCTCCTTTTCCCAACTCTCTTCTCGCGTCCCCTTACTACTTCCGGTCACGCTGAGATCTCAAGTTCAAAACCATTTGTCTGGTTTCGTGCCAAAACAGACAAAGGAATCGTCTGCTTGGCGGACCACCTACATAGTGTTACACGGTTGATTATGTCAAAAAAGCTCAATTTTCATCAGTCCATTGTTTTCTTTCCCAAAACCTGTAAATATGCACAATAAATTATTTAAGTATTGTTTTCAGATAATGATGACATTTTTTTCCATTATAAATGACAAAATAATCTATTGATTTAAAAGAATAGTATATACTGAACAATTTTCTAATATAGTTTTGTTTTAACTGTATTTAATGTGGCCCAGTCGGCTGGGGTTGCAAAATACACCGACTCCATCTCTGCAGAGGGGTAAGACTCCACCAACAACAGTCCTGTATATGACACTAAACAATCTGATGGTGAGGCTCTAGTAAATCTGAAGCTTTGGGGAATACGAAGTACCCCTTTATTGTCATTGCCCCCACGTCCACTCTGGCCCAGAATGGTATCACCTGATAGGGTCTTATCTATAGGTCAAATAGAACTAAACTGTGTACTAATGCTAAAATGGATTGCTTGAAATCGGACTGTTTTGACATTTAAACTGCGTTCTCATGCTAAACTGAATTGTTGGAAATAGAACTATTCTAAATAGAACTAAACGTTGTACTCACACTAAAATGAGTGATTTGAAATTTAATTCGGTGTTAAATGACACGAAAAGGGTTGATATGCCGTAAAACAAAACAACCATCCAACCAACCAACTGTCATTAATGTAGATGTTCTGTTAATATGAAACGTAAATTCAACACCCAGAAAATAAATCCAAGATTACCTCAAAGTGAAGAAATATTAGTATATTAGAATTCTTAAAAGTGTAAGAAATACTAAAATAATAAAATCACTTGAAACGAAAAAATATGACATGCAACGATCATCTATATGACAAGTGAAAATTATTTTATAGCTACCACGTGGATATATATATATATATATATATATATATATATATATATATATATATATATATATATATATATGACAACTCTTTTTGTGATTTACTAAACTTTTTGTTTAGATGTGGCCCTAGGCTGTATGAATGGGTCACACAATGAGACTCGAAGTCACTCGTGAAGGTTTGCCAGTCTAGATTGAAAACCCTTACATTACCCAACTCTTTTATGGTGGGAGTCTCATTATCTGCACGAAAAAGTGATTAAAATTCTGTTGACGAAGTTGAGGACTTAGGTTCGATGGCAGGAAGTAGACAACTCTGTCTGTCTGTCTGTCTGTCATTGCATTTTCTTTTTTTCCCGTAAACAGCCACCAGCATGGTCTTTCCACTGTGCAGATAATTACTGTTGAATATGCACAGAATTATTATTTCTTTTTTTTTTCTTTAAATGGAAATACATTCCAACAAAATATATCGTCATAAAATTCTATTAATCTATTTTGAAATCTAATAAGATAGTTATATTAATGCTGTTTTTTTTTTTATATATATTCTTGGTTTTATTTTTTTTTTTCAGAATTTATCGTGAGTTTAGAAATTGCCGAAAGAATTTCCCAACTTATTCCTTTGAATTCCATCAACGAAATAAAACGCATATCGTGTACATATTCCTTAGAGCAGAAAAATTTATCATGTCTACAGACATTTGTGATTGGTCTCTTCTCTTCTATGCTGTTCTTCATCAATCTTTTGCAGTTTTAATATATTTTTCATGACGAATGCGGAGCACATCCAAACAGCTTTGGAACAGAGGAGTATGGAAAACACACATATCTCTCAAAAGCAGTGTCTTTAGATTTTATGTTTAAGGTCGAGATTCTCTCAAGTCGAAGTTTGAGAACAGAAGTGTTTCTTTTAGTCATGAAACTGCGCTTGCTACTGCCTGCTTAATGAACAACTTAGAAATGACCAAATCTTTGGTAGAAAACGGTGCCAATATCAGCACCGAAGATATTCAGGGAAAAGATAGTTTAATACCATCCTTATCTAATTGTGACATTATTAAGTATCTAATCGTTAACGGGGCCAACAGCGACATGATGGACACGAAAGGAAATGCAATGCTGATGAAAGCTGTCATGCTGAACCAAAAGGAAACTGTTTCTTTTCTGCTCAGCCGTCAAGATATTAACATAAGAATAAAAAACCGACTCAATGAAGATGCACTTAGTCTAGCGATTTACTTTGCTTTTGATGATATTGTATGGATGATTATCAGACGCGGTGGTTACACTAAAGAAGAAGTTATCAGAGCATATGAATTGGGAAGCTATTTTACATATCTTTATCGGAGAAATCCTAAATCGACTGAATTGTGGCAAAAATTGTTGTGGTTACGGAATTTACCAATAGACACGCCAATATTTAATAATCTGTTAGCCGATCAAACATTTGATATTGATATCAGTTTGTTTACAAAACATGGTAAACAGGCTTTGTTATATATGAGAAAGTTATATGGCCCAAGACATGTGCTTACATTGCGAGCAATATCAATTGCATTAAACTTTGTGAACGTCCATATAATGTCCTTAAAATATATGAAGGATTTTCTAGAATTCTGCATTCTCTTAACGGTAAGGAGTTTTTACAAATCCATCTACATATTGAGCATCTTTTCAAAGAATATATAGTATATTTCGCAGAGGAAAAAGCAGCATAATTTGAATTTTTCTTCAAAAAAACTAAATAACTACACCGTAATTTTATGCTTCCGTCTCTGAGGAACTTGTCCATAATCTTATCAAACGTCATAAGAACGTGTCTGGTACGTGGAAAAATATTTGAAAATGTTCGATTTCCCAAAGAAACGAGACAAAACCTCCCGTTTATTGAGAAATATGCAACAAGTAAGTTTTCATATGTATAGATCGTTTGGTATCATCCATGTTAAATGTTATATAAGATTGTATTTGGTATTTGTTTTTCGGAAAGACAGTATGAAAGTAAATATGGATAAAATCCTACAGTATGAAGATAGCAGAAAAAGCATAATCTAAATAGGTTTGAGTAACCATCATCAGGATATAGGATATCAAAATAGTTCACTGAAACCGAAACGTTACCGTCGACTTTACATCATGATATATTCACCTATTTGGATTATGTTTTTTCAACTACCTTCATATATATATATATATATATATATATACGTACATGTTTATGTAAAATAGGGTTAAGATCGCTGAGAGTTTTATCAATTCCCATTGGAAAGTTGACAACTACTTAATTTTTTCATAAGTACATACAAAAAGTCAATTCATATAATCTATGAGGAAATTTTAAGTTTAAAAAGATACATATTAAAATTTTATGTGTAGGTCACTTGCTGGGATTCGTTTAGAAAGAAAAAAGATTAGTATCTTTCGAATTTTCTTTTCTTGTGTCGATGAGTTTAACTAAGCAGATGATAATAAAAAAAAAAACGTTCTTCATTATTTACTTGATTCTAAGATTTCTCACAAAAGGAGGCTTATAAAATTGGTTGTTAATGCTTAATTTGATTTCAGCCGAATTGAGTCCTTAAGATACTGCATCCCTAGTAGAATTCAAAAAAGTTGTTTTTTTCTTTTCAGAAAAAATGTAAGACTCTACAATGTCTGGCAGCAAACGTTATTTGTCAAAATACATTATTTTTGAGAATTATATTCCTTCACATTTAAGGACAAACACATATGCATATTCAATAAATATAAAGGTATATATCTTGTTAAGCGGTTATTTACTTGACTAGGTGATGTCATTTTTTTTTGTTATCTCTCATCGAACGGACAAATCAGATATGAAATTCTGAAATTTATGCTTAAAACATTAACGAATATCTTGTGAAATATTTATTTTATTTATCCACAATATATATATCTTCGCAATAAAAACCAGAAAAAGACTGTCTTAATCATTGTTAATCTCCTGAAGATGACGATAAAGTCTGAAACACATGTAGAGCATCCTTATAAAAAATAATTCATTTACGGATCAATTCATTCAGGAGCTATGTGAGGATACGGGATGTAGCCCTAAAGACCTGCCAGAGGCGATGAACGATAGGGAGAAGTGGCGAGAGAGGGTCAGGGGTATCCGTGCTAGCGGCACATGATGAAGAATGATGATATATATATATATATATACTAATCTAATATCTACCAGCATTCACGGTACCAGAAAAAAAACCGCCAGGAACAAGAGATAAAAGTATCTCGAATCACCGCCCGGGGGAAAAAGAAAAAAATTATAGGTCAAAAAGAAAGAAAAGGCAAACCTCGTCCGACCCCTTGAAAAAAATCAAGGGATACGCAGTCAGTTGGTCAAAAGAAAACTAAAACCTTCCGCAAATCCTGCAATACTACAATTACAAGAGTGCTCAACTCAAGTGGAGCCAATTATAAAATTAACTTAAATCGCGAGTCGGAAATCTTCTACTGAAACTTTAGTAGAAGATTTCCGACTCGCGATTTAAGTTAATTTTATATATATATATATATATATATATATATATATATATACATATATATATATATATATATATATGTGTGTGTGTGTGTGTGTGTGTGTGTGTGTGTGTGTGTGTGTGTGTTCGATTAAATAATAAAGATAGATTTTGTCTATATAATTTTCTTAAGATCCTTTTAAGTTTCCTGATAAGTGTCTTGGTTTTAGGCTGAAATTGGTAGATAAATTTAATAAAATTGTCCAGGTGCTTTCGGACTTTTCATATGCCATCATCAAGGTTTGGTTGCATGTGTCTTTATTATTTAATCAAACATGCTTAAATGAAAGACTGCTGCCCCACCCATATATATATATATATATATATATAGAGAGAGAGAGAGAGAGAAAGAAAGAAAGAAAGAGAGCCTGGTCTTCTTTTCTGATATTATTCTATATATTTTTTCTTTCGTATTTCCCTTTGGGCAATACAATTTGCATTTACTTTAGTATAAAGAAATGTCTATTGTTTTTAGTAATGATAGACATTGTAATATTTCAACAAGAATCGGAAATTTACTAGCAATACAGATTTAAAAACTAAGTATATTCACCAACTGAATTTTTTGTTTTATAGGGTTAAATATTTTGGGGAGAAATTGCCTAATTTGATCGAAAACAGCATCTGCGTACAAATAAAAAAAATAATATTAAATAGGATAATTTTAGAAATAATACCAACAGAAAGAAATTAAGAGGGCATTTTTCGTGACTATCGGATGAAATACTTAACAGAATTTGATCTATATATCTAGATATTACTTTAACATTATATATGCTCTGTGCAAAGATATTTCTTTTTGTTGTTTGCTTTAAGGCTGATATGAGAACTTATTAAAACGGACAGATGCCCATGGACGCAAAAGAAAGAAATGATAAAGATTAATAACAACTGACTGTTAACAATTGGATTTTTGTCATATTTTCAGTTAAGCAAGAGGTTTTTCTCGTAAATTTCCCTTTAGCAGTTAGGGTTTTCTTAGTAGATGTAATGTCTGGAGCCGTTTCTGAAGACACGCATCAGTACAAAAATTAAAACTATATGGTCCAAGTTTGAAAATTGGGCCGGTGTAACATTTTATAAAAACTGACCATATGCTTATTGAAAAAAATGTTTTCTTCTTTTTTGATAAAAGTGAAATTTATCAGTAGTAAAACAAAATTAACATTAATATAAATTTTTGATATGAATAAAATTCTAAAAAATGTAAATATCTAATTTAAAATTTGATTTTACAAAATAATTTTACGTCAATATTTCATGCATCAGTGTCAAATTTTTTCTTACATTTAATTATATGCTTTCATTCATTTATTTTTTTAAATGAAGATTTTCTAAGCCATATAATTGATTCTATCCAATATTTTTTATTTCTAATTTTTTTTAATGTTAATGCATTTTTTACTTTCTCTGAAAACCTATTCGGGCAGGATATGACACAAGGTCAGCTGGTTTAAATTCAGAGTTTTCATTCTCCAAGACTGGTTGTCTAACCATGAGTACCATAGCCAGATACGGATATGTGCAACGTACATAGAATGTTCATAACGTGTATACATAGAACATAGGAATCTCGAAACACGAAAACACTTGCGACTTCTTAGTTCAGGTACGAAACTTTTTATTACGGTTGAGTTTAAAGGTTCTTCGACATAAGGAGAGAGATACACATTCTTTCTATCCTGGCTTTTCCATCGGCTCCTTACCATCACGTGCGACACCTGCCCAAGGCCTCGTCGAGCAAGCGAAAGTCGACCCTTCTCGTTCGGTGTCCAGTTCTCAACTCAACTGACTTTTTCAAAATCCCCGAAATCCTCCGCGCGCTTCCGGTGCGTGACGTCACCCGTACTCTGTAGCCCCGTTTCCAATCTGGGCTATTGTGACATCTGTGAGTGACACGTCCGCTCCGCGCGTGCGCGCGAACACCTGCGTTAATGTTGCACCTAAGTAATCCATGCACTGAGCCTAAAGGTTTTCAGCCTAACTAAACCCAAAGGCATAAAACAAAATCCCTCGGCAATTATATTACACCGTTTCTAAAGACACGCATCAGTACAAAAATTAAAACCATATGGTCCAAGGTTGAAAATTGGGCCGGCGTAACATTTTATAAAAACTGACCATATGCTTATCGAAAAAAATGTTTTCTTCTTTTTTGTTAAAAATGAAATTTATTAGTAGTAAAACAAAATTAACATTAATGTAAATATTTGATATGAATAAAATTCTAAAAAATGTAAATATTCAATTTAAAATTTAATTTTACAAAACAATTTTTCGTAAATAATTTCAATATTTCATGCATAAGTGTCAAATTTTCAAATAAACTAAATAACTACACCTTAATTTTATGCTTCCGTCTCTGAGGAACTTGTCCATAATCTTATCAAACGTCATAAGAACGTGTCTGGCACGTGGAAACATATTTGAAAATGTTCGATTTCCCAAAGAAACGAGACAAAACCTCCCGTTTATTGAGAAATACGCAACAAGTAAGTTTTCATATGTATAGATTGTTTGGTATCATCCATGTTAAATGTTATATAAGATTGTATTTGGTATTTGTTTTTCGGAAAGACAGTATGAAAGTAAATATGGATAAAATCCTACAGTATGAAGATAGCAGAAAAAGCATAATCCAAATAGGTTTGAGTAACCATCATCAGGATATAGGATATCAAAATAGTTCACTGAAACCGAAACGTTACCGTCGACTTTACATCACGATATATTCACCTATTTGGATTATGTTTTTTTCTGCAACCTTCATATATATATATATATATATATATATATATATATATATATATATATATATATATATATATGTAAAGTAGGATTAAGATCGCTGAGAGTTTTATCAATTCCCATTGGAAAGTTGACAACTACTTAATTCTTTTACACAGAGTAGTTATGTTTGGACGAGTTTCTGTTAACCTTTGTTGGTATTCCGTGAGATGTCCCTTTAGCGAGTACAAAAGTTCGTACTGCCTCGCTGGTAAAGAAAGTGTATATATACATATATGCGCGCGCGTGTGTGTGTGTGTGTGTGTGTGTGTGTGTGTGTGTGTGTGTGTGTGTGTCCCCCCCTCTCTCTCTCTCTCTCTCTCTCTCTCTTTCTCTCTCCATCCCTCTCTCTCTCTATCTATCTATCTATCTCTACTTATTGAAAAAGTTTCTGTTTGTAAACAACGAGACCAGTAAAGATTTATATAATTAATCCTTTCGTTAATTCAAATATTTAAAATCAAATGAAGATGTAAACATCAGTAATTTTAATGTTTCAATCAAATGGAAATTCAAAGTTTAGATTTTATTCATTTTTTCTTTCGCTATTTTAATATACCGTTTGAAATTTAAAACTTGTTGCGACAAGTTATCAAAAATATAAGTGATTTATCATCGTGTGGCATACAGTGTGGGACATCAATATCATCGTGGAATTTCAATGTTCGTGCAGTCGCCTTTTCTAAATAATAAAGTTTTGTAAATAATAAAGTGGGTAGAGTGTTATCCAATGGTCCGGAAGACCTGAGTTCAATCTCAGGTCGCGTCATACCAAAGACTTTTAAAATGTTACTTGATACCTCCTTGCTTAACACTCAACAATATAAGGTACGTATCATGGGTAAAATAGGGCAATCCAGGGAAAGGAGTAGCGCCCTCCCCTACACCTTGGTGAAGTAGCTATTAAAAAAGGGAGCCTTCTGGTCGCCCTCGACTACGGTCGCCAAATTTACTTACTATGAAATAATAAAAAGTGATTTTTTCATGGGATTTTTTTCACTTAAATAGAAGAAAAAATAATTTCTAAAACTTTTAAAATCCTAATTTAGAATAATTCTTATGAGTTTGCAAAGGGAATATTAATAATTTCAACTAAATAATCCAAGATTCTAGTGGGGATAATTTTATTAACGGAGGTATTTTAAAAAATGCAAACAACAACAACTACTACTACTACTAAATAATAATAATAATAATAATAATAATAATAATAATAATAATAATAATAATAATAATAATATTCCTTCGGCGCTAATTTGCTGAATTCGCTTTATTAATAATAATAATATTATTATTATTATTAATAAAGCGAATTCAGCAAATTAGCGCAGAAGGAATATAAGACTAAACACGACTGTGTCGCGGCAAGGTGATCCACTGAGAGATGTGCAAGAAATTTAAATTTGACCACACCAACAAATGGTATATGCACAACCCAGCACCTGTCCAAGAAAATAACACATAAACTCCTATGGGACTTTGACATACACACGGATATCTCGGCCAGAAGATAAAACCTAATAATAATCAACAAAAAAAAAGAGAACTTGCAAAATTGTCGACTTTGCTGTCCGGACTGACCACAGAATAAAACTGAAAGAATGTGAAAAGAAGGATAAGTACCTCGACCTTGCTAGAGAATTGAAAAAAACTATGGAACATGAAGGTGACAATTATACCAATTGTAATTGGTGCGTTTGCAACAATAACTAAAGGATTACTAAGAGGGAATGGAGGAATTGAAAATTGGCGGACAAGTGGACATTATCAAAACTACTACATTATTGAGAACGGACAGAATACTGAGAAGAGCTCTGGAGAAATGAGGAGACTTCTTGTCACTCAAACTCCAGTGAAAGACCATCAGCTAACGCTGATGTGAAAAACTCTAATGAGTAAATAATAATAATAACAATAATAATTATAATAATAAAATGATGATGATGATGATGATGATATGAATTGAAGAATTAAGTGCGTTGGTTGAAGTTATACATGAATATTTCAGCTGACTCTAGAAAAGTTTTTGGTTAAAACTATCAAAATTTTTATCATAAAATTTAATTTTTATTAAATATTTCAACGCGAAGAAAACTTTAGATCAGAAAATTCAATAAATTAATAATAATAATAAACGGATGACCTAATCTCGGCTAGACGACCAGACCTTAAAATAATCAACAACAAAAAAAGAGAATTTGCAAAATTGTTGACTTTGCTGTCCCGGCTGACCACAGAATATAACTGAAAGAATGTGAAAAGAAGGATAAGTGCCCCGACCTTGCTAAGGAATTGAAAAAAACTATGGAACATGAAGGTGACAATTATACCAATTGTGATTGTTGCTTTTGGTAGTGTAACTAAAAGATTATCAAAGGGACTGATGGACTTGGAAGTTGAAGGACGAGTGGAGACTATCCAAACAACAGCATTATTGAGAACGGCCAGAATACTGAGAAGAGTCCTGGAGACTTGAGGAGACTTGCTGTCATTCAAACTCTAGTGAAAGACCATCAGCTAAGACTGATTTAAAAAAATTGGCGGCCGAGTGGAGACCATCCAAACGACAGCATTATTGAGAACGGCCAGAATACTGAGAAGAGTCCTGGAAAGTTGAGGAGACTTACTGTCGCTCAAAATCCAGTGAAAGATCATCAGCTAATACTGGTGTGAAAAGTCCCGGCAGGCAACAGGATGAAAATGAAAGAATGTGAAAAGAGAGATAAGCACCTTGACCTTGTTAGAGAATTGAAAAAAACTATGGAACATGAAGGTGACAATTATATCAATAGTGTTTGGTGCTTTCGGCACGGTAACTAAAGGATTATTAAAGAGTCTGGAAGATTTGGAAGTTGGCATGCGAGTGGAGGCCATCCAACCAACAGCATTATAGAAAACGGCCAGAATACTGAGAAGAGTCCAGGAGACTTGAGGAGACTGGCTGTCACTCAACCTCGAGTGAAAGACCATCAGCTTACGCTGATGTGAAAAACTCTAATAATAATAATAATAATAATGATAATAATAATAATGATAATAATAATAATATCATAAAAACGTTTTCTAAAAATATCGTTTTTATTAGTTGTAGTCTTATAAAATAGCCGAGGGATTTCGGTTCATGCCTTTGAGTTTAGTTAGGCTGAGAACCTTTCGGCTCAGCACATGGGTTAGTTAGGTGCAACATTGAGGCAGGTGTTAACGCGGGTGCGCGCGGGCGGACGGAGGTGTCACTCAGATGTCATAATAGTCCGAAACGAACGAAGGTGACAGGGTGCGGGTGACGTCACGCTCCGGAAGCGCGCAGAGGTTTGAGTGAGAATTTGAAGAGAGAAAGAGTCGGGTACTAGACGCCAAACGAGAAGGATCAACTTTTGGAGCTCGCAGGCGCGAGGCGAACGTATGCCCTATGGGGGCCCGCTCGAGTTGGGGACCAAATGAATAAGACAGCATAGAAGATTGTGTCTCTCCTCCTTACGTCGAAACCTTTAACTCTAAGTTAATAAAAAGGTTTCGTACCTGAACAAGAAATCGTTACATGTTTTCGAATTCCGAGATTCCTATGTTCTTTATATATTCTATAGTAATGAACATTATATGTCCATTTCGCACATACCGTTAATTGTGAATATGGTACATATGATTATTTGGTGCCAGAACTTGGGCATATCTTTCATGATATGGTTTACGTTTGGGTTACCATGGTTCCACGGAGACGATCAGAGAAGCGGCTAAGAACAATGAGGAATCTATTTCGGAGCGGCTTGTTCAGGCGATCGAAGGAGATAGAGAAAACACAAGGCCCCCAGAAAATAAGAAGCAAGGAAAAGAGACCAAAAACAAGAAGAACAAATTCAGCACCCCTCAGAATGAAAAAGGAGAAAAGTCCAACACCGAAAAGAGAAGAAAAACAGCGCAACTCCAAAAGAAAAAAAGAAAAAAAAAAGGCGTGAAAAGAAAAGAAAAGAAAAAGAAAGAAAAAGAGAAGTAACACAACTCAACTCCAAGAGAAAAAAAAGGCATGAAGAAAAGAAAAAGAATAAGAAGGTATTTGCTCATTTACGTCTGTCATAGTTTAATTTACGAATAGAGTTTGAATGGTTGTGGAGGATAGATTAGGAAATAATTCAAAATTTTTTTTAAAAAAAAGAAAGAAAAATCGTTGGTAGCATAGAAAATTATGATTACTACTGTATGTGACTTTGTACCGTGGTGGCAGGAGAGAAAGAAAGAGTAACAGAGAAATAAGCTCGCAGTGACAGTGAAGAAGAAAGAAGGTGGTCGCAGTATGGACAGAGGATTGTGTCGCGCACATGATGGACAGCCTTAATAAACAATATTTTTATGAATGAATTTTACGATAAACGGGGTCATTGTGGGTGAAGTTTGTAGTAAATAACGTTTTTTATGAAT
This sequence comes from Sepioteuthis lessoniana, assembly GCA_963585895.1. Taxonomy (NCBI): domain Eukaryota; kingdom Metazoa; phylum Mollusca; class Cephalopoda; order Myopsida; family Loliginidae; genus Sepioteuthis; species Sepioteuthis lessoniana. The sequence continues at coordinate 20,020,116 of OY757922.1, forward strand.
GAAAATTTATAGTAACTTGTTGGTGGTCCGGGCTAATAATATTCGGAGATTAGAATTTTGATTCGAGACCTTGAAGATTTCGCTCATCGATGGGATTGCCGGAAGAATTTCGCATATCTGTAGTTAGGACCTTTGGGACAGGTTTTGATGTTGGAGAATCGATATTTTGGGCGCTGAAGAAATCAGGCCAGGTCTTTGTTTAAATTGTCGAGTCCGAAAAAGTCGGAGGCACGTTTGGAATATCTCGCCAGAGAGGCAGAGCAACGAAGAGGCGGATGTTTAATGTGTCTGACAGGGCAGACGGTTATTTTGTGAGTTCCTCCCTAGAGTGGGACTGTGAGGTTTTGTTGAGGAAGATGTTCGGAAAAACATGGGTTTGGAGATTAGTTATTTATGCACAGAGTTCTGGTGATCTCATTGGATGTGTTTGGAAAATTCGCGGACTCGATTTTGAGTTGTGTCGAGGGAGAAATTTTATTGAGTGAGCTAATAAAAGGTTTGGGTAGTTTAGAAAAGAACACCCGGTATTTTAAGGGCGAAAGAAAGAAAGAAGATAAGAAAGAAGGGTACTCGTAAGCTGTTGAAAAGATGTGAGATAGACCGTTTGACGGTGGTCAAAAGTTGGAAAAAACGGGGAAACATGTATCTTGGTTTGATTACGATCTATGCTTGGTTGTGGAAGGTTAAAATGTGTACATTAATTAATGACAGAGATTACGAGAGAAGGATATATAAAGTTAGAAGTAATGAGTACGGACGTAGAAGGAAAGCAAAAGTGCAAAAGCCATAATGAGCAATTGCATTGAGATCTAAAAAAAAAAAATTAAGAATATGAAAATAAGAGAACAAATTAAAGACTGAAAAAATATACATGCCGAACGAGTGACTTGAAAAAATGAAAAAGAAAAAAAAAGAGAAAAAAGAACCAGAAAATGTGGTCGGAAAAAGAAAAAAAATGAAAAAAAAAAAAAACGAAGGACAATACGAACACTTTTTATTTTTATTTCAGTGACTTTTGAGCTTGGGACTGACGCATGTTTTTTATTGTTTTATTTTGTTGAAATTGTATTGCTGAAGGTATTGTTGCTCAGTTCGACGTGAGGAGGAGCGCACAATAGTTTAAGAAAATAATTTGTCATCATCGATGACAAATGATTTTATTGCAGTTGGATAGGTATGTTATAAAATAGCCGAGGGATTTCGGTTCATGCCTATGAGTTTAGTTAGGCTGAGAACCTTTCGGCTCATGGGTTATTTAGGTGCAACATTGAGGCAGGTATTAACGCGGGCGGGCGCGTGCGGGTGGATGTAGGTGTCACTCAGATGTCATAATAGTCCGAAACGAACTGAGGTGACAGGGTGCGGGTGACGTCACGCACCGGATGCACGCGGAGGTTTGTGTGAGAATTTGAAGAGAGAAAGAGTCGGGTACTAGACGCCAAACGAGAAGGATCGACTTCTGGAGCTCACAGGCGCGTGGCGAACTTACGCCCTATTGGGAGGGGGCGCTCGAGATGGGGGTCAAATGAATAAGACAGCACAGAAGATTGTGTCTCTCCTCCTTACGTCGAAACCTTTAACTCTAAGTTAATAAAAAGGTTTCGTACCTGAACAAGAAGTCGTTACGTGTTTTCGAATTCCGAGATTCCGATGTTCTATCGTAATCAACATTCGATGTCCATTTTACCAATTTCGCACATGACCATATTCGTGTATATGGCTATGTAACAGTTGTATTAATAGCACCAGTAGTATCACCATATAAAAATAGTAATCGTCTTATTTAGACCGGAAAACAATATTTTACTAGTCTAAACAAGTTTCGTGCTAAAACGTTTTTAAAAATCCTAATATAAAATATTATATATTTTATAAGTATTTATTAAATCCGATTTGACATAATTTATTCTCTTAAAAATAAATTAATTCAACAAGTGGGGAACTATTTTTCGTTATGTAGTCATAAGCAGTGATGAGGCTATGTGATTGACAACTGAAGAATACAGTATAAAATGCGAGAGAGGGTTACTCCCCTCTAAGTATTCATACGAGTCTCATACCCGTTTCTATGACTGCTACATCTGATCAACAGACAACTACTTCCTCTGCTGAAATGGAAAAGATAAACGCCCCACCGTTTTGACGGCAGATGTCAATTTCTGATTGCATTAAAAATCGTTCATCGATGGAAACCGTGGAAAATTTGGATTTAGGAGAAATACCGAAAACGTAAAAGGATGATTGTTGGCTTTATTTTCCACATTCAATTCCATCTCACAAAAACGATCTAAAACGTCTCGCGGAACATTGGATAATACTGAGTATTTGAAGTTTGTGATACATTAAAAAAAAAACTTTTGTGTAAACATGAGATACTGGCATTTAATCGAAACATGTGATGATTAATCACTGAAATGATAAACATTTTTCACTCGTGTTCGTTTCTTCTAATTTAGGAAGTTTGGGATACATAAAAAAAAACTTTGGTGTAGATATCACATCCCGGCAGGATATCGACACATGTGATGATTCATCACTACAATGATAAACATTTTTCACGCGTGTTCGTTTCTTCTAATTTAGGAAGTTTGAGATACATAAAAAAAAAAATTTGGTGTAAATATCACATCCCGGCAGGATATCGACACATGTGATGATTCATCACTACAATGATAAACATTTTTCACTCGTGTTCGTTTCTTCTAATTTAGGAAGTTTGGGATACATAAAAAAAAATAACTTTCGTGTAGATATCACATCCCGGCAGGATATCAACACATGTGATGATTCATCACTACAATGATAAACATTTTTTACTCGTGTTCGTTTCTTCTAATTTATGAAGTTTGGGATACATAAAAAAAACAACTTTTGTGTAGATATCACATCCCGCCAAGATATCGACACAGGTGATGATTCATCACTACAATGATAAACATTTTTCACTCGTGTTCGTTGCTTCTAAGTTAGGAAGTTTGGGATACATAAAAAAAAAACTTTTGTGTAGATATCACATCCCGGCAGGATATCGACACATGTGATGATTCATCACTACAATGGTAAACATTTTTGACTCGTGTTCGTTTCTTCTAAGTTAGGAAGTTTGGGATACATAAAAAAAACAACTTTTGTGTAGATATCATATCACGGCAGGATATCGACACATGTGATGATTCATCACTGCAATGATAAACATTTTTCACTCGTGTTCGTTTCTTCTAATTTAGGAAGTTTGGGATACATTAAAAAAAAACTTTTGTGTAGATATCACATCCCGGCAGGATATCGACACATGTGATGATTCATCACTACAATGATAAACATTTTTCACTCGTGTTCGTTTCTTCTAATTTAGGAAGTTTGGGATATATAAAAAAAAAACTTTTGTGTAGATATCATATCACGGCAGGATATCGACACATGTGATGATTCATCACTGCAATGATAAACATTTTACACTTGTGTTCGTTTCTTCTAATTTAGGAAGTTTGGGATACATTAAAAAAAAACTTTTGTGTAGATATCACATCCCGGCAGGATATCGACACATGTGATGATTCATCACTACAATGATAAACATTTTTCACTTGTGTTCTTTTCTTCTAATTTAAGAAGTATGGGTTACATAAAAAAAAACTTTTGTGTAGATATCACATCCCGGCAGGATATCGACACATGTGAAGATTCATCACTGAAATGATAAACATTTTTCACTCGTGTTCGTTTCTTCTAATTTAGGAAGTTTGGGATACATAAAAAAACAACTTTTGTGTATATATCACATCCCCGCAGGATATCGACACATGTGATGATTCATCACTGAAATGATAAACATTTTTCAATCGTGTTCGTTTCATCTAATTTAGGAAGTTTGGGATACATAAAAAAAAACTTTCGTGTAGATATCACATCCCAGCAGGATATCGACACATGTGATGATTGATCACTACAATGATAAACATTTTTCACTTGTGTTCGTTTCTTCTAATTTAAGAAGTATGGGATACATAAAAAAAAACTTTTGTGTAGATATCACATCCCGGCAGGATATCGACACATGTGATGATTCATCACTACAATGATAAACATTTTTGACTCGTGTTCGTTTCTTCTAAGTTAGGAAGTTTGGGATACATAAAAAAAAAACTTTTGTTTAGATATCATATCACGGCAGGATATCGACACATGTGATGATTCATCACTGCAATGATAAACATTTTTCACTCGTGTTCGTTTCTTCTAATTTAGGAAGTTTGGGATACAATAAAAAAAACCACTTTTGTGTAGATATCACATCCCGGCAGGATATCAACATATGTGATGATTCATCACTACAATGATAAACATTTTTCACTCGTGTTCGTTTCTTCTAATTTAGGAAGTTTGGGATACATAAAAAAAACAAGTTTTGTGTAGATATCACATCCCGGCAGGATATCGACACATGTGATGATTCATCACCACAAAGATAAACATTTTTCACTCGTGTTCGTTTCTTCTAATTTAGGAATTTTGGGATACATAAAAAAAACAACTTTTGTGTAGATATCATATCACGGCAGGATATCGACACATGTGATGATTCATCACTGCAATGATAAAAATTTTTCACTCATGTTCGTTTCTTCTAATTTAGGAAGTTTGGGATAGAATAAAAAAAACAATTTTTGTGTAGATATCACATCACGGCAGGATATCGACACATGTGATGATTCATCACTACAATGATAAACATTTTTCACTCGTTTTCGTTTCTTCTAATTTAGGAAGTTTGGGATACATAAAAAAAAACAACTTTTGTGTAGATATCATATCACGGCAGGATATCGACACATGTGATGATTCATCACTACAATGATAAACATTTCTCACTCTTGTTCGTTTCTTCTAATATAGGAAGTTTGGGATACATAAAAAAAAAAAACTTTTTTGTAGATATCATATCACGGCAGGATATCGACACATGTGATGATTCATCACTACAATGATAAACATTTTTCACTCGTGTTTGTTTCTTCTAATTTAGGAAGTTTGGGATACATAAAAAAAACAACTTTTGTATAGATATCACATCCCGGCCGGATATCGACACATGTGATGATTCATCACTACAATGATAAACATTTTTCACTCGTGTTCGTTTCTACTAATTTAGGAAGTTTGGGATACATAAAAAAAAAAATTTGTGTAGATATCACATCCCGGCAGGATAGCGAAACATGTGATGATTCATCACTACAATGATAAACATTTTTCACTCGTGTTCGTTTCTTTTAATTTAGGAAGTTTGGGATACATAAAAAAAAAACAACTTTTGTGTAGATATCACATCCCGACAGGATATCGACACATGTGATGATTCATCACTACAATGATAAACATTTCTCACTCGTGTTCGTTTCTTCTAATATAGGAAGTTTGGGATACATAAAAAAAAAAAACTTTTGTGTAGATATCATATCACGGCAGGATATCGACACATGTGATGATTCATCACAACAATGATAAACATTTTTCACTCGTGTTCGTTTCTTCTAATTTAGGAAGTTTGGGATACATAAAAAAAAAAACTTTTGTGTAGATATCACATCCCGGCAGGATATCGATACATGTGATGATTCATCACTACAATGATAAACATTTTTGACTCGTGTTCGTTTCTTCTAAGTTAGGAAGTTTGGGATACATAAAAAAAACAAACTTTTGTGTAGATATCATATCACGGCAGGATATCGACACATGTGATGATTCATCACTGCAATGATAAAAATTTTTCACTCATGTTCGTTTCTTCAAATTTAGGAAGTTTGGGATACAATAAAAAAAACAACTTTTGTGTAGATATCACATCACGGCAGGATATCGACACATGTGATGATTCATCACTACAATGATAAATATTTTTCAATCGTTTTCGTTTCTTCTAATTTAGGAAGTTTGGGATACATAAAAAAAAACAACTTTTGTGTAGATATCACATCCCGGCAGGATATCGACACAAGTGATGATTCATCACAACAATGATAAACATTTTTCACTCGTGTTCGTTTCTTCTAATTTAGAAAGTTTGGGATACATAAAAAAAAAAACAACTTTTGTGTAGATATCACATCCCGGCAGGATATCGACACAGGTGATGATTCATCACTACAAAGATAAACATTTTTCACTCGTTTTCGTTTCTTCTAATTTAGGAAGTTTGGGATACATAAAAAAAAAACAACTTTTGTGTAGATATCATATCACGGCAGGATATCGACACATGTGATGATTCATCACTACAATGATAAACATTTTTCACTCGTGTTCGTTTCTTCTAAGTTAGGAAGTTTGGGATACATAAAAAAAACAACTTTTGTGTAGATATCACATCCCGGCAGGATATCGACACATGTGATGATTCATCACTACAATGATAAACATTTTTGACTCGTGTTCGTTTCTTCTAAGTTGGGAAGTTTGGGATACATAAAAAAAACAACTTTTGTGTAGATATCATATCACGGCAGGATATCGACACATGTGATGATTCATCACTGCAATGATAAACATTTTTCACTCGTGTTCGTTTCTTCTAATTTAGGAAGTTTGGGATACATTAAAAAAAAACTTTTCTGTAGATATCACATCCCGGCAGGATATCGACACATGTGATGATTCATCACTACAATGATAAATATTTTTCACTTGTGTTCGTTTCTTCTAATTTAAGAAGTATGGGATACCTAAAAAAAAACTTTTGTGTAGATATCACATCCCGGCAGGATATCGACACATGTGATGATTCATCACTACAATGATAAACATTTTTGACTCGCGTTCGTTTCTTCTAAGTTAGGAAGTTTGGGATACATAAAAAAAACAACTTTTGTGTAGATATCATATCACGGCAGGATATCGACACATGTGATGATTCATCACTACAATGATAAACATTTTTCACATGTGTTCTTTTCTTCTAATTTAAGAAGTATGGGATACATAAAAAAAAACTTTTGTGTAGATATCACATCCCGGCAGCATATCGACACATGTGATGATTCATCACAACAATGATAAACATTTTTCACTCGTGTTCGTTTCTTCTAATTTAGGAAGTTTGGGATACATTAAAAAAAAACTTTTGTGTAGATATCACATCCCGGCAGGATATCGAAACATGTGATGATTCATCACTACAATGATAAACATTTTTCACTTGTGTTCGTTTCTTCTAAATTAAGAAGTATGGGATACATAAAAATAACTACTTTTGTGTAGATATCATATCACGGCAGGATATCGACTCATGTGATGATTCATCACTACAATGATAAACATTTTTCACTCGTGTTCGTTTCTTCTAATTTAGGAAGTTTGTGATACATAAAAAAAACAACTTTTGTGTAGATATCACATCCCGGCAGGATATCGACACATGTGATGATTCATCAGTACAATGATAAACATTTTTCACTCGTGTTCGTTTCTTCTAATTTAGGAAGTTTGGGATACATAAAAAAAAAAAACTTTTGTGTAGATATCACATCCCGGCAGGATATCGACACAAGTGATGATTCATCACTACAATGATGAACATTTTTGACTCGTGTTCGTTTCTTCTAAGGTAGGAAGTTTGGGATACATAAAAAAAACAACTTTTGTGTAGATATCATATCACGGCAGGATATCGACACATGTGATGATTCATCACTACAAAGATAAACATTTTTCACTCGTGTTCGTTTCTTCTAATTTAGGAAGTTTGGGATACATAAAAAAAACAACTTTTGTTTAGATATCATATCACGGCAGTATATCGACACATGTGATGATTCATCACTACAATGATAAACATTTTTCACTCGTGTTCGTTTCTTCTAATTTAGGAAGTTTGGGATACATAAAAAAAAAACTTTTGTGTAGATATCATATCACGGCAGTATATCGACATATCTGATGATTCATCACTACAATGGTAAACATTTTTCACTCGTTTTCGTTTCTTCTAATTTAGGAAGTTTGGGATACATAAAAAAAAACAACTTTTGTGTAGATATCATATCACGGCAGGATATCGACACATGTGATGATTCATCACTACAATGATAAACATTTCTCACTCGAGTTCGTTTCTTCTAATATAGGAAGTTTGGGATACATAAAAAAAAAAAACTTTTGTGTAGATATCATATCACGGCAGGATATCGACACATGTGATGATTCATCACAACAATGATAAACATTTTTCACTCGTGTTCGTTTCTTCTAATTTAGGAAGTTTGGGATACATAAAAAAAAAAACTTTTGTATAGATATCCCATCCCGGCAGGATATCGACACATGTGATGATTGATCACTACAATGATAAACATTTTTCACTCGTGTCCGTTTCTACGAATTTAGGAAGTTTGGGATACATAAAAAAAAAACTTTTGTGTAGATATCACATCCCGGCAGGATAGCGAAGCATGTGATGATTCATCACTACAATGATAAACATTTTTCACTCGTGTTCGTTTCTGTTAATTTAGGAAGTTTGGGATACATAAAAAAAAACACCTTTTGTGTAGATATCACATCCCGACAAGATATCGACACAAGTGATGATTCATCACTACAATGATAAAAATTTTTAGTCGTGTTCGTTTCTTCTAATTTAGGAAGTTTGGGATACATAAAAAAAAAAAACTTTTGTGTAGATATCACATCCCGGCAGGATATCGACACATGTGATGATTCATCACTACAATGATAAACATTTTTCACTCGTGTTCGTTTCTTCTAATTTAGGAAGTTTGGGATACATAAAAAAAAAACAACTTTTGTGTAGATATCACATCCCGGCAGGATATCGACACATGTGATGATTCATCACTACAATGATAAACATTTTTCACTCGTTTTCGTTTCTTCTAATTTAGGAAGTCTGGGATACATAAAAAAAAATCTTTCGTGTAGATATCACATCCCGGCAGGATATCGACACATGTGATGATTCATCACTGCAATGATAAACATTTTTCACTCGTGTTCGTTTCTTCTAATTTAGGAAGTTTGTGATACATAAAAAAAAAAACAACTTTTGTGTAGATATCACATCCCGACAGGATATCGACACAAGTGATGATTCATCACTACAATGATAAACATTTTTCACTCGTGTTTGTTTCTTCTAATTTAGGAAGTTTGGGATACATAAAAAAAACAACTTTTGTGTAGATATCACATCCCGGCAGGATATCGACACATGTGATGATTCATCACTACAATGATAAACATTTTTCACTCGTTTTCGTTTCTTCTAATTTAGGAAGTCTGGGATACATAAAAAAAAAAAACATTCGTGTAGATATCACATCCCGGCAGGATATCGACACATGTGATGATTCATCACTACAATGATGAACATTTTTGACTCATGTTCGTTTTTTTCTATGTTAGGAAGTTTGGGATACATAAAAAAAACAACTTTTGTGTAGATATCATATCACGGCAGGATATCGACACATGTGATGATTCATCACTACAATGATAAACCTTTTTCACTCGTGTTCGTTTTTTTCTATGTTAGGAAGTTTGGGATACATAAAAAAAAACAACTTTTGTGTAGATATCACATCCCGGCAGGATATCGACACATGTGATGATTCATCACTACAATGATAAACATTTTTCACTCGTGTTCGTTTCTTCTAATTTAGGTAGTTTGGGATACATAAAAAAAAAACTTTTGTGTAGATATCACATCCCGGCAGGATATCGACACATGTGATGATTCATCACTACAAAGATAAACATTTTTCACTCGTGTTCGTTTCTTCTAATTTAGGAAGTTTGGGATACATAAAAAAAAAACTTTTGTGTAGATATCATATCACGGCAGGATATCGATACATGTGATGATTCATCACTACAATGATAAACATTTTTGAATCGTGTTCGTTTCTTCTAATTTAGGAAGTTTGGGATACATAAAAAAAACAACTTTTGTGTAGATATCACATCCCGGCAGGATATCGACACATGTGATGATTCATCACTACAATGATAAACATTTTTCACTCGTGTTTGTTTCTTCTAATTTAGGAAGTTTGGGATACAATAAAAAAAACAACTTTTGTGTAGATATCACATCCCGGCAGGATATCGACACATGTGATGATTCATCACTACAATGATAAACATTTTTGACTCGTGTTCGTTTTTTTCTATGTTAGGAAGTTTGGGATACATAAAAAAAACAACTTTTGTGTAGATATCACATCCCGGCAGGATATCGACACATGTGATTATTCATCACTACAATGATAAACATTTTTCACTCGTGTTCGTTTCTTCTAATTTAGGTAGTTTGGGATACATAAAAAAAAAACTTTTGTGTAGATACCACATCCCGGCAGGATATCGACACATGTGATGATTCATCACTACAATGATAAACATTTTTCACTCGTATTCGTTTCTTCTAATTTAGGAAGTTTGGGATACATAAAAAAAAAACTTTTGTGTAGATATCACATCCCGGCAGGATATCGACACATGTGATGATTCATCACTACAATGAAAAACATTTTTGACTCGTGTTCGTTTCTTCTAATTTAGGAAGTTTGGGATACATAAAAAAAAAACGTTTGTGTAGATATCACATCCCGGCAGGATATCGACTCATGTGATGATTCATCACTACAATGATAAACATTTTTCCCTCGTATTCGTTTCTTCTAATTTAGGAAGTTTGGGATACATAAAAAAAAAAACTTTTGTGTAGATATCACATCCCGGCAGGATATCGACACATGTGATGATTCATCACTACAACGATAAACATTTTTCACTCGTGTTCGTTTCTTCTAATTTAGGAAGTTTGGGATACATAAAAAAAAAACTTTTGTGTAGATATCATATCACGGCAGTATATCGACATATCTGATGATTCATCACTACAATGGTAAACATTTTTCACTCGTTTTCGTTTCTTCTAATTTAGGAAGTTTGGGATACATAAAAAAAAACAACTTTTGTGTAGATATCATATCACGGCAGGATATCGACACATGTGATGATTCATCACTACAATGATAAACATTTCTCACTCGAGTTCGTTTCTTCTAATATAGGAAGTTTGGGATACATAAAAAAAAAAAACTTTTGTGTAGATATCATATCACGGCAGGATATCGACACATGTGATGATTCATCACAACAATGATAAACATTTTTCACTCGTGTTCGTTTCTTCTAATTTAGGAAGTTTGGGATACATAAAAAAAAAAACTTTTGTATAGATATCCCATCCCGGCAGGATATCGACACATGTGATGATTGATCACTACAATGATAAACATTTTTCACTCGTGTCCGTTTCTACGAATTTAGGAAGTTTGGGATACATAAAAAAAAAACTTTTGTGTAGATATCACATCCCGGCAGGATAGCGAAGCATGTGATGATTCATCACTACAATGATAAACATTTTTCACTCGTGTTCGTTTCTGTTAATTTAGGAAGTTTGGGATACATAAAAAAAAACACCTTTTGTGTAGATATCACATCCCGACAAGATATCGACACAAGTGATGATTCATCACTACAATGATAAAAATTTTTAGTCGTGTTCGTTTCTTCTAATTTAGGAAGTTTGGGATACATAAAAAAAAAAAACTTTTGTGTAGATATCACATCCCGGCAGGATATCGACACATGTGATGATTCATCACTACAATGATAAACATTTTTCACTCGTGTTCGTTTCTTCTAATTTAGGAAGTTTGGGATACATAAAAAAAAAACAACTTTTGTGTAGATATCACATCCCGGCAGGATATCGACACATGTGATGATTCATCACTACAATGATAAACATTTTTCACTCGTTTTCGTTTCTTCTAATTTAGGAAGTCTGGGATACATAAAAAAAAATCTTTCGTGTAGATATCACATCCCGGCAGGATATCGACACATGTGATGATTCATCACTGCAATGATAAACATTTTTCACTCGTGTTCGTTTCTTCTAATTTAGGAAGTTTGTGATACATAAAAAAAAAAACAACTTTTGTGTAGATATCACATCCCGACAGGATATCGACACAAGTGATGATTCATCACTACAATGATAAACATTTTTCACTCGTGTTTGTTTCTTCTAATTTAGGAAGTTTGGGATACATAAAAAAAACAACTTTTGTGTAGATATCACATCCCGGCAGGATATCGACACATGTGATGATTCATCACTACAATGATAAACATTTTTCACTCGTTTTCGTTTCTTCTAATTTAGGAAGTCTGGGATACATAAAAAAAAAAAACATTCGTGTAGATATCACATCCCGGCAGGATATCGACACATGTGATGATTCATCACTACAATGATGAACATTTTTGACTCATGTTCGTTTTTTTCTATGTTAGGAAGTTTGGGATACATAAAAAAAACAACTTTTGTGTAGATATCATATCACGGCAGGATATCGACACATGTGATGATTCATCACTACAATGATAAACCTTTTTCACTCGTGTTCGTTTTTTTCTATGTTAGGAAGTTTGGGATACATAAAAAAAAACAACTTTTGTGTAGATATCACATCCCGGCAGGATATCGACACATGTGATGATTCATCACTACAATGATAAACATTTTTCACTCGTGTTCGTTTCTTCTAATTTAGGTAGTTTGGGATACATAAAAAAAAAACTTTTGTGTAGATATCACATCCCGGCAGGATATCGACACATGTGATGATTCATCACTACAAAGATAAACATTTTTCACTCGTGTTCGTTTCTTCTAATTTAGGAAGTTTGGGATACATAAAAAAAAAACTTTTGTGTAGATATCATATCACGGCAGGATATCGATACATGTGATGATTCATCACTACAATGATAAACATTTTTGAATCGTGTTCGTTTCTTCTAATTTAGGAAGTTTGGGATACATAAAAAAAACAACTTTTGTGTAGATATCACATCCCGGCAGGATATCGACACATGTGATGATTCATCACTACAATGATAAACATTTTTCACTCGTGTTTGTTTCTTCTAATTTAGGAAGTTTGGGATACAATAAAAAAAACAACTTTTGTGTAGATATCACATCCCGGCAGGATATCGACACATGTGATGATTCATCACTACAATGATAAACATTTTTGACTCGTGTTCGTTTTTTTCTATGTTAGGAAGTTTGGGATACATAAAAAAAACAACTTTTGTGTAGATATCACATCCCGGCAGGATATCGACACATGTGATTATTCATCACTACAATGATAAACATTTTTCACTCGTGTTCGTTTCTTCTAATTTAGGTAGTTTGGGATACATAAAAAAAAAACTTTTGTGTAGATACCACATCCCGGCAGGATATCGACACATGTGATGATTCATCACTACAATGATAAACATTTTTCACTCGTATTCGTTTCTTCTAATTTAGGAAGTTTGGGATACATAAAAAAAAAACTTTTGTGTAGATATCACATCCCGGCAGGATATCGACACATGTGATGATTCATCACTACAATGAAAAACATTTTTGACTCGTGTTCGTTTCTTCTAATTTAGGAAGTTTGGGATACATAAAAAAAAAACGTTTGTGTAGATATCACATCCCGGCAGGATATCGACTCATGTGATGATTCATCACTACAATGATAAACATTTTTCCCTCGTATTCGTTTCTTCTAATTTAGGAAGTTTGGGATACATAAAAAAAAAAACTTTTGTGTAGATATCACATCCCGGCAGGATATCGACACATGTGATGATTCATCACTACAACGATAAACATTTTTCACTCGTGTTCGTTTCTTCTAATTTAGGAAGTTTGGGATACATAAAAAAAACAACTTTTGTTTAGATATCATATCACGGCAGGATATCGACACATGTGATGATTCATCACAACAATGAAAAACATTTTTCACTCGTGTTCGTTTCTTCTAATTTAGGAAGTTTGGGATACATAAAAAAAACAAAACTTTTGTGTAGATATCACATCCCGGCAGGATATCGACACATGTGATGATTCATCACTACAATGATAAACATTTTTCACTCGTGTCCGTTTTTTTCTAAGTTAGGAAGTTTGGGATACATAAAAAAAAAAACTTTCGTGTAGATATCACATCCCGGCAGGATATCGACACAAGTGATGATTCATCACTACAATGATAAACATTTTTCACTCGTGTTCGTTTCTTCTAATTTAGGAAGTTTGGGATACATAAAAAAAAAATTTTGTTTAGATATCATATCACGGCAGGATATCGACACATGTGATGATTCATCACTGCAATGATAAACATTTTTCACTCGTGTTCGTTTCTTCTAATTTAGGAAGTTTGGGATACATAAAAAAAAAAACTTTTGTGTAGATATCACATCCCGGCAGGATATCGACTCATGTGATGATTCATCACTACAATGATAAACATTTTTCACTCGTGTTTGTTTCTTCTAATTTAGGAAGTTTGGGATACATAAAAAAAACAACTTTTGTGTAGATATCATATCACGGCAGGATATCGACACATGTGATGATTCATCACTACAAAGATAAACATTTGTCACTCGTGTTCGTTTCTTCTAATTTAGGAAGTTTGGGATACATAAAAAAAACAACTTTTGTTTAGATATCATATCACGGCAGTATATCGACACATGTGATGATTCATCACTACAATGATAAACATTTTTCACTCGTGTTCGTTTCTTCTAATTTAGGAAGTTTGGGATACATAAAAAAAAAACTTTTGTGTAGATATCACATCCCGGCAGTATATCGACACATGTGATGATTCATCACTACAATGATAAACATTTTTCACTCGTGTTCGTTTCTTCTAATTTAGGAAGTTTGGGATACATAAAAAAAAAAAACATTCGTGTAGATATCACATCCCGGCAGGATATCGACACATGTGATGATTCATCACTACAATGATGAACATTTTTGACTCGTGTTCGTTTTTTTCTATGTTAGGAAGTTTGGGATACATAAAAAAAACAACTTTTGTGTAGATATCATATCACGGCAGGATATCGACACATGTGATGATTCATCACTACAATGATAAACCTTTTTCACTCGTGTTCGTTTTTTTCTATGTTAGGAAGTTTGGGATACATAAAAAAAAACAACTTTTGTGTAGATATCACATCCCGGCAGGATATCGACACATGTGATGATTCATCACTACAATGATAAACATTTTTCACTCGTGTTCGTTTCTTCTAATTTAGGTAGTTTGGGATACATAAAAAAAAAACTTTTGTGTAGATATCACATCCCGGCAGGATATCGACACATGTGATGATTCATCACTACAAAGATAAACATTTTTCACTCGTGTTCGTTTCTTCTAATTTAGGAAGTTTGGGATACATAAAAAAAAAACTTTTGTGTAGATATCATATCACGGCAGGATATCGATACATGTGATGATTCATCACTACAATGATAAACATTTTTGAATCGTGTTCGTTTCTTCTAATTTAGGAAGTTTGGGATACATAAAAAAAACAACTTTTGTGTAGATATCACATCCCGGCAGGATATCGACACATGTGATGATTCATCACTACAATGATAAACATTTTTCACTCGTGTTTGTTTCTTCTAATTTAGGAAGTTTGGGATACAATAAAAAAAACAACTTTTGTGTAGATATCACATCCCGGCAGGATATCGACACATGTGATGATTCATCACTACAATGATAAACATTTTTGACTCGTGTTCGTTTTTTTCTATGTTAGGAAGTTTGGGATACATAAAAAAAACAACTTTTGTGTAGATATCACATCCCGGCAGGATATCGACACATGTGATTATTCATCACTACAATGATAAACATTTTTCACTCGTGTTCGTTTCTTCTAATTTAGGTAGTTTGGGATACATAAAAAAAAAACTTTTGTGTAGATACCACATCCCGGCAGGATATCGACACATGTGATGATTCATCACTACAATGATAAACATTTTTCACTCGTATTCGTTTCTTCTAATTTAGGAAGTTTGGGATACATAAAAAAAAAACTTTTGTGTAGATATCACATCCCGGCAGGATATCGACACATGTGATGATTCATCACTACAATGAAAAACATTTTTGACTCGTGTTCGTTTCTTCTAATTTAGGAAGTTTGGGATACATAAAAAAAAAACGTTTGTGTAGATATCACATCCCGGCAGGATATCGACTCATGTGATGATTCATCACTACAATGATAAACATTTTTCCCTCGTATTCGTTTCTTCTAATTTAGGAAGTTTGGGATACATAAAAAAAAAAACTTTTGTGTAGATATCACATCCCGGCAGGATATCGACACATGTGATGATTCATCACTACAACGATAAACATTTTTCACTCGTGTTCGTTTCTTCTAATTTAGGAAGTTTGGGATACATAAAAAAAACAACTTTTGTTTAGATATCATATCACGGCAGGATATCGACACATGTGATGATTCATCACAACAATGAAAAACATTTTTCACTCGTGTTCGTTTCTTCTAATTTAGGAAGTTTGGGATACATAAAAAAAACAAAACTTTTGTGTAGATATCACATCCCGGCAGGATATCGACACATGTGATGATTCATCACTACAATGATAAACATTTTTCACTCGTGTCCGTTTTTTTCTAAGTTAGGAAGTTTGGGATACATAAAAAAAAAAACTTTCGTGTAGATATCACATCCCGGCAGGATATCGACACAAGTGATGATTCATCACTACAATGATAAACATTTTTCACTCGTGTTCGTTTCTTCTAATTTAGGAAGTTTGGGATACATAAAAAAAAAATTTTGTTTAGATATCATATCACGGCAGGATATCGACACATGTGATGATTCATCACTGCAATGATAAACATTTTTCACTCGTGTTCGTTTCTTCTAATTTAGGAAGTTTGGGATACATAAAAAAAAAAACTTTTGTGTAGATATCACATCCCGGCAGGATATCGACTCATGTGATGATTCATCACTACAATGATAAACATTTTTCACTCGTGTTTGTTTCTTCTAATTTAGGAAGTTTGGGATACATAAAAAAAACAACTTTTGTGTAGATATCATATCACGGCAGGATATCGACACATGTGATGATTCATCACTACAAAGATAAACATTTGTCACTCGTGTTCGTTTCTTCTAATTTAGGAAGTTTGGGATACATAAAAAAAACAACTTTTGTTTAGATATCATATCACGGCAGTATATCGACACATGTGATGATTCATCACTACAATGATAAACATTTTTCACTCGTGTTCGTTTCTTCTAATTTAGGAAGTTTGGGATACATAAAAAAAAAACTTTTGTGTAGATATCACATCCCGGCAGTATATCGACACATGTGATGATTCATCACTACAATGATAAACATTTTTCACTCGTGTTCGTTTCTTCTAATTTAGGAAGTTTGGGATACATAAAAAAAAAAACTTTTGTGTAGATATCATATCACGGCAGTATATCGACACATGTGATGATTCATCACTACAATGGTAAACATTTTTCACTCGTTTTCGTTTCTTCTAATTTAGGAAGTTTGGGATACATAAAAAAAAAACAACTTTTGTGTAGATATCATATCACGGCAGGATATCGACACATGTGATGATTCATCACTACAATGATAAACATTTCTCACTCGAGTTCGTTTCTTCTAATATAGGAAGTTTGGGATACATAAAAAAAAAAAACTTTTGTGTAGATATCATATCACGGCAGGATATCGACACATGTGATGATTCATCACAACAATGATAATCATTTTTCACTCGTGTTCGTTTCTTCTAATTCAGGAAGTTTGGGATACAAAAAAAAAACAACTTTTGTGTAGATATCACATCCCGGCAGGATATCGACACATGTGATGATTCATCACTACAATGATAAACATTTTTCACTCGTGTTCGTTTCTTCTAATTTAGGAAGTTTGGGATACATAAAAAAAACAACTTTTGTATAGATATCCCATCCCGGCAGGATATCGACACATGTGATGATTGATCACTACAATGATAAACATTTTTGACTCGTGTTCGTTTCTTCTAATTTAGGAAGTTTGGGATACATAAAAAAAAAACTTTTGTTTAGATATCGTTTCACGGCAGGATATCGACACATGTGATGATTCATCACTGCAATGATAAACATTTTTCACTCGTGTTCGTTTCTTCTAATTTAGGAAGTTTGGGATACATAAAAAAAAAAAACAACTTTTGTGTAGATATCACATCCCGACAGGATATCGACACAAGTGATGATTCATCACTACAATGATAAACATTTTTCACTCGTGTTCGTTTCTTCTAATTTAGGAAGTTTGGGAAACATAAAAAAAAACAACTTTCGTGTAGATATCACATCCCGGCAGGATATCGACACATGTGATGATTCATCACTACAATGATAAACATTTTTCACTCGTTTTCGTTTCTTCTAATTTAGGAAGTCTGGGATACATAAAAAAAAAACATTCGTGTAGATATCACATCCCGGCAGAATATCGACACATGTGATGATTCATCACTACAATGATAAACATTTTTGACTCGTGTTCGTTTTTTTCTATGTTAGGAAGTTTGGGATACATAAAAAAAACAACTTTTGTGTAGATATCATATCACGGCAGGATATCGACACATGTGATGATTCATCACTACAATGATAAACATTTTTCACTCGTGTTCGTTTTTTTCTATGTTAGGAAGTTTGGGATACATAAAAAAAACAACTTTTGTGTAGATATCATATCACGGCAGGATATCGATACATGTGATGATTCATCACTACAATGATAAACATTTTTGAATCGTGTTCGTTTCTTCTAAGTTAGGAAGTTTGGGATACATAAAAAAAAAAACTTTTGTGTAGATATCACATCCCGGCAGGATATCGACACATGTGATGATTCATCACTACAATGATAAACATTTTTCACTCGTATTCGTTTCTTCTAATTTAGGATGTTTGGGATACATAAAAAAAAAACTTTTGTGTAGATATCACATCCCGGCAGGATATCGATACATGTGATGATTCATCACTACAGTGATAAACATTTTTCACTCGTGTTCGTTTCTTCTAATTTAGGATGTTTGGGATACATAAAAAAAACAACTTTTGTGTAGATATCATATCACGGCAGGATATCGATACATGTGATGATTCATCACTACAATGATAAACATTTTTCACTCGTGTTCGTTTCTTCTAATTTAGGAAGTTTGGGATACATAAAAAAAACAACTTTTGTTTAGATATCATATCACGGCAGGATATCGACACATGTGATGATTCATCACTACAATGATAAAAATTTGTCACTCGTGTTCGTTTCTTCTAATTTAGGAAGTTTGGGATACATAAAAAAAAAAACTTTTGTGTAGATATCACATCCCGGCAGGATATCGACACATGTGATGATTCATCACTACAATGATAAACATTTTTCACTCGTGTTCGTTTCTTCTAATTTAGGAAGTTTGGGATACATAAAAAAATCAACTTTTGTTTAGATATCACATCCCGGCAGGATATCGACACATGTGATGATTCATCACTACAATGATAAACATTTTTCACTCGTGTTCGTTTCTTCTAATTTAGGTAGTTTGGGATACATAAAAAAAAACTTTTGTGTAGATATCACATCCCGGCAGGATATCGACACATGTGATGATTCATCACTACAAAGATAAACATTTTTCACTCGTGTTCGTTTCTTCTAATTTAGGAAGTTTGGGATACATAAAAAAAAAAACTTTTGTGTAGATATCACATCCCGGCAGGATATCGACTCATGTGATGATTCATCACTACAATGATAAACATTTTTCACTCGTATTCGTTTCTTCTAATTTAGGTAGTTTGGGATACATAAAAAAAAAAAACTTTTGTGTAGATATCACATCCCGGCAGGATATCGACACATGTGATGACTCATCACTACAATGATAAACATTTTTCACTCGTGTTCGTTTCTTCTAATTTAGGAAGTTTGGGATACATAAAAAAAACAACTTTTGTTTAGATATCATATCACGGCAGGGTATCGACACATGTGATGATTCATCACTACAATGATAAACATTTTTCACTCGTGTTCGTTTCTTCTAATTTAGGAAGTTTGGGATACATAAAAAAAAACAACTTTTGTGTTGATATCATATCACGGCAGGATATCGACACATGTGACGATTCATCACTACAATGATAAACATTTTTCACTCGTGTTTGTTTCTTCTAATTTAGGAAGTTCGGGATACATAAAAAAAAAAACTTTTGTGTAGATATCACATCCCGGCAGGATATCGACACATGTGAAGCTTCATCACTACAATGAAAAACATTTTTGACTCGTGTTCGTTTCTTCTAATTTAGGAAGTTTGGGATACATAAAAAAAAAACTTTTGTGTAGATATCACATCCCGGCAGGATATCGACTCATGTGATGATTCATCACTACAATGATAAACATTTTTCACTCGTGTTCGTTTCTTCTAATTTAGGATGTTTGGGATACATAAAAAAAAAAACTTTTGTGTAGATATCACATCCCGGCATGATATCGTCTCATGTGATGATTCATCACTACAATGATAAACATTTTTCACTCGTATTCGTTTCTTCTAATTTAGGATGTTTGGGATACATAAAAAAAAAAACTTTTGTGTAGATATCACATCCCGGCAGGATATCGACACATGTGATGATTCATCACTACAATGATAAACATTTTTCACTCGTGTTCGTTTCTTCTAATTTAGGAAGTTTGGGATACATAAAAAAAAAACTTTTGTGTAGATATCACATCCCGGCAGGATATCGACACATGTGATGATTCATCACTACAATGATAAACATTTTTCACTCGTGTTCGTTTCTTCTAATTTAGGTAGTTTGGGATACATAAAAAAAAAACTTTTGTGTAGATATCACATCCCGGCAGGATATCGACACATGTGATGATTCATCACTACAAAGATAAACATTTTTCACTCGTGTTCGTTTCTTCTAATTTAGGAAGTTTGGGATACATAAAAAAAAAACTTTTGTGTAGATATCATATCACGGCAGGATATCGATACATGTGATGATTCATCACTACAATGATAAACATTTTTCACTCGTGTTCGTTTCTTCTAATTTAGGAAGTTTGGGATACATAAAAAAAAACAACTTTTGTGTAGATATCATATCACGGCAGGATATCGACACATGTGATGATTCATCACTACAAGGATAAACATTTTTCACTCGTGTTCGTTTCTTCTAATTTTGGAAGTTTGGGATACATAAAAAAAAACCTTTGGTGTAGATATCACATCCCAACAGGATATCGACACATGTGGTGATTCATCACTACAATGATAAACATTTTTCACTCGTGTTCGTTTCTTCTAATTTAGGAAGTTTGGGATACATAAAAAAAAACAACTTTTGTTTTGATATCATATCACGGCAGGATATCGACACATGTGACGATTCATCACTACAATGATAAACATTTTTCACTCGTGTTTGTTTCTTCTAATTTAGGAAGTTCGGGATACATAAAAAAAAAAACTTTTGTGTAGATATCACATCCCGGCAGGATATCGACACATGTGAAGCTTCATCACTACAATGAAAAACATTTTTGACTCGTGTTCGTTTCTTCTAATTTAGGAAGTTTGGGATACATAAAAAAAAAACTTTTGTGTAGATATCACATCCCGGCAGGATATCGACTCATGTGATGATTCATCACTACAATGATAAACATTTTTCACTCGTGTTCGTTTCTTCTAATTTAGGATGTTTGGGATACATAAAAAAAAAAACTTTTGTGTAGATATCACATCCCGGCATGATATCGTCTCATGTGATGATTCATCACTACAATGATAAACATTTTTCACTCGTATTCGTTTCTTCTAATTTAGGATGTTTGGGATACATAAAAAAAAAAACTTTTGTGTAGATATCACATCCCGGCAGGATATCGACACATGTGATGATTCATCACTACAATGATAAACATTTTTCACTCGTGTTCGTTTCTTCTAATTTAGGAAGTTTGGGATACATAAAAAAAACAACTTTTGTTTAGATATCACATCCCGGCAGCATATCGACACATGTGGTGATTCATCACTACAATGATAAACATTTTTCACTCGTGTTCGTTTCTTCTAATTTAGGTAGTTTGGGATACATAAAAAAAACAATTTTTGTGTAGATATCACATCCCGGCAGGATATCGACACATGTGATGATTCATCACTACAATGATAAACATTTTTCACTCGTGTTCGTTTCTTCTAAGTTAGGAAGTTTGGGATACATAAAAAAAAACAACTTTTGTGTAGATATCATATCACGGCAGGATATCGATACATGTGATGATTCATCACTACAATGATAAACATTTTTCACTCGTGTTCTTTTCTTCTAATTTAGGTAGTTTGGGATACATAAAAAAAAACTTTTGTGTAGATATCACATCCCGGCAGGATATCGACACATGTGATGATTCATCACTACAATGATAAACATTTTTCACTCGTGTTCGTTTCTTCTAATTTAGGTAGTTTGGGATACATAAAAAAAAAACTTTTGTGTAGATATCACATCCCGGCAGGATATCGACACATGTGATGATTCATCACTACAAAGATAAACATTTTTCACTCGTGTTCGTTTCTTCTAATTTAGGAAGTTTGGGATACATAAAAAAAAAACTTTTGTGTAGATATCATATCACGGCAGGATATCGATACATGTGATGATTCATCACTACAATGATAAACATTTTTCACTCGTGTTCGTTTCTTCTAATTTAGGAAGTTTGGGATACATAAAAAAAAACAACTTTTGTGTAGATATCATATCACGGCAGGATATCGACACATGTGTCGATTCATCACTACAATGATAAACATTTTTCACTCGTGTTTGTTTCTTCTAATTTAGGAAGTTTGGGATACATAAAAAAACAAAACTTTTGTGTGGATATCACATCCCGGCAGGATATCGACACCTGTGATGCTTCATCACTACAAAGATAAATATTTTTCACTCGTGTTCGTTTCTTCTAATTTAGGAAGTTTGGGATACATAAAAAAAAAACTTTTGTGTAGATATCATATCACGGCAGGATATCGATACATGTGATGATTCATCACTACAATGATAAACATTTTTCACTCGTGTTCGTTTCTTCTAATTTAGGATGTTTGGGATACATAAAAAAAACAATTTTTGTGTAGATATCACATCCCGGCAGGATATCGACACATGTGATGATTCATCACTACCATGATAAACATTTTTCACTCGTGTTCGTTTCTTCTAATTTAGGAAGTTTGGGATACATAAAAAAAAAAAAAAATTGTGTAGATATCACATCCCGGCAGGATATCGACACATGTGATGATTCATCACTACAATGATAAACATTTTTCACTCGTGTTCGTTTCTTCTAATTTAGGAAGTTTGGGATACATAAAAAAAACAACTTTTGTGTAGATATCATATCACGGCAGGATATCGACACATGTGATGATTCATCACTACAATGATAAACATTTTTCACTCGTGTTCGTTTCTTCTAATTTAGGAAGTTTGGGATACATAAAAAAAAACCTTTGGTGTAGATATCACATCCCAACAGGATATCGACACATGTGGTGATTCATCACTACAATGATAAACATTTTTCACTCGTGTTCGTTTCTTCTAATTTAGGAAGTGTGGGATACATAAAAAAAAACAACTTTTGTGTAGATATCACATCCCGGCAGGATATTGACACATGTGATGATTCATCACTACAATGATAAACATTTTTCACTCGTGTTCGTTTCTTCTAATTTAGGAAGTTTGGGATACATAAAAAAATCAACTTTTGTGTAGATATCACATCCCGGCAGGATATCGACACATGTGATGATTCATCACTGCAATGATAAACATTTTTCACTCGTGTTCGTTTCTTCTAATTTAGGAAGTTTGGGATACATAAAAAAAAAAACTTTTGTGTAGACATCGTATCACTGAATGAAATCGACAAATTTGATGATTAATCACTGAAATGATAAACATCTTTCACTCTTGTATATTTCTTCTTATCTAGGCATTTTGTGAGTCATTAAAAAAATACTTTTTAGGTAGACATCGTGTCCCGGAGTGAAATTGACACATGTCATAATTAATCACTGAAATGATAAATATTTTTCACTCGTATTCGTTTCTTTTTATTTAGGAAGTTTGTGATACATTAAAAAAAACAATCTATTGGGCAGACATTGTATTCCAGCATGAAATCGACACATGTGATGCTTAATCACTGAAATGTAAACCATTTTTCATTTGTGTATGTTTCTTTTTATTTAGGAAATTTGTGATACATTAAAAAAAAAACATTTGGGTAGACATCATATCCCGGCATGAAATCGACATATGTGCTTATTAATCACTGAAATAAACATTTTTCACTCGTGTATTCTGCTTATTTAGGAAATTTCTGATACATTAAAAAAAAAACATTTGGGTAGACATCATATCCCGGCATGAAATCGACACATGTGCTTATTAATCACTGAAATAAACATTTTTCACTCGTGTATTCTTCTTATTTAGGAAATTTGGGATAGATTAAAAAAAAAAACATTTGGGTAGACATCATATCCCGGCATGAAATCGACACATGTGCTTATTAATCACTGAAATAAACATTTTTCACTCGTGTATTCTTCTTATTTAGGAAATTTGAGATAGATTAAAAAAAAAAACATTTGGGTAGACATCATATCCCGGCATGAAATCGACACATGTGCTTATTAATCACTGAAATAAACATTTTTCACTCGTGTATTCTTCTTATTTAGGAAATTTGGGATAGATTAAAAAAAAAACATTTGGGTAGACATCATATTACGGAATGAAATCGATACATGTGCTTATTAATCACTGAAATAAACATTTTTCACTCGTGTATTCTTCTTATTTAGGAAATTTGTGATAGATTAAAAAAAAACATTTGGGTAGACATCATATCCCGGCATGAAATCGACACATGTGCTTATTAATCACTGAAATAAACATTTTTCACTCGTGTATTCTTCTTATTTAGGAAATTTGGGATAGATTAAAAAAAAAAACATTTGGGTAGACATCATATCCCGGCATGAAATCGACACATGTGCTTATTAATCACTGAAATAAACATTTTTCACTCGTGTATTCTTCTTATTTAGGAAATTTGTGATACATTAAAACAAAAACATTTGGGTAGACATCATATCCCGGCATGAAATCGACACATGTGCTTATTAATCACTGAAATAAACATTTTTCACTCGTGTATTCTTCTTATTTAGGAAATTTGTGATACATTAAAACAAAAACATTTGGGTAGACATCATATCCCGGCATGAAATCGACACATGTGCTTATTAATCACTGAAATAAACATTTTTCACTTGTGTATTCTTCTTATTTAGGAAATTTGGGATAGATTAAAAAAAAAACATTTGGGTAGACATCATATCCTGTCATGAAATCGACACATGTGCTTATTAATCACTGAAATAAACATTTTTCACTCGTGTATTCTTCTTATTTAGGAAATTTGGGATAGATTAAAAAAAAAAACATTTGGGTAGACATCATATCCTGTCATGAAATCGACACATGTGCTTATTAATCACTGAAATAAACATTTTTCACTCGTGTATTCTTCTTATTTAGGAAATTTGGGATAGATTAAAAAAAAAAACATTTGGGTAGACATCATATCCCGGCATGAAATCGACACATGTGCTTATTAATCACTGAAATAAACATTTTTCACTCGTGTATTCTTCTTATTTAGGAAATTTGGGATAGATTAAAAAAAAAACATTTGGGTAGACATCATATCCCGGCATGAAATCGACACATGTGCTTATTAATCACTGAAATAAACATTTTTCACTCGTGTATTCTTCTTATTTAGGAAATTTGGGATAGATTAAAAAAAAAAACATTTGGGTAGACATCATATCCCGGCATGAAATCGACACATGTGCTTATTAATCACTGAAATAAACATTTTTCACTCGTGTATTCTTCTTATTTAGGAAATTTGGGATAGATTAAAAAAAAACATTTGGGTAGACATCATATTACGGAAGGAAATCGATACATGTGCTTATTAATCACTGAAATAAACATTTTTCACTCGTGTATTCTTCTTATTTAGGAAATTTGGGATAGATTAAAAAAAAAAACATTTGGGTAGACATCATATCCCGGCATGAAATCGACACATGTGCTTATTAATCACTGAAATAAACATTTTTCACTCGTGTATTCTTCTTATTTAGGAAATTTGGGATAGATTAAAAAAAAAAACATTTGGGTAGACATCATATCCCGGCATGAAATCGACACATGTGCTTATTAATCACTGAAATAAACATTTTTCACTCGTGTATTCTTCTTATTTAGGAAATTTGGGATAGATTAAAAAAAAAACATTTGGGTAGACATCATATCCCGGCATGAAATCGACACATGTGCTTATTAATCACTGAAATAAACATTTTTCACTCGTGTATTCTTCTTATTTAGGAAATTTGGGATAGATTAAAAAAAAAACATTTGGGTAGACATCATATTACGGAATGAAATCGATACATATGATGATTAATCACTGAAAAGATAAACATTTTTCACTCGTGTATATTTCTTCTTATTTAGGAAGTTTGTGATATATCAAACAAAAAACTAAACAAAACTTTCATTCAGTAATCGTATCCCGGCATAAAATCGACACATGTGATAATCACAACCTGAAATATTAAACATTTTCCGAAGATGAAAACAAATGTATTTTTTTTTTTCCAGAAATAAAAGTTAATTTTAATTTTCAATTTAAGTCAATATCGTGGTTTTTACATTTGAATATGACGTTTATTTTTCGTTTCTTTGTTTTTTTTATTTTGAATAATTTTCATAAGATTTCCTCACCTCAAAGTGTCTATAAATGAATTATTTTAAATCGTAAAAATCTAATAAAAATATTTCATTCTTGATTTTCGACAATCACAATGATGCTCTCATTGGATAATTAACGTTTATTGTTCGTTTGTTTATCTTTCATTTTGAATTAAATTATTCATCATCATCATCATCATCATCATCATCATCATCATCATCATCATCATCATCATCATCATCATCGTCGTCGTCGTCGTCATCATCATCATCATCATCATCATCAACTTTCTATGTGGTTTTATGAGAATACTTGTCAGTATTCTATTTTATTCTAACAATATTTGGGCAGTGTACCTAAGAGGCAACAATGACAGGAAAAGCAGGTGACATGATCATTTCGATCAAGATTCAAAAAATTTCCAAAATATGTCGATCACCCGA
Organism: Sepioteuthis lessoniana; assembly: GCA_963585895.1. NCBI lineage: Eukaryota > Metazoa > Mollusca > Cephalopoda > Myopsida > Loliginidae > Sepioteuthis > Sepioteuthis lessoniana. The sequence continues at coordinate 20,047,543 of OY757922.1, forward strand.
GGAATGTTGACGTGGGTACCGGCTAAAAGTTGTGAAAAAGATTAAATAAAAAATTTAATTAATCCAATAAAACCATATCGATTGATTAAAAACACCCCGGCTTTTAAAAATAGGAGACATACCATGTGATCAAACAAAATTTAGATGGTTTGTTTTGTTTATTGGGTTTTATGGCATATCAACCTTTGTAGGTCATTTAACGCCAAATCCGTTTTTATGTAAATAATCTGTTCTATCTAAAACAATTCAGTTTAGCATAAGTACACAGTTTAATTGTCAAAAACATTTCTATTTCAAGCTATTCAAGCTGTTATATGTTACAATTCAGTTAAGTGTAAATACAGTTTTAATGTCGAAAAACACTTCGATTTCAAATAATCCACTTAAGCATTAGCACGCAGTTTAAATGTAAGTACAGTTTAATTGTCAAAAACACTTCTATTTCAAGCTATTCAGTTTACTCAAACAATTCAGTTTAGAATAAGTATGCTGTTAGTTCTATTTAACCCATAGATTGGGCCCTATCAGGTGCTACCACTCCGGGCCAGAGTGGACCTGGAAGCAATGGCTATGAAGGGGTACTCACATTCCCCAAAGCTCCAGCATCACTGGAACCTCACTATCAGATTGTTTAGTGTCATATCCTGGACACTCTTTGGTGGTGGTGGTGGGGGGCCTTACCCCTCTGCAGAGAAGCAATCGGTGTATTCTACAGCCCCAGCCGACTGGGCAAACAAAATTTAGATATAAACCATCACTTCTTTTATTTTTGTGGATTAGAATGACACATTTACAATTTTTAAAAGGGTAAAATTTGCAATATAAAGAAATTAAAAGGGTAAAATTTGCAATATAAAGAATATTTAAGAGGGGAATACAATTTACAATATATAGAAATTAAAAGGGTAAAATTTGGAAAATAAAGAATATTTAAGAGGGGGAAAAAAATTTACAATATAAAGAAATTAAAAGGGTAAAATTTACAATATAAAGAATATTTAAGAGGGGAATAAAATTTACAATATAAAGAAATTAAAAAGGTTAAAATTTGCAATATAAAGAGTAGTTAAGAGGGGAATAAAATTTGCAATATAAAGAAATTAAAAGGGTAAAATGTGCAGTATAAAGAATATTTAAAAGGGGAATAAAATTTACAATATAAAGAAATTAAAAGGGTAAAATTCGCAATATAAAGAATATTTTAGAGGGGAATAGAATTTAAAATATAAAGAAATTAAAAAGGTAAAATTTTTAATATAATGAATATTTAAGAGGGGAATTGAATTTGCAATATAAAGAGATTGAAATGGTAAAATTTGCAATATAAAGAATATTTAAGAGGGGAATAAAATTTACAATATAAAGAAATTAAAAGGGTAAAATTTACAATAAAAAGAATATTTAAAAGGGGAATAAAATTTAGAATATAAAGAAATTAAAAGGGTTAAATTTGCAATATAAAGAGTAGTTAAGAGGGGAATAAAATTTACAATATAAATAACTAAAGCACGAATTTTAGAGAAGATTGATTACTTTACGGAAATAATGTTAATATACCTAATCATCCAATAAATAATCTATATATATATATATATATATAGAGAGAGAGAGAGAGAGTAAATATTGTTAATGAATGAATGTGAAGTTTATGATAGAGATACTTGAATTGGACATGGACAATTGATTTTTTTTTTTTTTCTGTAGGGAAGACCGTTCGAAAAAAAATGCAAACATCGATTTATTTCATTTATCGATCCACTTGGAAAGTCTAAACAATACTAATTATAATTTTAAAATCATTTTTTTTTTTTCAAATTTTTAATAAATGAAATAATGACTGAATTTCAATCTTTAAAATTCATTGAAATGCAACAAGACCTTTAGCTTATTTACTTTAACGTAGTATTCAGCAACATCATTTTCTTTTTCATATCAATTATTCCTTTTAAAAATAGATATCAAATAGAGTTCGTATAAAATCTAATCCTCTTTCTTTCTTTTTAAATGCATTTTTAAAAAGTTTTCTAAAATCATTTTTTCTTACAATAATTCATATCATTATGATTACTGGCTGTTTCACTAACCACGTGGACTTCTTTTGTGACGTTACGTCACAATCGAACTGGCCTTCTATATTTCAGAGGTCACGCCTCTATCCTGTCGCCAACATAGACTGATACCACAGTTTCATTGGCTAATTCTTTTGAATAACATCCATATTTTTTAAGATTTTATCTATTATTGTATTGTTTTGGATTGCCTGCGTTTTTCTGATTTTAGGTAAAATGTTTACTTTTACCGGGTAGAATATTTGATTTTATCTTTTTATATGACTATGTTCATCCTTCACCCGAAAATCTTATTTCTTTAGAAAATACAGAATATTTATTCAGTTGTATATTGTATAACATTTACAATTTAGATAATATTAATGATAATAAAAGTGAATATTAAAATGAGTCACATTTTTTTATTTTATTATTACTGAATTTAAAATTTAATTCAGAATATTTCGGTGGTCACGGTATAACTCTGTCTTCCTCAGCCGCAAACCAAGAGTGATACCACAGTTTTGGTGGCTAAGGCAGAACTACCAACCCTGATGCAATCAACAGCTTGGACCACCAGACGGGGTATTATTTTGTTTGGTCAAAATGCATGACATTACGAAACAAACCAATACATTCATCACAAAAATTATTTTGATTGGTTGGTTTGTTTATTGGGTTTTATGGCATGTCAACATTTGTAGGTTATTTAATGCCAAATCCATTTTTATGTAAATATGTTCTTTTTAAAACAATTCAGTTTAGCATAAGTACACAGCTCAATGGTCAAAAACATTTCTATTTCAAACTATTCAAGCAGTTATATGTAACAATTCAGTTAAGTGTAAATACAGTTTTAATGTCGAAAAACACTTCTATTTCAAATAATTCAGTTAACATAAGCATGCAGTTTAAATGTTAGTACGGTTTAATTATCAAAAACACTTCTATTTCAAGCTATTCAGTTTATTCAAACAATTCAGTTTAGCATTAGTATGCTATTCGTTCTATTTAACCCAGAGATAGGACCCTTATCAGGTGCTACCACTCCGGGCCAGAGTGGACCAGGGAGCGATGGCTATGAAGGGGTACTCCACGTTCCCCAAAGCTCCAGCATTGCTGGAACCTCACCATCAGATTGTTTAGTGTCATATCCAGGACATTCTTTGGGGTGGGGTCTTACCCCTCTGCAGAGAAGCAGTCGGTGTATTCTACAGCCCCAGCCGACTGGGCAAAAAAAATTCTTTTGAATAAGCTCTATACTTTTATTTATTTATTATTTCATTGTTTTGGATTGCGAGTGTTTTTTCTGATTTTAGGTAAAATATTAATTTTTACAGGCCAAAATCTTTGATTTATCTTTTTTTACACGACTTAAAATATTTCTTAATATATGTTCTACCATATTTAATATGGTAGAACATTTACAATTAGGTACATAGGAAGCAGCGTATCATCAACAGAAAAAGACATCAACACGCAGTTAACGAAGACATGGACAGCTATCGATAGGCTATCGATCATATGGAAATCAGATCTGACCAATAAAATGAAACGCAGTTTCTTCCAGGCAGCGGTCGTATCGATACTGCTGTATGGATGCACTACTTGGACGCTAACAAAACGGCTGGAGAAGAAGCTAGACGGCAATTACACAAGAATGTTGCGTGCAATATTGAACAAGTCCTGGCAGCAACACCCCACAAGGCACCAACTATACGGCCACCTGCCTCCCATCACGAGAACTATCGAAATTAGACGAACCAGACATGCAGGATACTGCTGGAGAAGCAGAGACGAGCTCATAAGTGATGTACTCCTATGGACCCCCACATATGGCCGGGCAAAAGCAGGACGACCATACATCCAGCAGCTATGTGAGGATACAGGGTGTGGTCCTGAAGACCAGCCGGGGGCGATGAACGATAGGGAGAAGTGGCGAGAGAGGGTCAGAGATATCCGTGCCTACGGCACGACATGATAATGATAACTGAATTTTAGATTTAACTGACAATATTCTACAAAACACATACACTAACACTCAAATGATTTTTTGATATTATCAAAAACTGTGCATGATTTTAAAAACTATATTTTTCAAAAAAAAAATTATCAAAATAAAGATGTATATGTCCATGAAAAGAAATTATTTTACGATATGAAATAAATGAAAAATAAAAGAAAGCTTTCAAGATTTCTTCACCACTTGCGACTGTATTTCTTATAAAATCTCAATGGCGAATATAACAAACGATCTAAGAAAAAAGAATTTTAAAAAATCAAATTAATAAAAAAAAAAAAGGATCAAAATGGAAACTACTGCGAAAGAAGATCGTTTTTTTTTTTTTGTTTATTGGGACTCCGTGGGAATTCTTTTTTTAGGTTTGGTTTCTTTGTTTAATGGCATATCAACTCTTTTTAGATTATTTAATGCTAAAGCCATTCTCCGAGAAGAACAGTAGTGGTGCTATTTGACCCATAGATGGGAGGATAAGGGGGTTCATACCTTTCCCAAGGGTATTTGCCCGAAAGTGAATGTAATAGCGCGACTGGAGTACGAACTCGCGTACTACGATTCCGCAGTCCACCGCTTTAACCATTACACCACGAGGACACCCCACCCATTTCTTTTTTTACAACTTTTTTTATTGGGTAGTAATTTTCTTTTATCATACAACGTGTGAAAGATGTGTGATACCCTGCCCTCATCGGCTGACAACCAGGTGTGATAACACAGTTTCATCTTCATTCTCAGTGTAATTTGTGATTTTTAAAAACGCGTTTACTTTCGGCTGTTTACGTCATTACGGGCTTGCAGTAACCGTTTCTTGATGTTACGTAGCCACACGGAAATAGTGATTGTGCGTGTATTTCATTCATGCCGTTTTCTTTTGTGATTGGTTATGAAAACTATGACGTCATTCATTGTGAAATGAAAGTCCTCTCACTATTGGCGGAAAGAAAACTCAACATTTCTACATTTATGTTTCAAATTATCGGAAAAATATTTTATTTAAAAAAATTTTAATTTGTTCTTTTATGTAATTTGATTTTTTTTAAGAATTTGATCTTTTTTATCAACAAATAAATTATTTAAAATGTCGATGTCGTGGAAAAAATATTTAATTCAACATTTATTTTCCAATCAAAATCGTTAGAAATAAATTATCACTGAAAGAGACTAAGAAAATTCTTCAAAATCAAAACCAATTTTAATATCATTTTCATATTATTTCTCTTAAATCGTTAGTTGTATTGGCCATTGAGATTTTATTAGAAGAAAAAGAATTGTGTCAGTTTTCAGTTTCTTTCAGGTTCCTTTCATTTTTTATTCTTTTTGATTGCGTAAGAAATTCGTAACGTTATTTGTGAATGAATGAAAAGGTTTTCTTTAACATTTCCAATCATTCACAAATGACGTCATAAATCTATTACCCAATCAAAAGAAGAGGAACCCAAAATAAACCTGAAACTGACAAAAGTGTATTTCTTCTTATAAAATCACAAATGGCGGAAGAAAATCTTAAAGGTTTTGTTTTATTTTTTAATTTATTTCATATCATAAAATAATTTTTTTTCATGGTCATGTATATCTTTACTTTTGTAATTCACTTTTTGAAAATATAGTTTTTAATATTAGGAAAAATTTTGATAATATCAAAGAATGGATCATTTGTGTGTGTATGTTGGTTTTTTAGAATACCCTCAATTAAATTTAAAATACAGGGATAATTTTTTAAAAAATGGTGTCTCAATTTAATATTCATTTTTTATCATCATTAACATTATTTAAATTGTAAATGTTCTAACAGATTTTGGCCTGTAAAAATAAAGATCAGAAAAACGCTGGCAATTCAAAACAATGAAGTAATAAATAAAAAAAATTATATGGAGGTTATTCAAAAGAATCTTTATAATGTAAGTATTGGTTTGTTTCGTAAAATTGTCAGGCATTTGGATCAAACAAAATAATACCTCGTCTGATGGTCAAAGCTGTTAAGTGCACCAGGGTTGGTAATACTATCTTAGCCACCAAAATTGTGGAATCACACTTGTTTGGCGGCTGAGGAAGACAGACTTGAGCTATTTTGTGATAAATTCTACCGTGAATGTAAATAAAGATTGAGCATGCGCGACATGGGATGAAAAGGGAATCGGGTCGGAATATCCGTTTTTATTTTCTTTTGAAACAAAGGGGACATTCCACGTGCTGACAGAAAAATTGCTTCTGGTGATAAAGGGATAAGTCTTCTCTCATTCATTTTCTTCATCTTGCTGGAAGATTTAAGGTAAGAAAAATTGAAATTAAAATTATTATGAGATTTATTGAAAGTGTAAGAAATATCAAAATAATGAAAAGTTTAAGAAATACATGAAACGTAAAACAATTTAATTTTGTGGATATAATATAACTTCTATGTAGATACATATAAGTTGGAGAACTTAGTCGAGAGAGACCCGAAGGCTCCCTTTTCAACAGCTTCTACACCGAGGTGTATGGATAGGTGCTACTCCATTACCTGGATTACTTCACTTTACCTTTGATCCGTACCTTATAATGCTGAGATTAAAGCAAGGTGACTACAAGTCACCTACAAGCCTAAAGACGGTCGCACAAACCAAAACATCGATAATATTCCTACAAACGAATACATTATTTGAATATTTTGCTTTTCATATATTTCTATCTTATTTCGGTTGGCATTTAATCATTTATCTCTGTGAAAAAGGATGACGTATATTAAAGAAAATTAAAAGGGAATAAAAATTTGTAGGAATGTAAATGAAACTAAAGCCAAGTTTAGTATTTGACTGATTAATCTTTTTAGGGGGCTTTAGAGAGGGGTTAACAGTGAGTCCCAACAGTAAGTTTACACTGTGAATTCCGTGACACACTTGTTAATTAAGTTTTTAAAATGGAATTTTATTAAAAAAAAAAAAAAAAAAAAAAGAGAAAGAAAGGGATAGAAAAGATAAAATGTTGCAAATTTCTGGAACAATTAGCTTGAACTTAACTGAGAGAGTGTCTGAGAAAGAAAGTTTTTTTTTAATATGGGTATTGTTCTTTTCTTTATATATATATATATATATATATATATATATATATATATATATATATATATATATAGAGAATTAACTTAAATCACTAGTCGTAGTCGAAAATCTTCTACTAAAGTTTCACCTTAACAGATCATCAGGAAGTTTCGCGAAACTTCCTGATGATCCGTTCAGGTGATTCGAGATATTTTTATCTCTTGTTCCTGGCCAGGGTTTTTTTTTTTTCTGGTACCGTGAATACTGGTAGATATTTAATTAGTAAATATTATATATATATATATATATATATATATATAAAGATATATATATATATATATATATATATATTTATATATATATATATGTGCGTATATATATACATACGTATATATATATATATATATAAACATGAATATATAGAAGTATATCTTTATGTATATAAATATATATATACATATATATATGTATGTATATATATATATATATGTATATATATATATTTTTGTACATATAGGTATATGTATATACATATGTACATATATATATATATATTTATATGGACTGAGAGGAGTGGCATTACAAACCTGAGCTACTAGAACAGTCTACTCACCTGGTTGGTTG
>OY757922.1:20060448-20120448 GCA_963585895.1 Sepioteuthis lessoniana
GTCTTTTTCGGTTGATGAGTCACTGCTTCCTAGGTAGGTGAATTTGTCAACTAGTTTCAGAGAGGTTCCGTCTAGTGTGGAGATGTCGCCTGTTTGATTATAGCACTTATATTCCGTTTTGTGTGCATTCACATGGAGGCCAATGCCTGCTGCAGCTCGTTCCAAAGTATGCAGAAGTGTTTCGGCTTGGTTAGGTGTATTTGTCAGTATCGCTATATCATCAGCGTAGTCGGCGTCGGTAATTGTTTTTGCGGGGTATCTTCTGCTTCTTTTCTTTGTCAGCTCGAACCGTTTTCTCTGATTTTATCAATCGATGTTCAATGGATAAAGATGTTTTATCAAGTGTTTTGTGTTAATCCATCTCCTCTTTTCATTTTAACTGATTGTATTTTGTTGTCTTGTCCATGGAAAAGTTTAACTACTCTCCCAATTTGCCAATAAGGTTTTGGCTTGGCAAGATTTTATATTAGAATTACATCATCAATTTTATCTTCTCCGAATAGTTGGTTTCGTGGAAGTTTTCGCAGTTTTCTCTTTATAAGCTGAGCAAGTTTTCTTCAAACCATATTTCTCGAAACTTTTACATTTCATCACGAATTTCGATGGTTTTTATTTATATATCTCTTATATTGTTAAACTTGGTAGAATTTGAATGTTTTATTATAGAATATTTAATGAATGCTTTATTATAGAACATTTGTAATTCTTTTATAATTGAATATTTAATGAATGCTTTATCATAGAATATTTAATGAATTCTTTATTATAGAATATTTATTAAATCCTTTATTATAGAATATTTAATGAATGCTTTATTATAAAATATTTAATAAATGCTTCGCTATAGAATATTTAGTAAATGCTAAAGGTGGGCCAATCACCCATATATTTTGAACATTAGGTTTTAGTATGAGTTCACTGTTAACATTAAGGCGCAAAAACAATTAGGAGTCATTAGTTGTAGATTGCTCTTAGAGGAGCATCTATATGTAAGAGGAGTAGTATTAATAACATTTGTATGTCTGAGAGTAGGGTCAGGAGTTTGAGATATTCTATTTTGGAACGGTCAAAAGTTTTATAAAAAAATGGATTTTAAATCAAACTTAGAATTTTTAGTCTTTTTACAGTTTCGGTATATAACGAAATTAATTTTTCAGTAGAATTACTAGTTTAACATAGACAATAGTCTATGTTAAACTAGTAATTCTACTGAAAAATAAAGGTTATTTAGTAATATTTCTATACATGAATCAGTTGGAAATCGTTCAGCATGATGTTTTAAAACAAAATTTTGAATAAAGGGACTAGCATTGAATCCGAAGATTAAGGTAGTGTATATAAAGCATATTAATTCATCTCCAATCTAGAGGAAGATACGGAATCTGTTCTTATGCTTTTCGGGGTTCTGCCTATTCGTCAAGAAGGCTTTCCTAATGTCGGTTAAAATTACATGGTTATTTATTTTTTTCTAAGAAGCAGAAGTCTTAGCTTGTCGCTTAAAAGGTTTTTCTCGGGTGAGCTGCTTCATTAAGAGAATAACTCTCTTTTTTTTTAACAAACCATTGAAAACTAGTCTCATTTTCGTTGTTATTTGAACATCAAACTTTGTTACAGGTTTGTCTGTGACTCAAGTATAATTTTAAAATTCAGAAGGATTTACTGTAATTTTTTCAATTATTCCTTCGCTATCCTGTTGGTAAAAAAAGGTCTTTTATCCATTTTTACTTTTAAGGCGATTATTAGCTTGTTTTTTCTTTTTTTTTTTTCAAGTATTTTAAGTGCTACAGGTTAATTAGAAGGGACATTTTTAATTTTATTTTTATGCCATGGTAGATCCACATAGTACGCATTGTTTTTGTTGTGAATGGAATTTTCGAATTCTTTTATTTTAGTTTTGTCATAGGCACTGACAGAATTATCTTCATTATGGAAAGATCCCAAATCATCAACATCAAATATTTCTTCTAAATTTCTCTCTCCCAAACATTCATCAAACAACTCACCAATAGGATCTAAATAACTTTTTGGAAGGTTCTATACAATGTTCACGTGAGAGGTAGGGCAATGGGAATAATTGAACGTTATTGTATGATAATTGTTTTTTGGGGGTTCTACACTTTTTCTTCGCACGGGTTTTATTTGATTTCCATTATGAAAGTGTTTGCTATTTTGAAAGGGAGCAATACCACTGGGAAACATCCAAGAAGACATTTTTATGTAGTTTATAATTTTTACATATTTCATAAATTGCATTACGTCTACACCAACAAGACAGTGGACGTAAATTACTTTCTCATTACGGTTAGCAAAGGTTAAATTGTAGTTTAGGTCAATCAGGATGCGTAAAACATTTTTATTGTTGTCGAACTTAAATTCAATGTCGAAGTCATCGTCAACTAAAACAGGTAACGGTAATTTTTTTTTTTCATTCACTTCGATTTCCAAAGTAATTTTATTTAATTTTTCAACCATAGAATTTTGAAACATTTTTATTTTGATTTCTACTGGAGAAGGATCAGCTTCATTATAACCTAATTTATTAATGACACGTTTAGAGAAATAAAATCTCCGATTTCTATTTTCAAATGAACAGTTAAACTTTGGGGTTTCTTTGGCTTTGGTTATCGTAACACTGACTATCGGCAAATTATATCGTGGGCGTGGTAATTTCAAATTAGTGTATAACGTCGAAAAGGTAGTGGAGTTATCTGTCTTAGTTTTGTGTTCGCATAAGGGAGTGACATGTCTATTCGTTTTACATTGGTCACATTTAAAGGGTAAATTAATAAAATTTCCTAGACAGCTTTGGCTTTTCTGTGTGGTGTGCTAGAACATGGAATGTAAAGATTCAAATCTCTGCTCATAGCTTTTCTGGACGTGACATTTGGATACTCACTACAATAACTAATCTTGTGACTATCGCTATAATACAGTTTGCAGTAGGGAGTTTTTTTTACGTGCGTTCGTAGCAAAGTTTTCTCAAGTAGAAACAGTAACTTTTTTGTCTGCTTCAAATTTATTTTCATTTTTATTTTTCAAAGGTCGGAAATTTTTCTAGGATAAAGAGATTCAGATTTCTTTTCAGTAATATTTTTCCTGCAAAATTTCGTGCATTGTATATACCTTTGTGAACTTTTTACGATTGTAAAATTTTTTCTATTTCATCATCTGTTGGAGTACTGTTAATATTAACTTTCTCTAAAGCATGCAACATATCTAGCATTTTTGAGGTGACCGTCTTAGAATAAGTATTTTCTTCAATTTCATTTTGTTTTTGGCCACTCTCTTTTGAACAGTGTTGCTCACAGCTCGAGTTCGCAATTTTTATATTTAATTTGTTGATTTCACTTAACCATTCATTAATTATAGGTTCATTGGCTTTGAAAAGAGACACTGACGAGTTTTTGTTATTAGCTATAATGTACAGTATAGTGTTTATTCTTCTCTTGTGACTTTCTCCCGCCTCTATAAAAGTCTTAACGTCTTAAACATTCAATATGGAAAAATAGAAACTAATAAGTTTCAATTTTTCCATATTGAATGTTTAAGTTTCCTTAATTAATTTGTACTTAACCCAACACCTATCTCCCAGACAAGATAACAATATACTGTTCTTAAATTCCCTAACCAGATATCTGAACGTTACAGTAAAAATTTGCAATATAAAAAGAAAGTTTTTGGGAAAGAATTTGGTATGAATTGAATGACACTGAAGCCAAGTAAAGTATTTAACTGAGTAATGTTTTTAGGGGGCTTTAGTGTGCCGTTAACTGTAAGTTCAAGCAGTAAATTCAACAGCTTTCAAGTTCAGATACTGATTCGAAAAGATAACACTGACAACACTGGTTTTTAAAAAGGAATTTTATATAAAAGAAATGAGAAAGAAAGGGATTAAAAAGATAAAGTGTGGCAAATTTTTAGTACAATTTGCTAAAACTTATCCGAGAGAGTGGCAGGGAAACACATTTCATTGAATTTGAGTCTTTTTCCTTTCTTTTCTTTTTTGCTTTGTAGATCAGATTCAGAGTTCATTTAATTGCAAGTCTACTTCAAAGTTCTTTTCAGCAGAATTCTCGGTTGAATTTTCTTTCAGTTGTTAAACTTGGTAGAATATTGAATGAATACTTTATTATAGAATATTAAATGAATGCTTTATTATAGAATATTTATTAAATACTTTATTATAGAATATTTAATGAATACTTTATTATAGAATATTTGTAAAAAAAATTTTATTATTGAATATTTAATGAATGATTTATTATAGAATATCTATTAAATCCTTTATTATAGAATATTTGTAATCTTTTTATTATTGAATATTTAATGAATGCGTTATTACAGAATATCTAATAGATGACTTATCATGGGATATTTGTAATTTTTTTTTTATTATAGAATATATAATGAATGCTTTATTATAGAATATTTAATGAATGCTTTATTATAGAATATTTATTAAATCCTTTATTATAGAATATTTAATGAATGCTTTATTATAGAATATTTAATAAATCCTTTATTATAGAATATTTAATGAATGCTTTATTATAGAATATTTTTTAAATCCTTTATTATAGAATATTTAATGAATGCTTTATTATAGAATATTTAATAATTGCTTTATTATAGATTATATATTAAATCCTTTATTATAGAATATTTGATAAATGCTTTATTATAGAATATTTGTAATTTTTTTTATTATTGAATGTTTAATGAATGCTTCATTATAGAATATTTAATAAATCCTTTATTATAGAATATTTAATAAATCCTTTATTATAGAATATTTAATGAATGCTTTATTATAGAATATTTATTAGATCCTTTATTATAGAATATCTAATAAATGTTTTATTATAGAATATTTATTAAATCCTTCATTATAGAATATTAATGAATGATTTATTATAGAATATTTATTAAATCCTTTATTATAGAATATTTAATGAATGCTTTATTATAGAATATTTATTAAATCCTTTATTATAGAATCTTTAATGAATGCTTTATTAAAGAATATTTATTAAATACTTTATTATAGAATATTTATTAAATCCTTTATTATAGAATATTTATTAAATCCTCTATTGTAGAATATTTAATGAATGCTTTGTTATAGAATATTTATTAAATCCTTTATTATAGAATATTTAATGAATGCTTTATTATAGAATATTTAATGAATGCTTTATTATAGAATATTTAATGAATGCTTTATTATAGAATAGTTCTTAAATCCTTTATTATAGAATATTTAATGAATGCTTTATTATAGAATATTAGTATTTTTTTATTATTGAATATTTAATTAATTCTTCATTATAGAATATCTATCAAATCCTTTATTATAGAATATTTTATAAATGTGTTATTACAAAATATTTGTAATTTTTTTTATTATTGAATATTTAATGAATGCGTTATTATAGAATATTTAAAAAATCCTTTATTACGAATCTTTAATGAGTGCTTTATTATAGAATATTAGTAATTTTTTTTATTATTGAATATTTAATGAATGCGTTATTACAGAATATTTAATAAATCTTTTATTATAGAATATTTAATGAATACTTTAGTATAGAATATTTATTAAATGCTTTACTATAGAATATTCTTTGTGTTGTCACCATTATTTCTTTTAATTCTGAGAAACGATAAAAATGATATAGAAAATGAAACCGTGATGAAAAAAGAAAACACCGAAATAAGCTATAAATTATTTGTCTCTCATAAGACAATTTTGTGATATAATCCGCCTTTTGTAACGTAATCTAGTCGAAATTAAACACACACTGAATTTTGTTTTTAAGATTAGGAAAACGTTAGGTCAAAATGGACTGTCGTAAAATTATATTAATGCTGTTGGTATTCACATATTCTTTTGTTTTATCTATTTCAGAATTCATCATGAGTTTAAGAATTGCCAAAAGACTTGCTCAACTTATCCCATCAGATTCCATCGACGACATAAAAAAATTATTGAGTCCACATTCCCTAGAACAAAGAAAATTCATCATGTCTACAGATATTCGTGGTTCGTCAATTCTCTTCAACGCTGTTCTTCATCAATCAACTTCAGCAGCAATATATTTTCTAGACCAATGCGGAGCGGATCCAAACAGCTTTGGAAGAGAGCAGTATGGAAAACGAACTTGTCTCTCAAAAGCAGTGTGTTTAAATTCAAAGGTTATGGTGGATATTCTCGTAGCACGAGGTGCTGATATGAAATGCGTTTCATTTGGTTGTGAAACTGCGCTTGCTACTGCTATCAGCAGGAATAACTTAAAAATGACTAAAGTTTTATTTGAAAACGGCGCCAATATCAAGACCGAAGATATTCAGGGAAAAGACAATCAAATACCATCATCATCTAATTGTGAGCTTATTAGATATTTAATAGATAAAGGGATCAACATCAACATGGTGGATGGACAAGGAAATACAATGTTGATGCAAGCTATCATAATGAACCACAAAGAAACTATATATTTTTTGCTTAACCGTCAAGATGTTAACATAAGAATAAAAAACCACTACAACGACGATGCACTAAGTCTGGCGATTGACTTTTGTTCTGATGATATCATATCGACGATTATCAGACGCGGTGGATACACTAAAGAAGAAGTAATTAAAGCCTATGAATTGGGAAGCTATTTTGAATATGTTTACAGGCAATATTCTCAATCAAATGAGTTATGGCAGAAATCGTTGAAGCTGCGGAATTTACCAATGGACACACCAATTTTTAATAACCTGTTACCAAAAAAAGAATCTGATAAGGATATCAGTTTATTTATAGAATACAATAGACAGGCTTTGTTGTATATGAGAAGGGTATATGGCCCTAACCATGTATTAACATTGCGAGCAACAGCAATTGTATTAAGCTATATGAACGAACATGAAAATTTCCTTAAGATATATAAATCATTTTCTAGAATAGTGCATGCTCTTAAGTGTAAGGAATTTTTACAAATCCATCCACATATAGAACATCTTTTCAGAGAATATATCTCCAATTTCTCAAATGAACCAACATCATTAGAAAATTTTTTCAAAATTCTTAGTAAGCACACCTTAATATTTCACGCGAAACGTCAACAACTTATGATGAAAACAATAAGAAACTTTTATGATGAAAACGTTAAGGACTTTCAAGATTATCTTATCGAACTAATACCTTTCCTTATAGGTAGATACAAGCATTCAGTCGATATGATTTTTAAGCAAATTAAGAAATTTATGAAGATATATTTTAAAATTTCAACCAATAGAACACTTTGTCGGATTTGTCTAGAAAAAAAAAAGATCAGTATCTTTGGAATTCTTCTTTCTTGTGGAGATGACGTTAACAAAACAGATGACAATAACGAAACAATTCTCCATTATTTGCTTGATTCTAATATTTCTCGCAAGAAGAGGCTTATAAAATTGATCATTGACGCTGGATTTGATTTCAACCGAGTTACATCAACAAAATATTGCCTCCCTTGTAGAATGAAAAAAGAAGGGTTTCGTTTTTATCTAGAAGAATGTAACAGTCTACAATGTCTGGCGGCAAACGTTATTTGTCTAAAGACAGTATTTGAGGGCAGTGAGATTCCTCCAATTTTAAGGACAATTATCAAAAAACATATGCATATTCAATAAATAAAAAGGTATATAAGAAATATAACTTTTTAAGGAGTTATTTCTTTGACTCATCCTTATAATTTTTGGTGATTTTTTCTCTTATCTTTCATTGAGTGGACAAATAAGATATGAAATTCAAAAATTTGTCACATAGGAACATATCCAGTGAAATATTCAATTCATTTATCCAATGTATGTATGTATGTATAATATGTAATACATATTTGTTTTGTGTGTGTTTGTGTTTATGGGTAAGATTCAACTTCAAAAGCCATTCCAAAATACAACAGGAAAAGCAGTTGCAACAAAGGACCCTTAGGATACGGTTCAACATAGAAAAAACAACAACCCAGAATTTGGAACAACTTAGTCCGGCTTGTTGGCTTAGTGGGTAGAATGTTCGCCAATGGCCCAGGAGACCAGGGTTCAATCCCAGGTCGAGTCATACCAAAGACTTAGAAAATGATCCATGCTACTTCCTTGCTTAACACTCAGCATTTTAAGGTACGTATCGAGGGTAAAGTGAAGAGATCCAGGGGAAGGAGTAGCGCCCTCGCCCTACACTTCAGGGTAGTAGCTATTGAAAAGGGAGCCTTCGGGTCGCCAAATTTACTTATAAACAACGATAAAATTAAAAACATACAAAACATTAGAAAAATCATTAAAAACAAACGACAATCAAAACCTTAAAACACAAACTAACTTCATCAAAATGGAGTCTCCAAATGCAAAATATAGGTTTTAGAATAAGTAATATAGTCATAGAAGTTATATAATATACCTTCGAAACCCTAAAACAATATTCACAATAAATAAAAAATCTAAACTGCAATTCAAGAAAGGTTGTCGACAACATCGAATCAACTGAAGCTTTAAACAATGGGGTTGCCGTACACAAAAGTAACATTAAATTGCTAAAAAAATTGAAAACTCTGTTTCAAAACACCTTTACGAATGCAGTAATGGAATTTCTAAAATAATGTTTAACAGATAACTAGTCATTATTCAGAAAAAAAGTTCATAGATAGATTTTAGCCTTCCAGAGCCTAGCATTATACACGCATACACATAAACAGAACCAAGCTTCAAGCAAAAACTCAAAAACGCCAACATATAGATATACACAGATTACCAAACATTCAACTGTGAGAGGAAGACGGAGAAGGAAGAGCAAACAAAGCTGAAAATATGTGTGTACAGGGATTTACGTAGATATATACGAATGTACTTACAATCTATCTATCTATCTATCTATCTATTCATATCTAGCTATCTATCTATGTCTATTCATATCTATCTATCTATCTATCTATCTATCTATCTATCTATCTTCCTAGCGATCTAGCTATCTATGTCTATTCATATCTATCTATATATATATATCAATCTATCTATCTATTCATATCTATCTATCTATCTATCTATATTCATATCTATCTATCTATCTATCTATCTATCTATCTATCTACGTCTATTCATGAGTATCTATCTATCCATGTTTATCCATATCTATCTATCTATCTATCTATCTATCTATCTATCTCTTCATAACTATCTATCTATGTCTATTCATATCTATCTATCTAGCTAGCTAGCTATCTTGCAATGTCTATTCATATCTATCTATCTATCTATCTATCTATCTATCTCTGTCTATTCATGTCTACCTACCTACCTATCTAGCTAGCTATCTATCTATCTATCTATCTATCTATGTCTATTCCTAACTATCAATCTATTTATGTCTATTCATATCTATCTATCTATCTATCTATCTATCTATGCCTTAGTTTGGTTTGGTTTGGTTTGTTTGGTTTTACGGCATATCAACCTTTGTAGGTTATTTAACGCCAAATCCATTTTTTTGTAAATAATCAATTCTATTTAAAGCAATTCAGTTTAGCATAATTACACAGTTTAATTGTCAAAAACATTTTTATTTGAAACTATTCAAGCAGTTATATATAACAATTCATTTTAGTATAAGTACACTTTCAATGTCAAAATAGTTCAATTTAAAACAATTCAGTTTAGCATAAGCACGCAGTTTAAATGTAAGTACAGTTTAATTGTAAAAAAAAAACATTTCTATTTCGAGCTATTCAGTTTAGTCAAGCAATTCTAATTCAGCTAATTCAGTTTAGCAAAAGTGCAGATTTTGTTTATGCACAGTTACATGTCAGAACAGTTCTAAGTTAAACAATTCAGTTTAGTGTAAATACAGATTCAATGTCAAAAAACAGTTCTATTTTAAATAATTCAGTCCAGCACAAGTACACTGTTCAAAATGTAAGCACGGTTCAATTGTCAAAAACATTTCTATTTCAAGATAATCTGTTTAGCATAAGTATGCCATTAGTTCTATTTAACTCATAGATAGGGCTCTACCAGCTGCTACCACTCCGGGCCAGAGTGGACCTGGGAGCAGTGGCAATAAAGGGGTACTCCGTATTCCCTAAGGCCCCAGCATTGCTTGAACCTCACCATCAGATTGTTTAGTGTCATATCCAGGACACTCGTTGGGGGTGGGGACGCTTACCCCTCTGCAGAGGTGCAGTCAGTGTATTCTACAGCCCCAACCGACTGGGCAATACACAGAGTTAAATGTCAAAACAGTTTCATTTTATAAAATTCAGTTTAGCATAAGTACACAGTTTAGATGTCAAAACAGTTCTATTTCGAGCATTTCAGTTTAGCATGAGTACACAGTTTTAATGTCAAAACAGTTCTATTTTAAACTATCCACCTCAGCATAAATACGCAGTTTAAATGTATAAAAACAGTAAACGCCAGGCACCATTTAGTTCTATTTAACTATCTATGTCTAGTCATATCTATCTATCTATCTATCTATCTATCTATGCCTTGTCTCCTGTTCTGATCTATTCCACGTATTTTTTTCTTAAATGTTTCTTTTGGTCAATGAAAATTGTATTCACTTTAGTATAAAGAAATGATTTTGAACTAAGTAGCAGTAGATATTTTTGTAATATTTCTATGAAAAGTAGAAGTTTACTACCAAGACAGATTTAAAAATTAAGTATATTCACCAACTAATCTTTTGGTCGGTCGGTTGGTTGGATTTTATGGCATATCAACGTTTGTAGGTTATTTTACGCCAAATCCTTTTTTATGTAAATAATCAGTTCTATTTCAAACAATTCGGTTTAGCATAAGCACGCATTTCAAATGTAAGTACAGTTTAATTGTCAAAAACATTTCTATTTCAAGCTATTCAGTTTAGTCAAGCAGTTCTAATTTAGCTAAATCAGTTTAGTATGAGTACAGATTTTTTTTACACAGTTAAATGTTAAAAGAGTTTTATGTTAAACAATTCTGTTTAGTGTAAATACTGTTTCAATGTCAAAAAACAGTTCCATTTCAAATAATTCGGTTTAGCGTAAGCACGCAGTTAAAATGTAAGTACGGTTTGATTGTCAAAAACACTTCTATTTAAAGCTATTCAGTTTAGTCAAACAATTTAGTTTAGCAGAAATATGCTGTTAGTTCTATTTAACCCTATCAAGTGCAACCACGCGGGGCCAGTGTGGAACTGGGAGTAATGGCAATAAAGGGGTGCTCCGTGTTCTCCAAAGCCCCAGCATTGCTGGAACCTTACCATCAGATCATTTAGTGTCATATCCAGGACACTCATTGGGGGGGTCTTACCCCTCTGCAGAGGTGCAGTCAGTGTATTCTACAATCCCAGTCGACTGGGCAATGGTCTAATAGAGTAATATATTTTGGTAAAAAAAATCAAAATCTTATCTAAAATCTATTTCTGTTGGATATCGCCTACCTTTTCAGCATAATGAGCTGTTCCATCTGCCATATATGGCAGTAGCGGAGATCAGTCTGGAAAGAATAAGCTTACAAGTCAGACCAGAAGAGCCGTTCCTATTGTTGAAGCATATCCTTACTCTATCACTAATCCTATGTTCTTATTACTAACAGTCTCTCTCTTGTAAATACTCTTTCCTGGAAATATAACTATTTTCCTCACATATCGTGGTTTGTCTTATTATAACTACTACTTGTGTTCACTAACCAGAACACAACAATTTCATAATGGACCCTTTGTAAATAAATAAAATACTCTATGGATAAATGCCAACATCTTTATTACATTTCATTAAATCTATGTTTATATTTAAAATGATGATTTGTTAAACCATAAAAATAATTTTTACCAATATTTTTTATTTCTAATCTTTTCAATTCTAATTCACTTTTGACTTTGTCCAAAAACCCATTCGGGCAGGATATGATACAAGGTTACCTGGTTTAAATTCAGAGTTTTTTTTTTTTTTTTTTTTTTTTTTTTTTGCACGGATTGTCAAAATTTACGACGTCGTGGATCTATTTCTCCAAAAAGATTGAAAAATGCACTAAAAGATTAACCATAACCCTCTCCCTAGCCCAGAAGAGATCTTTGCAAAACTCAACGGCGGAAATATTTTTTCAAAAATTGATTTGACTGATGCCTATCTCCAGATACCTGTGAACGAGGAGTGCTCGAAGCAGCTATGAGTGAATTGCTAAAAAGAAAGAAAAAGATTAGGTCTGGACAACTGAAAACCAGGAAGATTTCGAAAAAATAAAAGAAGTCCTTACATTGGATTTATTCATTACATATAATCCAGACCCCGAAAGTATTGTAGCCAGTAATGCAAGTTCATACGGTATTAGGGGCCTGCATATTTCTCAAAATGGAAGACTGATCACTAAAACCAATTGCCCACGCATCAAGGACGCTGTTACCTGCAGAAAACACAACTCTCAGATCGAGAAAGAAGCACTGGTAATTATTTTTGCTGTTACCAAATTCTATAGATTCATCCATGGAAGACATTTTCTTTTGCAGACAGACCATAAACCACTAATTACGATCTATCGTTTAAAAAGGGGCTTACCAAGTCATACTGCAAAAAGGTTGCAAAGATGGAGGACCATTCACATTGATTATCATTTTAAAATGGATTTTCTCCCATCTTCAAAAATCAGTCATGCCTACGGATTATCGAGACTTATCCCAAAACATACCAAACCCCTTGAAGAAAGTGATCGCTTACCTACGAACAGAAGAAGAGGTAAAAAAAAAATACATTATGCAACACAGACCTTTCTGTAACACTTGGTGAGATTAAAGAAAAGACGTTCGATGATGACTTTATAAAAGAAATAAAAAACAAAAAATCAAAATAAAAGATAAAGACCGACAAAATTCGGACGCTTAGTCAATCTCTAATGAAATAGTTATGTACAGTGATCGAATTGTTATACTTACAGTATAGCAGAAAAGAATACTAAAAGAATTTTATGTCGGCCATCCCGGAATGACAAGGATGAGAAGCTATGTCTGTTGGACAAACATGGACAGGGACAACAAAAATACAGTAAAAACCAGCAAATATCGTGCTTTGGCGACAAAGCCATCTCCCATAAAACTCAGCCCCTGGCCAAAAACCGACCGACCATGGTCTAGAATCCATATCAATTTTGCTGGTTCTCTGGACGGTTTCTAACAAATAAATAAAATTCTTTGGGTTATTTTTGTGTTTTGTTTGAAGTTAATTTTTTTTATTCTAATGAAATTTTTTGCAATTATTCAGGATATGAGGTGAGGCAAATAATGTAATATTTTGTCGATGAATTTCTAAAAAAAAATTTTGAAATGATAATAAACATCTGTTGAATTATACATTAAAAGGAATAGTTAGTTTTCAATTTATTGATAAAAGTTATTTTCTATTTATTATATATTTGATTTTACATTTTGATTGAAATAATGATGAGCATTTTGATTATTGATTGAATTTGAAAATAAACATTTTCATGAAATTGTTAATTATAATAGACGAATATCCTTATCTTTTAAAAAAATTAAATAGATTTTCAAAGTATAATTGAAATTTCGATCTCTTAAACAACTTATTAACAATATAATAGTATTCTCTTTTAATCAATAAAGTTAAAAATTACAAATAAGGCATAAAAAGATAATTTAATAATTCTTTAAAATGAAATGCGTAAGATTATTTTTTAAATTCTCTTTATAGTTCTGGATAATTGGGATCTTTTCTAAAAGTTATTAGAATTATTAAAATAATAAAACTGTTACTTTTCTTTTTTATTTTCATGAGGAATTTCAATAAAATATCAAATTCTAAATTCTTTATGAAACAAGCAATCCTCTAAAAAAAATAGATTCAACTTATAAATTGGATAAGATCATTTTCTTTATTCATTTAATCACATATAAACCATGTTGTGTTATTTAATGCCAAAGTCTTCAGAAGATCATTTCTCATAACAATATATTAGTAATTAATTAAAGAAATTTCAAATTTTTCCATTAAAAACATAAAAAGGCCATAAATTTCTGACTAAAAGTTAATTTTTTATTTTGACATTAGTATTAGTAATTTTTACACTTTAAAGATTTTAGTTGCCTTACAATGAGTCAAATGAATTAGGAGGATCGGCTAGGGATTCTTTGTGGCCACAACAAAATGTTCTTCAGGAAATACATTCTTGAAAAACAACTTTTTCTTCAATTACAAAACTGATTTTAAAGATGAAGGAAAAATTTTAAAAAATTGATATCACATAATTTATCTATTTTATTTTTTGTTAGTTGAGAATTTTAAAAATTTCGATTAAATATCTTCGATCAATTTTAAAAGAAACAAATATCTTCACTTAAAAAGGAAACTCTTGAAAGATGTTTTCTTTTTGTATTGAGATTTGATATTACCTAAAATAAAACTTGAAATAGATCATTACCAACTCAATTGCTATTAATATTTATCAAACGGTTTCACCTCACCAAGTAAGCACACACAGTGACTGACAATCAGACATAGCTATAAGTATTTAAAAAATCAGAGAAAACAGCTTCGAGTTGACAAAGAAAAGAAGCAGAAGATACTCCGCAAAAACAATTACCGATGCCGACTACGCCGATGACATGGCAATTCTGGCAAATACACCCAACCAAGCCGAAACACTACTGCATAGTTTGGAACGAGCTGCCGCAGGCATTGGCCTCCATGTCAATGCACACAAAACTAAATATATATGCTATAATCAAACAGGTGACATCTCCACACTAGACGGGACCTCTCTGAAACTAGTGGACAAATTCACCTACCTAGGAAGCAGTGACTCATCAATCGAAAAAGACATCGACACGCAGCTAACGAAGGCACAGACAGCTATCGATAGGCTATCGATCATATGGAAAGGAGACCTGACCGATAAAATGAAATGCAGTTTCTTCCTGGCAGCGGTCGTGTCGATACTACTGTATGGATGCACTACATGGACGCTAACAAAACGGAGAAGCTAGACGGTAATTACACAAGAATGCTGCGAGCAATATTGAACAAGTCCTGGTGGCAACACCCCACAAGACAACAACTATACGGCCACCTGCCTTCCATCACGAAAACTATCCAAGTTAGACGAACCAGACATGCAGGACACTGCTGGAGAAGAAGGGACGAGCTCATAAGTGATGTACTCCTATGGACCCCCACATATGGCTGAGCAAAAGCAGGACAACCAGCTCAAACAAAATAAGCTATGTGAGGATATGGGATGTAGCCCTGAGAACCTGCCAGAGGCAATGAACGATAGGGAGAAGTGGCGAGAGAGGGTCAGGGATATCCGTGCCTACGGCATGACATAATGATGATGATGATAAGTATATACATATTGTCTAATTATGTATATATATTGGTCATTAGCAATATTTATGTATATACGTTTGAGGCACATTCAGGTTGGTGTGGTTTCTTTATTTAATGGCATATCAACTCTTTGTAGGTTATTTAATGCCAAAGCCATTCTCCTAGACGAACAGTAGAGGTACTATTTAACCCATAGCTGGGAGGATAAGCTGGTTCATACCCAGGGGTATTTGTCCGAAAATGAACATAATAGCGCGACTGGAGTTCGAACTCGCTTCCGTAGTCCATCGCTTTAACCATTACACCACGAGGACACCCCCACCGCACATTCAGGGTGACACATTTTATTCTCTCGTTTGCTACGCATTGCTTCTTTCTTTCTGTAACTTTTCTTTTCCATATTTTGTTTAATATTTTATTTCCTATTCTCACCTCAAACTGAAACGTAGGAAGAAAAAAAATGACAAAATAAAACAATGTTTTCCCACTCATATTTCTAGAAAAAACATTGCGCAATTTTCTTTTAAATACCAAAAAGAAAAAAACGGAATTAATCTAAAAATAAAATCAGTTCATTTACTCTAATAAATTACCGTGCATTTGATATTATACATACATATATATTGCCATCTACAGTCAGACTGTTTCGTTCCTATTGGAACTCTTCAGTGTGGCTGGATTCCCAAAGCTAGGGTCGAAACCTGGCTGACAGAAACTCTAATCCAAGATTCTACGACCCGGCCACGAGGAAACCAACGCAAGCGGCGGAAATTTAAACGCATATCTACCACATTTGTTTTGTTTACATATATCCGCTTAACGGCTACTGAGAGCTCAATTCATTTGAAGAGCTTTGCTTTACGCTAGTGACAACCATTACTACCCTCGCTGTATATATATATATATATATATATATATATATATATATATATATATATATATATATGTGTGTGTGTGTGTGGTTTGGTTAATTTGTTTAATGGCATATCAACTCCTCGTGGCATATTTAATCTTGAATGGAATAATTGAAGATTTAGTTTGGTGGAGTAGTTCAGTTTTGTGCGTAAATGTTCTATTTAGGGAGAAATTTTTATTAACCTTTTAAGTGAGTGGTTCAGTTTAGAGAAAGATAAACATTATCCATTCTCAAGATAATCAAAGTTGGTAACTATAAAACGTGAGAATAATTAGAAAAGTATTTTTTTAGGAGTTATGATTAATATCTCCAAACGAACCCAAAACCTTCTTCTCTCTGCTAAGCTCTGTATAAAGAAGGCATGAAAAACATTGAGGAAACGTCAAAGCATGCTGGAAAAATCTTGCAGAAAATAAAAGGATGGAATGCATGATCAACCAGAAGAATATTTCAGAAATCAAAATCTTAAAGAATGTATAGCTCATATATTGTTTAAGTGAAAAGTTTATAGGTGTAGCTTTTTAATTGAGGTTATTCCACCAGAGCTTTTCAAAAAATGTGTTTGATTTGCCGTTATTATCCGGAAAGAATTCTCAGTCGTTTTATACCTAGGAGTCGTCTTTATTTTATTTTTTTATTAAAGTTCTCTATCAATCTAAATTTTCGTTAATACAAATGAATAAAAATAAAATAAAATAAAAGATAAAAAATGTAAAAAAAAAAACCATATCATGTATACGTACTAATCATTAAGTGTGACTGATTTAAATGACTCAAAAAATAGATTTGATTTTTAAAAAAAGTTAAATTTAATTAAATCTTGAAATTAATTTAATATAATTATTACTGTATCGTTACGTAAAGTTATTGAATAAAGTTAATTTTCTGAATTAGCATTAAATCTGTAGTTTTAAGTCGAAAAGTAATTAGAATTTTTAAAAAATAAAAATTTAAAAAAAAATTAATTTACTATAATTCTAACCGACAATAAAATAAAAAACGGAAGTGGGCTAAATAAGGAGATAACTCTTTACCCCTCTTCTATCCCCTCCCACCCTTCTTTCCTGTGTCTATTCTGATTTATTTTATCCATAAGATCTGAAGAAGTCATGTTAAAAAATTTTTTCGTGTTTTTTGATTTTATCAAAAACACATAACAGGATGGATTAAAATGTATAATCCTAATGTGACCGGTTTGTGTTTTTTCTTAATGAAAATATAGACATATATATATATATATATATATATATATATATATATATATATGCATAGTTACACAATATATATATGTATATATATATGTATATTTATATATATATATGTATACGTGTATATATATATATGTATACGTGTATATATGTATATATAAGCATATGTGTATGTATATATGTGTATATACGTATATATATGCATATGTATGTATTTGCATATATGTGAATATATGTATATGTATACAAGGGAAAGGAGTAACACCCTCCCCAACACCTCGATGTTGTAGCTGTTGAAAATGAAGCCGTTGGGACTCCCTCGACTGCGGTCGGCAACTTTACTTTTATAAATTTATATATATATATATATATATATATATATATATATATATATAAATTATCCAGTTAGTGTCCAAGGACAGTAGGTGTGGATTCAAGAATAGAAAACTTTTATTGAACAAGAGAAATGAGCTTGTCTTTAAGTGTAGACATAGAAGAAAATTTAAATTATCTTAAATAATAAAGAAATATTAGTAAATAATAGAGATCAACCCAACAGCAGATATCACCGAGACAAGGAAAGATAAAGGTAGATAAGGGCCAGGTGAACAAGGAATATCAATCCAAAAATAAGGCCTGGGATTCTAGAGTGGTTAATTCCCCTTGACCATTTTTTTAGGGTAAATTTTAAAAAATACACTTGACGACTATAATGAATGTCCCCACCTTATCTGGTTTAAGTATCTGGATCCTAATTGAAACTAGAGGGACACCTAAGATGGCAACAGCTGGGTTAATTAACAGACATATCAGAAATAAATATAAATCATATATGAGATAGCCATTAGTTAAAAGATCTGAGCCTGTTTAGAATAGCACACCTGCCAAGTAGATGAAACCACAAATGGAATACAAAGTTAAAAGGGACTGACCAGTAGATTAATTCCACTCCTGTTTCTTAATCGTTCTAACATATAATATGTTCACACCCTCTGCTCACGCCTATGAACGAATGAGTTCCACTTTATGTTTTTTTTATTTTTATGTTTTTTATTTTTATTTTATTTTTATTTCTATCTTTGTTTTCTGATTTTTAATTTATTTTTTAATTTCCTTAATTTTCCTATTTATCTTCTGAATACGAACTGTAAATCCTCATTCACATCAGATCTCTGGGACAAAGACGGAGAATATACCAACAATGTTCTCCGCCGAAATAAATTTATGACGGCTTAACCGAGTTTGAGTCTCCATTTAATTGCACTATATATATATATATATATATGTATGTATATTATGTACATATATATACGTATATATACATATGTATATATATATATATATATATTTACTCAGTATATATGTATATTCGCACGTATATATATATGTATATATATACATATTAATACTCAGTATAATAAGATACGGATCAAGGGAAAGAGGAGCAATCCAGGGAAAGGACTTGCGTTCCCCCACTTCACCTCAGTCTAGTAACTATCGAAAAAGGAGCTTTCGCGTCGCCCTTGACTACGGTCGGTGACTTTACTGATATATATATATATATATATACATATTTATGTGTGAATGTGATAATTACAACATTTTGTATATATATACATATATTTATATATATATATATATATATATATATTAAAATAGGTAGGCCCACAAAGGGATTAGTATTTTTTAAATTTGTTAATTTATTTATTTTGTTCTTACAGACGTGTATGTTTCCAGCTTGTTGCTTTTGTTAGAGAACATATATGGCACAAGGCCTTGTTAATGCAGGACTCAATGAGACTTGAAATCACTGGTCTTTGCAGTTTGAATGATTTTCAGTTGGTTATGGATTTATATAGAAGTCATTCTCTCTTTTTCTTAGAGTGTGTTTACCTTAGTCTGTTTTACCCCTCATTGATATTTGATATGTTTGGTCTTTGTGTGCCTGTGTGTGAATGTTGGATTGGTTTGAGATTTCAATGACAGTAATTTTTCCTGTGTGTGTGTAAGTGTGTGTCCTGGATATCTTTTGAGTGTGTATGTATGGTAGTATGGTTTGAAATTTACTGGTAACTATTTTTTTCTAATAATCTTAATGTATATACACAAACAAAAATTATAAGAAAAAAATAGCTAATAGATATAAACTAAACAGAATTTCCTTCTAAGGGAGTGAATAAAAGCCAGTCATCTAATCCCACGGGCATATACAGCCAAGTGTGACTTTGAAATGTACTCACTCTTCCTAAGAACTTGCTAATAAATTGAGTAGTATTATGGTCTTATTTTAAGAAATCTTGCCAACTTCATCCTAATTGATTTGGTCTAATATTAGTTATATTCTGAATAAGATTAACATCTGAAGAAATTTTGCCGACATCATCTTAATAGATTTATATGGTTGCTAGTGAGAGGATTTTTATCCCCAAATGTTCGGTTAAAGCCTCCAAATGGAAGGGTCAAATACAGGAGCTAAGAGCGCGTAGACAGCTATTGAAAAAAAAATACAATAAACTTTTGAATATAAATACTTTACTTCAAGGAAAGAAAAAAAAATAAATATAATAAGTTTTACAAACAACGTGCATTTGCTAAATTAGCTTATTTGAAGATTCATCCTCTTAACTGGTAGAATGATCAGTCTACGTATAATGAATGGGCTTCATAGTAGTAATCTTTGTTTCTCCCTCGAAATTTTTAGCTTCTTTGGATTTTACTAGTCGAGTGACATACCTATAGTTACTAATCGCTGCTACTCAAGCCGCTTAGTAAATTACTTCTTAACGCTGACCGTCTATTGTTTGGGCGAGGAAGCAGTCGGACAGGGTACTATGGAAATTTACTAAGCTTTTTGCTTAGATGTGGCACAAGGCCATATGAAAGGGGCACCCAATGGACAGGGTACTATGTCAGATATTGACCAACTGGTCGAGGCTGAATAAATGGCTGCAAAAGAAAGAGAGGTAGAATACAAACGAGGTGACCTTTATGAATTGATTTTAATCAACTAGATCTAGTAGATGAGTCACACTTCGGCCGGCCATGGCGTCAACGGCACGGATCTGGTTGGGTGTGTTCCGTCTTCTGGATATACCACGAGCCTCAGAAGGCCGTCTCCCCTCAGGCTTTAACCCTCCTTGGAGGGGTTAGTTTTATCGCCTCGTGCCTGAAGCACTTTTTAGGGAAATGCCGAAGGGGCCCGAGGCATTTTGGGGAATGCCGGGCGTGTCTGGGCTACGGCCCTGCGCCAGGAGCCACCTTTAAAAAGCCTTGTGGCATATTCGTCCGGTTGGTGGGACAGCCAACAAATACCGTTGGCCTTTATGTAGTTTAGCAGGAGGTTCACATTATTTCTACCATAGGTCATATAGGGCCCTAATTTGCCCCACTCCCGACTCAGAAGAAGCATTGTAAAAAATTGCAGCATATCATTTAATAGTACTTGAAAATTAAAATTATTCATCAATAGGAATTTTTTATTTTTGTTATTCATTTTCATTAGAAAGCTTATAGTAATTTACGAAGCTCTTTTCTTCGATGTGGCACAAGGCCGAATGAATGGGGCACCTAATGAGACTCGAACGCACTCGTGTAGGTTTGCTAGTCAAGCTTACTAACCGTTACACCACCACAGGTGCCCTAATTATAAAGCTTATACGTAAGCTAGTTGCTTGTTTGTTTTTTTAATTTCAGTAAAGTTTATAAAATTTATTTGTTTACTGGAGGTCGAAAAATTTCTGAATATAATGTTTACCGGGTCTTGAATTATTAGAACATGAAAGTTTAGATATATATTTTTGCCAGTCAACCAAATTCACATGAAATTTGCGTTGGGCTGCTAAGAGCATCTATAATCAGAATTTTAATACACAGTGTTTGTTGTGCCTTGGAAATCGCGTGTCAAACCTCGTGATTTCCCGGTACTAAGTACTCCAGGTTTGCTCTCTCTATCCAGGTGTTTCATTTGTATACCATGCTACACCTCTCTGATCTTGCCTGGTTTGACGCCTTTATTTCGTCTATTACTTCTTCTAACTACTCTGGAAGATCTATGCCACTTCCGCATTTGTTCTTCTGTCCTTTTTAACGGAGACCTTGGTCTCTCTTCATCTAAATCTGTTACGTCATTCCCGCTTTCCTCCATGTTTTGTTCTGTTTCATTTTTTCTCCCTCAGTTTCCCCGGGTTCCTCCGCGAGCATTTCAAGCTCGAACCTGTCTCTAAATTGGTCAACATGAGTTAATATTGGCTGCCCTTTTTTATCTAGTACAACCATGTTCAGTTCTTTTTGTAGAATGAACTTCGCTCTCTCTGGATCTGCCTGCTTATTTCTTTTATACCAAACTTTCTCCTCTATGGTAAATGACATGGTTATTGGGGCTCTAATTTGTCTGCACATTAATGCTGATGGGCTTTGCTTTCTATCCACATGAGGAACCGTTCGATAATTTAAAAGTAAATTAGTGATGTATGCCTCAATATTCTGGTCGAAAGGTGAAGACGCCTTAAAGCCCATTTTTACAGTTTGGACCATCCTTTCCGCTATGCCGTTTGACTGAGGGTGGTATGGGGGGGGTCTGTATGGCATATACCCTATTTTCCTTAACCAAGACACTAAACTTTCATTGCAGAAATTCGATGCGTTGTCTGTGATAGGTACTGCATTTCTTGCCAATATTGTTCTCAATACTGTTTCTTGCCAATTTCTCAATACTGTTTCTTTCAATTTCTTACCAATATTGTTCTCAATATGTCTTACAGTAGTAGCATTCCAATCTTTCATCTTTATTACTTCCGCCCAACATAATTGCGTCTGCACTAAATATAATGCCCGTCTCTACCGTTAATTTATGTCGTGCTTCTTTGAAAGGTCTCTCTGCTATAGTACAGTTACTCCATTCATTCTTTCTTATGAATTCAAGGATTCCGCTTAATATCGGGTCTTGCTGGGTTTCTCTGCTGAGTGTTTAACAAAATAATACGTCAGTCTCCACCCACTGTATAATTCTATCCTCCGAATTTTCATGTTCCTCTTAATTTTCACTCTGAAATCTTAGCCTGGATAGTGCGTCCACTTATGGGATGGTGTTTCCCTTAACATAAATAATGCCCGTGGTGTAATTGTTATCGTCGTAGGAAATGAACACGGCGACACGAGTTCAAATCCTGGACGAGACTGATTGCATTTCACAGCGCTAATACCCTTGGGAAAGGTATGAATCCAATTATTCTCCCTCTAACTATGGATAAATAGTAGGACAGACTGGGTTCTTCAGCCTTGGTGAGGCAACTAGTCTAGGAGAAGGAAAAATCTGAATTCAAACCTGTTAAACTCCGCTTAAAAATTGACCTTGTGTCATATCCTGCCCGAGCGGAGGGGTTGGTAAATAGGATAAATAATGTCAAAATCAAACACCATGATTTTGATAACCCACCTTAATATTCTTGACGATGTTACTCTGGGTAACCCCTTCATCGGATTGAAAAAGAATTCCAGGGGCTTGGGGTCTGATTCTAAGGGGAACTTTTTGCCCAACAAAAAAAATTCTGTGCGCCCTCAATACTCCAAACTATGGCGAACGCTTCCTTTTCAATGTTAGAATAATTTCATTCTGCCGACAAAAGCTTTCTGGAAAGATACATGACTGGATGACCCTCTTGAGGTAGAACTGCGGCTATGGCACGTTGACTTGCGTCAGTTGTTAAGGTAACTTCTATTTTAGGGTCAAAAAATTTTATTACCAGTTTACTTGTCAAGGCCTTCTTTAATACTACGAAAGCTTTATTTTGCTTCAGCGTCCATGTAAATTCTACGTTTTTTTTTACACATTTCAGTAAATGGTTCAATAAGCTCACTGTATGTAAAAAGATATCTGCTGTATAAATTAATTAATCCCAAGAAGGATTCCAATTCTTTCTGTTTCGTGGACTTTTCCATTTTCGCAATTTTGTGGGTTAGCCTTTTGTCAGGAGATATTCCTTCTGTAGACATTTGATACCCTAGATAAGACATTTTTCCCAATCTAATTTACATTTGTCTTTATTCATTGTCATACCTGCCTATTTTAATCTCCGTGGGACTTGTTCTGTTTTACTCTTTAATTACTTTCTGGTACAGGCTCCCAGGTTTATATCGTCTTGATATATTATTATGTTGTCTACTTTTCCTAATAATATTTTCTCGATGGCTCGTAGAAAAATATAACGAGCAGTTTTAATTTTAAACGGCAAGCGAGACCATCTCAATAATCCCATTGGTGTATTCAATGTGGTGATTTCTTTAAATTTTTGTCTATTTCGATCTGGTTGTAGGCCGATTTTAAATCGATTTTCGCAAAGATTTTCATCTTTGCGAGTTCGTGACTGGCGATTTTGATACTCGGTAAAGGAAACGAATCCGAACATATCTGGTAGTTGACGCCAATTTTGTAATCACCGCATATTCTTATATCCCCATCAGTCTTTTTGATGGTAACTTTTTGTGATGCCCAATCGCTTCCTTCATGACTGAGCTTTTCCAAAATACCCGACTGAATCATTTTTTAGTTTTGATACTACAATAGGTAAAATGTGTATAGGTAATCGTCTTGCTTGGATGTATCTAGGATGGTAGTTTTCTTTCAAGCGATGTATCTAGGATGGTAGTTTTCTTTCAAGCGAATACTTTACCAACCCCTCCGCTCGAGCAGGATATGACACAAGGTCAATTTTTAAGCGGAGTTTAACAGGTTTGAATTCAGAGTTTTTCCTTCTCCTAGACTAGTTGCCTCACCAAGGCTGAAGAACCTTGTCTGTCCTACTATTTACCCATAGCTGGAGGGAGAATAATTGGATTCATACCTTTCCCAAGGGTATTAGTGCTATGTGAAATGCAATCAGTCTCGTCCAGGATTTGAACTCGTATCGTCATGTCCAACTCCTATGACGATAACCATTACACCACGGGCATGTATTAAAAGCGAATACTTGCTTTATAGCCCTTTACTAATCCTATTTCTTGTTCTTCCGACTCGATAGAATTAACAAATTTCGATGTTTCAACTTTTAATACATCTATACCTAGCAGTCCATTGTCTTCAGTACATGCTACAACTGTAATAAGTATAATCTCAAAGCGATTCTTAGTTTCAAACGTACTTTCGAAGGTGCTTAATGTTTTCATTATGATACCATCGAACTGTTTTAGTTGCAAGGTTGACTTTTTAAGCCTAGGCTTTCCTAAATCTTGCCAAAAGTTCAATGGAATAAGTGTTACGTCAGAGCCAGTATCTACTTGCATGTGGAAGTATTTCCCATTTATTTTCACCTTTTCTCTAGTTATTGTTGGTGTGCTTAGCGGGAAAATTTCAGCCCCTCCACTATCCACTTGCGTGTCTTTAAGTTCCTCAATTTTTTTCTATCGCCACACCTTTGGGCGTGATTTTTTCTTTTGGAAATGGCAATTATTTTTTCCCCGTTAACTACAGTATTTACAAAGAATTTCGTATTTGTTTGTGCTGTAGGCTTCTTCGTTCGTTTGTTGGTTATACTTTTTTATTAATTCCAGTTACTGCACTGACTCTATACATGTTTCTACTGCCAAATTAACACTTTGAAGCGTTTCCAATAACTTATCCTTAAAAGCCGCATCGTACATACCTTCTATTAAACGTAGCAGGATCAACTCACCTTCAGTGGTCATTTCACTGGTGCTAAGTCTTTAAAATTCGCAATATCTTGCTCTTTCTTTCAATAAGTGTATGAATTGTATAATAGACTCATCGGGTTGCTGTCTTGTTTGCAGAAACTTTGTTCCTTCCGCGATGACTAACCTTTTCTTTGGTCTGATATTTCTTTTTTATTGCCTCACCAATTTCTTTGGAAGTCAGCTCTTCTAGGTTTCTTAGGTAGGCCATCGCTGAAATTTTCTAGATTGCTTCGCACCCAGCTGTTGCGAGGAACATGTCAGTAATTTCATTTTGTTCTCCCTCGCTTCGTCTGTCTCTTAGTTTCTTTACCGTGGCTAGCGTCTCAAAGTATCTTATCCATGTTACGGCATACCCAGGATCGTCGAGTGTGGTCAGACATCCTATCAGCAACGCCATTGTTATGCCTTGGAAATCGCGTGCCAAGCCTCATGATTTCCCGGGACTAAGTGTTCGAGGTTTGCTCTATTTGCTCAGGTGTCACATTTGCATACCATGCTGCACTGTGTTCCATGTTAATTAAATCTATAGTCTTGTTTTCTCTACGTTTTTACTCTCTCTCTCTCTCTCTCCCTCTCTCTCTCCCTCTCTCTCTCTCTCTCTATATATATATATATATATCTATTGTTATTTCTTATGTATCTTATAACTTTATTACTTTTTTCAGATAACGTTTTTCTCAAAAGTTCATGAATTGTAATTGTTTTTTCAAGTCTTACATTTTCCTATTCTTATTTTAACTAATCGTTTGTTTGCTTGTTTTTTCATTCGATTTTAGACAGCGGGTAAAGGCTGCCATGCTACATTTGCGGAACTTTCCTGAGGGAGGTCAGAATGGCTAGCCCAAACAGAGATAATGGTTGTAGTTTGCTCATTGGGAAAAGCAAACGATAGATTGGTTTCTATACTTAATTGATACCTCTGGATTTTGGTCTTTATAGCACAAATAGTGTGGTTCGAAAAAAGGGGCACCAAATCCACGGTTTTGGCCGTTGGTCTTGCCTTATTAATAACAGCTAATTCCTCGGCAAACCAAATAGTTCTTTTGTTGCTGGCAGCTGACTTAGGGGTTTTGGCTGTATCTACCACAATTTCTGTTACTGCTAAAATATCTTTTGGTTCATGATCTTTATAGTTATCCCTGTAATATAATGGCCGAGGGATTTCGGTTCATGCCTTTGGGTTTAGTTAGGCTGAAGGCCTTTCGGCTCAGCACATTAGTTAGTTAGGAGCAACCTTGATGCAGGTGGTAACGCGCGTGCAGGCGGACGTGTCACTCAGAGATGTCACAATAGCCCAAGACGAAGCGAGGTGACAGGGTGTGAGTGACGTCACGCACCGGAAGCGCGCGGAGGATTTCGGGGATTTCGAAGAAAGTCAGAGAGTTGAAAACTAGACGCCGAACGACGAGTTTCGACTTTTGGGGCTCGCTGAGGCGAGACGAATTTGCGCGCCGTGGGTGCCGCACGACATAGGGGCCAAATGAATAAGACGGCATAGTGAGATTGTGTCTCTCCTCCTTATGTACCATCACTAAGATTTTTATAAGTGATCTCCCTTTTCTTTTTGCTTACTGAGTCAATAGAGCGACCAAGGCGATAAGCAAGATGACAATTGATGTTCTTTATCCCTTTTTCTAAAGCTGGCAGTTCTAACGCCGCCATGGATTGTAACTCCTCATTTCAACGCCTCCAAGGTCATAGGTAATTAGGTGTTGTTTTTTTTTCTGTAGAGATTTGATAATTTATTTGTTTATTCGAAGTCAAGAAATTACTGAATGTAAAGTTTAACTGGTCAGAAATGATTGCTGAATAAACGTTTACATATTTATTTTGTGGCAATTAATCAAATCCACATAAAAATTTGCGTTGATCTACACAGAACATCTATAATTAATACTCTAATATACAGGGTACCGTGTTAATTAAATTTGTGGGATTGTTTTCTCAAGGTTTTAACTTTCTCTCACGTTATTTTTATCTATTCTATAAGTTTGCTACTTTTCTTATAATATTTTTCTCGAAAGATCAGAAAATGTTTTCATTCGTCTTAAATGTATTTTTTCTTATTATTAATCATTCAATGTCTAAGAAAAGGTTTAAATCTTTAACAAGGTCAGAGGGTTTGTGTTTTCAGTCTTTCAGTAAAGCAGTTTCTCTTTTAAAAGGTTTGCTGTTGCATTATTTTCATAAGATGGATCCTTACACAGTGTAGATGGATTCCAACGTTTTAGCTTTAAGATGGATCCTTACGCAGTAAGGTACTAGGCTCATTAAATAAGTTTCGAGACTTTTTTCGTATGAGCACTTTTATTGATAGTACGCACATGAAACTATAGTCCCCTTCAAAGTAATCTCCTCTGGCTGCAATGCACTTGTCGTACCGTTCCAACACCTTCTGGAAGGCCCCATGGAAGTCCTCTTGTGTGAGCGTGTCAACGACCTTCGTCACAGCCTCTTTCATCT
The DNA here is from genome assembly GCA_963585895.1 of Sepioteuthis lessoniana. Classification (NCBI taxonomy): domain Eukaryota; kingdom Metazoa; phylum Mollusca; class Cephalopoda; order Myopsida; family Loliginidae; genus Sepioteuthis; species Sepioteuthis lessoniana. The sequence continues at coordinate 20,088,060 of OY757922.1, forward strand.
CCTCAATTGTCACATAACGACAACCTCTGAGCTTAGGGAATAGCCAAAAGTCACAGGGAGCAGGGTCTGGACTATAGGGAGGGTGAGAAACTGTCTTGATGCCCATCTTGGTCAAAATGTCTGTGACAGGGATGGAGTTGTGGACTGGTGCATTGTCCTGCGGGAAATGCTACTGACCCGATTTGAAGAGTGCTGGCCTCTTACGATGGATTATATTGTGTACCGTGTTAATCAAATTTGTGGAATTGTTTTCTCACGTCTTGAATTCTCTCTCTCTCTCTCTCTCTCTCTCTCTCTCACACTTCTTATTTTTTATGTATTTTATAGCTTATATTTTTATAGCTTATTTTCTTATGATGTTTTTTTTTCTCGAAAGATCATAAATTGTAATTGTTTTCATACGTCTTAATTTTTTTTTTTTCTTATTCTTATTAATCATTCAATGTCTCAGAATAAGTTTAGATCTTTAATAAGGTCAGAAGGTTTGTGTTCTCAGTCTTTCAGTAAAGCAGTTTCCTTTTTTAAAAGGTTTGCTGTTGCATTATTTTCATAAGATGGATCCTTACGCAGTGGTCAGCATCTGATGTAGATGGATTCCAACGTTTTAGTTTGTGCTTTTTAACCCAATCTGCTCGAGTCATAGAATTCGCCGGATAATATCTCTGCAGACGAATAAGTCTCCTACACTCCAATGAGTATTCTGGATATAGCACAGTCACCACCATATTTACTGTCAGCGAATACAAACGAAAGATGATTTATACGTTAAAAGTTGCAATTTACCGACACATGAACCGACACCAGAAAAACATAGTAGAAGAAACATCAGCAAATAAGAATAATAGTATTTTTTTTATATATAAGGGAACATTAAGTTTAGGTCCCATAAAACAATTGTTCCACGCCATTATATTTTGTTGATATCAGTCAAATAACTCTAAGAGAGGATCTTGGAGTAATGGCATTGGGGAGGTACTTCACACCCCTCAGATCTCCAGAGCAGTAACCTCACCATCAATTTAGTGTCGTAACGAAGACACCTCTTTTATTGTGAGAGTTTTCACCCTCTACACGAAAAATCGATTAAAATTAGGAGACGAACTGGAGGCGGTAGAGTCAATAGAAAAAAGAAGACAACTCCATCCACCCTCTCTCTCTCTCTCTCTCTCTCTCTCTCTCTCTCTCTCTCTCTCTCTCTCTTCTTTCCCAAACTAGGAAAATAATACATACAAAAATACTCTGAATCCTATTTACCCAACCCCTCCGCTCGGGCAGAATATGACACAAGGTCAATTTTTAAGCGGAGTTTAACAGGTTTAAATTCAGAGTTTTCCTTCTTCTAGACTAGTCGCCTCATCAAGGCTGAAGAACCTAGTCTGTCCTACTATTTATCCATAGCTAGGGGAAGAATATTTAGATTCATACCTTTCCCAAGGGTATTAGTGCTATGTGAAAAATGCAATCAGTCTCGTCCAGGATTTGAACTCGTGTCGCCGTGTCCAAAAATACTCTGAGTCAGACCTGACCGATAAAATGAAGCACAGTTTCTTCCAAGCAGCGGTCGTGTCTATACTGATATATGGATGCACTACATGGGCGCTAACTAAACGGATGGAGAAGAGCTTGTTGTCAACCACACAAGAATATTGCGAGTATACTAAACAAGTCCTGGAGACAGCACCCCACAAAGCAACAGCTGTACGGCCACCGACCACCCATCACAAAAACTATCAAAATTAGACGAACCAGACATGTGGGTCACTGCTGGAGAAGTAGGGACGAGCTCATAAGTGGACCCCTTCACATGGCCGAGCAAAATCAGGGACCGAGCTTGAACATACATAGAGCAGCTCTGTGCCAATATGAGATGTAAACCTGAGGACCAGCCGGAAGCAATGGACGATAGGGAGGAGTAGCGAGAAAGGGTCAGGGATATCCGTGCTGATAGCGCGACATGATGATGATGAATATATATGTTGCATACTCATATGCAGATACATGCAGAATTATAACGACGACACAATAAAGACGAGCGACACAGTTCTTTAGAGAAATATACCTCTCACTTTATTTGAAAGGGTTCGAAAGGGTTACTAAAGGTTTTACTGAGTGAGAGGTGAGTTAGAGGCTGAACAGAACTGCAACATATTGACCCCCACTCTTATGGCCATAACAGCGTTTCTTTCCCGTTCTCCTGGGCTGATTAACCGAGGGCCTGGTGGGTCAGCCTCTCTGGGACATGTTCTCATTCCAGCATCTTCTCTCCAACTGACTCGATCTTCCTGTCGCCGTGGTTATATAATATTTTGACGCCCACTCTTCTTCTTGCGAGCGTCACAATTTCACACTCAATTCAACCCCTCGACAGGCAAGGTTATATCCTGATATTCCTCAACCGGATGCACCTGTTATTTACACTGGTGCATTTCCTATTTTGACAGCTTGGCCGGGTCGGAGGTCAATATACAACATATATAAATATATATATATCTTTAAGAAAAAAAAACAAAGACCGGTCTTTGGTTTTTTTCTTAAAGAAATATTGCTCTGTAAAAAATTACTTTGAGCTCTTCACCAGGAAAATTTAAATGTTCAGCTCCTGAATGATTTTCTTGTCCTGAAGGAATTACTCTCAAATTTGGTTTAACTGGACCGAATAATATATATATATATATATATGTGTGTGTGTGTGTGTGTGTGTGTGTGTGTGTGTGTGTGTGTGTCTAACCTGATATTCTAATTTTATTCTGCATATTACTATATTTTCTGTAATATTTACCTGGACATTGTGTTTGTAACCTTAATTTTGCTTTCGTTCTTTGTAAACGAACTTTGATTATTTATAAAAAAATAAAGTAATAATAATGTCTTTTCAAATTATTTGAACTGATTGTTATCGCTTCATTCAATCCTCTCTTTTACTTTATTATCATCACATACATCAACTTTATATGATTATTTACTTAACCACACACACACACATATATATATATATATATATATAGTCATCCAAAGACAGATCTGTTTCGTTCTATCAGAACTCATCAGTGTGGCTAGACATACTAGCTTCCCGTAGCTGGGATCGAAACCCGGTTGACTCAAACGCCAATCCAAGTCTCTACCCCTCAACCTTCTCCAGATTTTGCCGCAGGGATCAGGCTTGGGTAGAGACATATATAACGAAAAGATACGCCAACGTGCACATAGCGTTCATTATTCAAAAGTCATGAGAACTTATCTGGCACGTGGTTATCATGGTTTGAGATTAAAGCTTTTTTTAAGAAAAGCATGAAAAAAACCAATGACATGGCCAGCAAAGAGTACGGATCCAAATCAAATTGAAAATGCATTATGGAAATAAAAAAAAAAGGCCCATTAGAAGGTTTCACCAACGAAAGAAGATTTATTAACTGCCATTGGGGAAAATTGGAACCACTTTAAGAATATTGCTTTAAATTTGTAAAATCCATACCAGAAAGAATTAAGGTTGTTATAAAAGCTCGAGGTGGGATGACTAAGTTTTGATTTTAATGTTTTGCCAATTAACTCAATATTCTTCTGTCAATATTGAGTTATTTCATGATATTTTCCTCTGCGTAGCTTGTAAAAATGATAAATGAAAACTTTCTTACCGTCCTTTCGGAAAAACAAAAACCAAATACAATCTTACACGGCATTTAACATGGATGGTTCCAAACGATCTATATATATGAAAACTTACTTGTCGTTGTGTATTTCTCACTAAACAGGAGGTTTTGTCGCGTTTCTTTGGGAAATCCAACATTTTCAAATATGTTTCCACGTGCCAGATACGTTCTTATGACTTTTGAATTATGAACGCTTTGTGCACGTTTGTGTATCTTTTCGTTGTATATTTCTCTACCCAAGCCCGATCCCTGCCGCAAAATCTGTAGCAGGCAGCAGGTGGCATTGGCCTCCATGAAGAGGCAGACAAAACGTAGTACATGAGTTTTAATCAAGAAGGAGACATATCCACACTAAATGGTAGTTTCTCTGTGAATTTGTGGACGAGTTCACGTACCTCGGTAGTAGCATCTCATCTTCTAAAAATGACATCAAAATGACCTTCACGCCTTCACACAAAACAGAACATCGCATCACGTTCTTGTGAATATTCAGTACATTGGTATTTGTCGAACCAAGCACTTACAAATGACCGATCATGGTTCTTTCGTTCATTATGCTTGGGATATTCTCGTAAACGTAGCTGAACTGGATTAAGTCCAGCGGATTAGGATATGTTAGCTGGTCTGGTATAATTTTTCTTCAGCTTTTTAGGTTTGGTTTGGTTTCTTTGTTTAATGACATGTCAACCTTTGTAGGTTATTTAATGCCAAAGCCATTCTCCAAGAAGAACAGTAGTGGTACTATTTAAACCATAGCTGGGAGGATTAGGGGGTTCATACCTTTCCCAAGGGTATTTGCCCGAAAGTGAACGTAATAGCGCGACTGGAGTACGAACTCACGTACTACGATTCCGCAGTCCATCGCTTTAACCATTACACCACGAGGACACCCTCCTTCAGCTTTTTAGATGAATGCCCAATAACAGAAGCAGAATATTCAACATCTGACTTCCATATTTTTACTGATTCTCCTGCTTCTTCGGTGTCGCTGTTTTTTATCAAAGATTTGTCAAAGATTTATCCACAATGGAGTGTTGGTTTATAGTTATAGTGTCATGTATGTGTTGTGCAATGTTTTGTAAAAAGATACTTGGAAATATAACTGTGTTTAGCCATAAGGAATTGTATATGAGAGAGACAAAAAGACGTCTGGTTCGCTATACCGTTCGTTTAAAAAAATTATTATTTCGATGGTCAGTGATAACAACTATAAATAGAGAAAGAAGTCTGAATTGTTTTTAAACCAAACTCTTTTCTTTGATTCTTTTACCAAATGTCAGCAAATCTCAGTAGGGAGTATGAGTCGTGCTGATCGGTTGTTCAAGCGAGGGTCATGGTCAAGAGATCTTGATTGGAAACATTGATAACCAATTCAGGTTACCTACTCTGTGTGCCTCTCACTGTGTGGAGATGAACGAGCCAGTCTGAAAAATGGAAATTCAGCATCTGTGTGTTTGGCGCCAACTATCTTCAGTAGATTGGAGAAAATCACTGACTAATTCTTTGACTCGGCCATATGTTCCCGCGAGCATTATGCTACTTGACTGGGACACATTTCGGTCGGTCGTGTTGGCGAGTCACGGTCCAGCTAGCTGTGTCCTGGCTCCGGTGGCAGTCGGTAATGACCGGCATCCTGGAGCCTCAGGGAGCCGTTTTAACCCTCTTCGGAGGGGTGGGGTTTATCGCCTGGCGCCTTAGGCCCCACTCTTTAGGGGAATACCGACGGCGCCCGAAGCATTTTTGGAACTGCTGGGCACGTGTAGGCTTCGGTCCTGCGCCTGGACCCATCTAAAAAACGGCTTTGTGCCATAATTGTACGCTTGGTGGGGCGTATAACAAATATCGGCTGCCTATGTGTCTATATATCTTGTTGGGAACATTAATTTTTTAAATATGTTTGTTGTTGTTGCTGTTGTTTTTTTCAAACTGGTCTCAGCATGTGACCTTATTTTGCCTGATCCTGGCAGATATGAATGTAATTAAAAAAAGAAAAAAAGCTAAATGAAAGAGACAATGCTGAGGGAAAAGAGCTGAAGAGCAAATCTTATCAAAATCAGATGTAATATACTGACCCTCGACCGAGCCGTCAATCAAGAGATATACCTGTGTAAATAAGCGGAAGAACAGCGGAAGCAGGTGGACGTTAAACAATAATATAACCAGCACACAAATGGCTTGAGTCAGTTGGAGACAAGATGCTGAATTAAGAGCCAGCGGCAGACAGAGGGCTTTGGGCCCTCAGTGACCCACGGTTTAGCAACCTAGCCAAGATGAGAAAGAAGTACTGCTATGGTCAAAAGAAGAACTTTGGGTCAAAATAACAGTATGTCCCCGTCTCCAGCTCATCCCTCACACACAACCAACATGACCCTTTTCGAGAATAAAGTGTGAGAGATATATTTTTATAAAGAAGTGTGTTCGTTCGTTCATTGAAGTTCGTCATTATGTTTGATTATGTTCTGCATATTATGTTTGATTATGTTCCGCATATATTTGTATGTGTATTATGAGTATACAACACAAAGACTGATCAGTTTCATGAAGTTCTGAAGCTTATAAAATAAGGGGGTGCTTAGGGAACTGGGGGCTCCCTTCACCCCCATTAGAATTGCCAATGATCATATGTATCTATGATGTATGAACATTTTTCTTGACAATCTTTTTTCCTTTTCGACTGTTTTTGTTTATTTCTCCCTTTTCTTTTTTTCCTTTCTATCTTTTTTTTCTTAAAAGTTAGTTTCTACTATCTATCACCTCATTAGCTAGTAGGTAGAGTGTTCGCCAATGGTCGGGGAGACCTGGGTTCAATCCCAGGTCGGGTCATACCAAAGACTTTAAAAATGGTACTTGATACCTCGTTGCTTAACACTCAACAATATAAGGCACAATCTAGGGTAAAGTGGAGCAATCCCCGGAAAGAAGTAGCGCTCTCCCCTACACCTCAGTGTAGTAGCTATTGGAAAGGGAGCTTTTAGTTGCCCTCGACTACGGTCGCCAACTTACTATCAATTAAATCTAAAGAAAACTTTTTTTTATGTCATCCTACTAACATGAATTAGTGAATATAATATCTAGTAGTGAAGAGTATATTCCCTATTTCTTTTTAACTGAGACTTTCAGTGCAAACTAGTGTGTACATAAGCCCTCCTCCTTCTTCTTCTTCTTCTTCTTCTTCTTCACTATCATAATGAAACATCGCTTAGATTTACTGTAAAAGGTCAATAATTAGCATCTACATAATGAGTTCGAATCTCAATGGTTGCCCAGTACTTCTTGACTTCTGCCACATTTAAGCAAAGATAAATTGTTATAAGTGGAAGACGAAACAAATATAGCGAGTGGGTGAATTCTAGCGAGACGTACATTACTGCAAGAATTTCACAGGTGGCGTATTCTAGACAAGTATCATTGTTTGATTTCTATTTATTAGAAACAGATCAGGATTATACGAGGTACATACGATAAGTTTCCAGACTTTTTTCGTATGGGCATTTAAAATTGGTGTAGACTCTTGAAAATTCAGTATGTTATTGCTATATATCTTATGAGATGACTAACCAATTTTTAGGATTTCAGGTTTCAATGAACAGCTACAGCAGTAATTGAAATACATTCTACTAAAGTCTGATTGTCACGGCTGGTGAATTTCAAAACTGAAATCTGGACGTCAGGAAGAACATATCGGAGGAAAATATCGGCCGAAATGTTCCGAATATAACAATAAAGAGAAAGAAAACCCTGAATAATAAAATAAGTGGGGTGTTTATAATATACTATACTCTTTTGTGTTTAGTTAATAAAAAGTCACTTGCGATGTCATACCTAATGGGATTGAAATTTTTTGGGGGGAGGGGAAATCATCCTTTTTTTCCGGTTTTCTTTTACGTTTAAAATTATTCAACATTAAAAGATATCTTATTTTTATGGTCATACTTTCTAATGGTTTATCAGTCTCCCCATCTTCGTCTCTCATATTAAAACTTTTATCGTCATAGTTATGTTAATTTTGGAAGAATATATTAAAAGAAATAATTTATCAAGATTATATCTATTTTTTCTAGTTTTTTTTACGTTTGAAATTATTAAAAGATATTTTACTTTTATGGTTACACTTGTTTCAATTTTGGAAAAATATATATTAAAATAGTTTATAAAAATTATAATTATTTTTAATAATATTAATAGACTCTGTGTGCCTGTGTATATATCTGTTTGTGGATGTACGTACTTGTGTCTAAGTAAATATATACTTTTCAAAATTAGTTTCATAAATGATCAATGTACCCATCATTACTGGCGTGCATTTTGTTTATTTGTTGTATTAGTAGAAAAATATTCTTTTTATCGATACAAAATAACAAAAATAAGTCAAACCGCCAATGTTATAATTAGGATATTATAATAGAAATAATAATTTTTATTAAATAAGATATGGAGGCAGAAATGGGGCTACACCAAAGACATAAATTTCAGTTGAAATTATTTTAAATGAATCGTAATCTAAAATGTGAGATGTTTTATTAACATTAAAGCAAAATCCGATGGCAAATGCTTTCTTTAAAAACAAATATCTTCAATAAGTTTGGAGCTATTTTTCATCGTGTAGTCATGAGTTGTGATGAGGCTATACAATCAGTCATGAGTATATAATCAGTCGCTTATTTTGCGCCCTCCTCTTTGGGTCACTTGCCTTCAGGCAGACTACCTAGCATATATGCTGGGTGGTTGACAGATATTAATCACTTGGCTTCAGGATGGCCGTCTAACCAAGCTTTATCGACTTTGCAGGGTTAAGTCTGAAGCGCCCTATTAAGAAAATGTCGACGAGGCAAAGGATTTTTTTTTTCACTCGCCATGTATGAATCTCGATTCGTGCATGTCTCCACACATTAAAATGACATTGTGTCAAATCCACTCTTTTTGTGTGGATATGTAAGTGACTTCCTAAAATTCCTGAAATTGGGGATCATTCTTCCGCTATAGAAAAAAATACAAGATCATACTCAACTTTAACAGAAAAAAGGAAACTTTGATCCCATAAAAAATGACTTTTCAATTGAAAAAGTAAATAATTCAGATTTAACGGAAAAGCAAAGAAAAAAAAGGACCATTTTTTTTTTTACTCCAGTGCTGATTCATATAGACATCAGTGAACTGAATCCATTTCGGGATCACTGGACTATCTAAAATGTTTGTGAATAAGATGATCCCAGAAACCGAAGCAAAAATCCCAGAGAACAAAGGAACACCACACATTGATCCTGATTAAATGTGAAAAAGACAGGAGACATTTTTATTGTGACCCACGTGGTAAGTCATTTCGAATATCAGCAACATTCAAAAAACGTTATTTAACAAGAAATTATATTAACATGATTTATTCATATCTTCATCAGAATATTATTATCAAATATTTCATCCCTTTTGAATTTGATAAAACATTCAAATTAAGTCTATTTTATTTATGTTGGTGTTAATTTCAAATTCTTTTTTAATCAGAGAAATTTAAAAACAATTTAAAAATATCAATTTAAATGTTCTTTTTTTTTCAGTTTTGGTTAATTCTGTTTTTTCTCTTTTGTGAATTTATTTAAATTTTAGATTTGATCCTATTTCAGCTTTTATCTATTTTTGATGATTTTTTGAGCATCTCTGCTAGAAAACGTTTTAATCCTAATTTTTTTTTTTTTTACATTAACCCACGAATTAAAATGTCATCGATGAAGGAAAATATTGTCTATAACATACTTTTTTCCTTCTTAGCTCGTTCAAAATAAAAATAAATGATCATAAAATACTTCAAAATGAAAAGCAATTTTCGATTAAAACGAATAAAGGAATGATGTAAATTTATAAAACGATTGTGTGTTTGTGTATGAAAAAGAAAGATAGAAAGAAAAAGAGAAAGTATAAAATTATGAAATATGTGGAATATATTAACTAAAGTTGGAATATATTGTAGCTATTTAAAATGGATTTGCTCAAGTAAGGAGAAATATTATAGAAGCCAGGACGAGTATTTAGAGAATTGCAAAGTGAAATATATGCATATATATTAAAATAAATTGGTCCACGAAGAAATTTGTATTTTTTTATTTTTTTTTATATATATCATAATAATAATGATAATAGCAATAATATTTGAATTTGAATAAAGAAACTTGCTCAAGTAAAAACCACTAGGCATCCTGATAAAATGCTAGGTTATTAGCACCATAGGCAAAAAGTGAAATATATGTATATATACTAAAATAAATTGGGCCACGAAGAAATTTGTATTTTAAATTATTATATATATATATATATCATATAAATAATAATAGCAATAATATTTGAATTTGAATAAAGAAACTTGCTGTCACTTGCTCTCAAGTAAAAACCACTAGTTTTAACATCATAAAGTATGATGGGTAGTGTGACAACTCATAGAACTAATTAAAGGGCTTTAGTTATCTATCACGTTCAGGCATCCTGATAAAATGCTAGGTTATAAGCACCATAGACAAAAAAACCCTTTGAAAAGAAACAATAAAAACCAGATAGAAATCATTTATACATTTGAAGAGTGAAATAATCAAGTATTTTACCGAATTAAATTTTTACTCTGAAAAATTAACAGAATAAAACTGAAATAAATCATTTATATTAAATAAAATTTCACTCAGAAAAAAGAAAGAATACAAGAATTTTTATCATTAAGGGTTTTCGGACTATTGTCTTCGTCTTTATTGTTATTTCCATCACAACACTAAAGATGAAGACAATAGTCCGAAAACCCTTAATGATAAAAATCAACAAGTTTCGTCTCAGAAATTTAGACATTGAATACAAATATTTCTCTGAATAAAATTTTATTCTTTAAGAGAAAAAGAATCGAGCTATTTTTCCAAATTAAGTTAAACCCTTAAAAAATTGTTGACAGTAAAATAGAATGGAAAATTTAGTAAAACCATAATTTGATTTAATAAAAGTAAGTAGTAAAGTTAGCGACTGTAGTCGATGGCGACCAGAAGGCTCCCTTTTCAATAGCTACTACACCGAGGTGTAGGGGAGGGCGCTACTCTGTTCCCTGGATTGCTCCACTTTACTCTCGATACGTACCTTATATTGTTAAGTGTTAAGCAAGGAGGTATCAAGTACCACTTTTAAATTCTTTGGTATGACGCGACCTGGGACTGAACCCAAGTCTCCCGGACTATTAGCGAACACTCTACCCACTAGACCAATGAGTCTATAAAAAGAAGAAATTAGATTATTTATAAAAAAAAAAAAACAATGAAAAATATTCACAGTAATATACAAAAAATCAATATATTTTACTAAACAGAATAATAATTTAAAAGATAGAATCCAAGTGTTTTACTAAATTATATTCTGAAAAGTAAAGGAAATTAAAATAATTTTAAATAATTAAAATAATTAATGAAGAAAATTATTCTCTCTAAAATAGAAAGAATCAAAATATTTTTCTGAATTAAATATCATTCTAGAAAAAAGTGACAATATAAAATATAAATGGATCAAGTTTTTAGGGAAAAAAATTGACGAATCAAATTATTTTTTTACTAAAGTAGATTACTTATATTGAATGAAATTATAACGTAGAAGGCAGAATGAATTTAGTCACGAGAAGTTAGAAAGAATCCAAATATTTTACAAAATGTAAATTAAACTCGAGAATTTAAAAATAATCCATTATATTTTACTAACTGAATTGACTTTCTCAAAGATAAGAAAGAATTCAAATGTTTTACAAAGTAAAATTTTACTCAAGAAACACTATTCAGTTTGCGTAAATTAAGCTTAAAAAAGACTGGATTAAATTGCTTTTTTGAAATAATTTCTTTCAGAGTGAAATATAAAAATCAAAGTAGTTTTATTAGATTAATTAATGACACAATAATGGAAGAGAAGTATTTTTTAATTAATCGGATACATTAAATCTGAAGGAATTGTTAAAATAATATGTTGAATGCAAATTGAAATTATTATTGTCGGGAGATACATAAAGAATCCGCCTCTTTTTTTGGAAAATGTATTTGTATTTATGTACGTGTGTGTCTATTTTCTATGACGACAGTGTGTGTGTGTGTGTGTGTGTGTGAGAGAGAGAGAGAGAGAGAGAGAGAGAGAGAGAGAGAGAAAGAGAGAAAGAGAGAAACAGTAAATTCAGTTTCTAAATATATATATAGTTTTCTTTTGCTTTTTACAGATCAGCATTTGGTCATGTGTTGGATGAGAAAGCAAATGACAAATCAAAAACGACAAAATGAATTTCTGCTGCTCTGTATTCTCTGAAAGATAAGCTTATATGCTTAATCATCTGAAAGAGAGAAAATATTTATCCAGTCTGAAGCGATCGACTATAACCGTTTTCTGATGGCAATTTACTTGATGGACGAATGTGAGGTTAATGACAGAGAAGACTTCGACATGACAATTGGTATCTTTTGTACTGAGAAGACTGTTCTCAACAAAATACAAACAGCACAAAATCTTGCAGAACACCAGACTGGTTATATTAATGAAGTCCCTCTTTGAAAATCACCGCAGGGTATGCAGTCATTTTATTCTAAGTTCCATCTGCTTGAGGTTTTCTGCGAGTTCATTATTGTCTTCTCCCAAAATTCTTTGGTTTCCACGTAAAATTTCATTCCTTGTGATGTTAATCACAACAAAAAGAAAAGAGGAATTTTGGTATTTTATGAATATTATTAACCATCGCTGTTCCAGGAGAAAAGACGTGAGAAGTTTTCATGGAAAATCCTAAAACAAGTGCAATTTACTGTTGTATCAGAAAAAAAAGACTTCGTCAGGCTGGTTTCTCCAAGACAGAAGGAGGTTTCCTCCGAGTCTCTAATTTCCTTTTCTGAACCAAAACCAATCTTATTTCACTTAAACTGGATTATAGTGGATAATGTGAGTCTTACTTTCTTTAAGATTTTAAAATCTGAAATAATCTTTTGGCTGATCACCGGTTCATATTAATTCTCTCCAATTTTCTTGTGCATCAATGTTCCTGAATCTTTAATTTATCTATCTATATTTTAAATTGTCTTCACTGCTTGTTATGTTATGTGCTTGTTCATTCAGTATGACAATATATCTGTAATACGTTATTTAACCTTGGTGAATAATTTGTAGCGAAACCTATCTGCAGGAAATGCAGTCATTGTTCAATGTTTACATTATGAATTTACTTCAGGTCATTATGACCGTCCTCAGATGGAGTATAGTACATTAGTGCTTAGAATATAATATGGACTCCTCTACCTCGTTTCCAGCTAGAAGAGTCAAAAAATATCTCTATAGTCTATATTCTGTGTACTTTAAGCAGCAACGACGACAAAACATCGTTTTACGAGTCAGTTGAAATTTAATGATTAACTTGCAGCATCCTTCGATATATTAATGACGTATGATCTGCTCTGTGTGCATGACAATTATCTGTATTATTGCTATCCAACTTAAGAGACATTTGAGTTAAACCCTACAGCAGTATATGCAGTCATATTTCTCTAAGCCCACAATCTACTTGAGGTTTTCTCCGTGTCCCTTATTGCCTTCTACCAAAATTCTTTTTCTTCCTCATCAAATTTTGCCATTTCTAGCTAATCACAATAAATAGAAGTGATGAATGTTCATACTTTATGGGTATTATCTAACATCCCTGTTCCTGGGGAAAAGGTATAAGAAGTTTTCATGGAAAATCCTATAAGTTTACGAAATGACGTTATCTACTCTGTTGCATGACAATTATCTGTATTATTGCTATCCAACATAGGAGATGTCTTTTCATTTAAACCCTACAGCAGGATATGAAGTCATTGTTCTATAAGGCCCAACGTCTTCCTGGGGTTTTCTCTGTGTCTTATTGCCTTCTCTCTCAATTCTTTTTCTTCCTCATAAATCTTTGCCATTTCTTGCTAATTGCAATAAAAAGATGTGATGAATGTTTTTCTTTTATGGGTATTATATAATATCCCAGTGTCATGGAGTAAAGGCATGAGAAGCTTTCATGGAAAACCCTATAAGTCAGTTACGATGAATAAAATTCCTGGAATATATATTTTTTTCTTTGTCTAAGGAGATTTCCATATATTTCATATTTTCTGTTTTGAACGCTTTCTCTTTGTTAAAGTTCTCGCCTATATTTTGCAGGTTGCAGTAGTTTCTTTCCGGGTATCGCAATATAGATTTTTTTTCTTGGAAAATCCTATAAGTCGTTACGATGAATAAAATTCCAGGAATATATATAAGCCTCACCGACAATTTGAGGTTTTCTCTGATTCTCTAATTTCCTTTTCCGATTAAACCATTCTTTTTTCACTTAGATTAGGGATTATGGTCGATATTGTGGGTCTGACTTTTTTTAAAGATTCCAATTTCTAAAATAATCTTCTGACTGATCCCCCGTTCAAATGAATCCTTTTCCTATTTCCTTGTGAATCACTGTTCCTGAATTTCTATCGACATTTTAAACCGTTCTCAATGCTTTTCTTGCCATGTGCTTGTTCATTAAGAATGACAATTATCTGTATTATTGGTATCTAACGTACAAGAATTCTTTCTAGCAAAACCCTACAACAGGACATGCGGTCATGGTTATGTAAGCCCCAACATCTGCTTGAAGTCCTCTGCGAATTCCTTATTGCATTTTGCCACAATTCTTTTACTTCCTCGTCAAAACTGACCATTTCTTGTGATGTCAATTGCAGTAAATAGAAGTGAAATAACTTCTGTATTTTATGGATATTATTAAGACTTTTTTAGGATATACAGGCATTGATCTCTAAGCCCCACCGTCTACTTGAGGTGTTCTCAATGTCTCTTATTGCCTTCTCCCACAATTCTTTTTCTTCCTCATCAAATTTTGCCATTTCTTGCTAATCGCAATAAAAAGAAGTGATGAATGTTCATACTTTATGGGTATTATTTAATATCCCTGTCCATGGGGAAAAGTCATGAGAAGTTTTCATGGAAAATCCTATAAGTTTCTTTTATAAATTCATTTCAGGTCATTATGACTGTGATGAATGTTTTTCTTTTATGGGTATTATATAATATCCCTGTGTCATGGATTAAAGGCATTAGAAGGTTTCATGGAAAACCCTATATGTCAGTTACCATTTCTTGTGATGTCAATTGCAGTAAATAGAAGTGAAATAACTTCCGTATTTATGGATATTATTAGGACTTTTGTAGGATATACAGGCATTGTTCTCTAAGCCCCACCGTCTACTTGAGGTGTTCTCAATGTCTCTTATTGCCTTCTCCCACAATTCTTTTTCTTCCTAATCAAATTTTGCCATTTCTTGCTAATCGCAATAAAAAGAAGTGATGAATCTTCATACTTTATGGGTATTATTTAATATCCCTCTTCATGGGGAAAAGGCATTAGAAGTTTTCATGGAAAATCCTATAAGTTTCTATTATAAATTCATTTCAGGTCATTATGACCGTCCTCAGATGGAGTTTGGTACATTAGTTCTTAGGATAAGATGTAGACTCCCCAACCTCGTTTCCAGCTAGAAGAGACAAAAAACATGTCTATAGTCTATAGTCTGTATTTTAAGCAGCAACGATGAGAAAAAATCGTTTTACAAGTCAGTTGAAGTTTAATGATTAACTTGCAGCTTCCTTCGATATATTAATGACATATGATCTACTCTGTTGCATGACAATTATCTGTATTATTGCTATCCAACATAGGAGATGTCTTTTTATTTAAACCCTACAGCAGGATATGAAGTCATTGTTCTCTAAGGCCTAACGTCTTCCTGGGGTTTTCTCGGTGTCTTATTGCCTTCTCTCTCTATTCTTTTTCTTCCTCATAGATTTTTGCCATTTCTTGCTAATCGCAATAAAAAGATGTGATGAATGTTTTTATTTTATGGGTATTATTTAATATCCCTGTTCATGGGGGAAAGGCATGAGAAGTTTTCATGGAAAATCCTATAAGTTTCTATTATGAATTCATTTCAGGTCATTATGACCGTCCTCAGATGGAGTTTGGTACATTAGTTCTTAGGATATGATGTAGACTCCCCAACCTCGTTTCCAGCTAGAAGAGACAAAAAACATGTCTATAGTCTATAGTCTGTGTATTTTAAGCAGCAACGATGAGAAAACTTCGTTTTACGAGTCAGTTGAAGTTTAATGATTAACTTGCAGCATCCTTCCATACATTAATGACGTTATCTACTCTGTTGCATGACAATTATCTGTATTATTGCTATCCAACATAGGAGATGTCTTTTCATTTAAACCCTACAGCAGGATATGAAGTCATTGTTCTCTAAGGCCCAACGTCTTCCTGGGGTTTTCTCTGTGTCTTATTGCCTTCTCTCTCAATTCTTTTTCTTCCTCATAAATCTTTGCCATTTCTTGCTAATCGCAATAAAAAGATTTGATGAATGTTTTTCTTTTATGGGTATTATATAATATCCCTGTGTCATGGAGTAAAGGCATGAGAAGGTTTCATGGAAAACCCTATATGTCAGTTACGATGAATAAAATTCCTGGAATATATTTTTTTTTCTTTGTCTAGGGAGATTTCCATATATTTCATATTTTCTGTTTTGAACGCTTTCTCTTTGTTAAAGTTCTCGCCTATATTTTGCAGGTTGCAGTAGTTTCTTTCCGGGTATCGCAATATAGATTTTTTTTCTTGGAAAATCCTATAAGTCGTTAAGATGAATAAAATTCCAGGGATATATATAAGCCTCACCGACAATTTGAGGTTTTCTCTGATTCTCTAATTTCCTTTTCCGATTAAACCATTCTTTTTTCACTTAGATTGGGGATTATGGTCGATATTGTGGGTCTTACTTTTTTTAAAGATTCCAATTTCTAAAATAATCTTCTGACTGATCCCCCGTTCATATGAATCCTTTTCCTATTTCCTTGTGAATCACTGTTCCTGAATTTCTATCGACATTTTAAACCGTTCTCAATGCTTTTCTTGCCATGTGCTTGTTCATTAAGAATGACAATTATCTGTATTATTGGTATCTAACGTACAAGAATTCTTTCTAGCAAAACCCTACAACAGGACATGCGGTCATGGTTATGTAAGCCCCAACATCTGCTTGAAGTCCTCTGCGAATTCCTTATTGCATTTTGCCACAATTCTTTTACTTCCTCGTCAAAACTGACCATTTCTTGTGATGTCAATTGCAGTAAATAGAAGTGAAATAACTTCTGTATTTTATGGATATTATTAAGACTTTTGTAGGATATACAGGCATTGTTCTCTAAGCCCCACCGTCTACTTGAGGTGTTCTCAATGTCTCTTATTGCCTTCTCCCACAATTCTTTTTCTTCCTCATCAAATTTTGCCATTTCTTGCTAATCGCAATAAAAAGAAGTGATGAATCTTCATACTTTATGGGTATTATTTAATATCCCTGTCCATGGGGAAAAGGCATGAGAAGTTTTCATGGAAAATCCTATAAGTTTCTATTATGAATTCATTTCAGGTCATTATGACCGTCCTCAGATGGAGTTTGGTACATTAGTTCTTAGGATATGATGTAGACTCCCCAACCTCGTTTCCAGCTAGAAGAGACAAAAAAACATGTCTATAGTCTATAGTCTGTGTATTTTAAGCAGCAACGATGAGAAAACATCGTTTGACGAGTCAGTTGAAGTTTAATGATTAACTTGCAGCATCCTTCGATATATTAATGACGTATGATCTACTGTTGTATGACAATTATCTGTATTATTGCTATCCAACATAGGAGATGTCTTTTCATTTAAACCCTACAGCAGGATATGAATTCGTTGTTCTCTAAGGCCTAACGTCTTCCTGGGGATTTCTCTGTGTCTTATTGTCTTCTCTCTCTATTCTTTTTCTTCCTCATAAATTTTTGCCATTTCTTGCTAATCGCAATAAAAAGATGTGATGAATGTTTTTATTTCATGGGTATTATTTAATATCCCTTTGTCCCTGAGTAAAGGCATGAGAAGTTTCATGGAAAACCCTATAAGTCAGTTACGATGAATAAAATTCCTGGAATATATATTTTTTTCTTTGTCTAAGGAGATTTCCATATATATTATATTTTCTGTTTTTAACCCTTTCTCTTTTGTTAGGTTCTCGACCATATTTTGCAGGTTGCAGTAGTTTCTTTCCGGGTATCCCAATATGGATTTTTTTTCTTGGAAAATCCTATAAGTCGTTACGATGAATAAACTTCCAGGAATATATATAAGCCTCACCGACAATTTGAGGTTTTCTCTGGTTCTCTAATTTCCTTTTCCTATGAAACCATTCTTTTTTCACTTAGATTGGGGATTATGGTCGATATTGTGGGTCTTACTTTTTTTAAAGATTCCAATTTCTAAAATAATCTTCTGACTGATCCCCCGTTCATATGAATCCTTTTCCTATTTCCTTGTGAATCACTGTTCCTGAATTTCTATCGACATTTTAAACCGTTCTCAATGCTTTTCTTGCCATGTGCTTGTTCATTAAGCATGACAATTATCTGTATTATTGGTATCTAACGTACAAGAATACTTTCTAGCAAAACCCTCATCAGGATATGCGGTCATGGTTATGTAAGCCCCAACATCTCCTTGAAGTCATCTGCGAATTCCTTATTGCATTTTGCCACAATTCTCTTGATTCCTCGTCAAAACTGACCATTTCTTGTGATGTCAATTGCAGTAAATAGAAGTGAAATAACTTCTGTATTTCATGGATATTAAGACTTTTTTAGGATATACAGGCATTGTTCTCTAAGCCCCACCGTCTACTTGAGGTGTTCTCAATGTCTCTTATTGCCTTCTCCCACAATTCTTTTTCTTCCTCATCAAATTTTGCCATTTCTTGCTAATCGCAATAAAAAGAAGTGATGAATCTTCATACTTTATGGGTATTATTTAATATCCCTGTTCATGGGGGAAAGGCATGAGAAGTTTTCATGGAAAATCCTATAAGTTTCTTTTATAAATTCATTTCAGGTCATTATGACCGTCCTCAGATGGAGTTTGGTACATTAGTTCTTAGGATATGATGTAGACTCCCCTACCTCAATTCCAGCTAGAAAAGACCAAAAACGTGTCTATAGTCTATAGTCTGTGTATTTTAAGCAGCAACGACGACAAAACATCGTTTTACGAGTCAGTTGAAGTTTAATGATTAACTTGCAGCAGCCTCCGATATATTAATGACGTATGATCTACTCTGTTGCATGACAATTATCTGTATTATTGCTATCCAACTTAAGAGGCATTTGAGTTAAACCCTACTGCAGGATATGCAGTCATATTTCTCGAAGCCCACAATCTACATGAGATTTTCTCCGTGTCCCTTATTGCCTTCTACCACAATTCTTTTTCTTCCACATCAAATTTTGCCATTTCTAGCTAATCACAATAAAGAGAAGTGATGAATGATCATACTTTATGGGTATTATCTAACATCCCTGTTCCTGAGGAAAAAGTATGAGAAGTTGTCATGGAAAATCCTATAAGTTTGCGAATTCCTTATTGCATTTTGCCACAATTCTTTTGCTTCCTCGTCAAAACTAACCATTTCTTGTGATTTCAATTGCAGTAAATAGAAGTGAAATAACTTCTGTATTCTATGGATATTATTAAGACTTTTGTAGGATATACAGGCATTGTTCTCTAAGCCCCACCGTCTACTTGAGGTGTTTTCAATGTCTCTTATTGCCTTCTCCCACAATTCTTTTTCTTCCTCATCAAATTTTGCCGTTTCTTGCTAATCGCAATAAAAAGAAGTGATGAATGTTCATACTTTATTGGTATTATTTAATATCCCTGTTCATGGCGGAAAGGCATGAGAAGTTTTCATGGAAAATCCTGAAAGTTTCTATTATAAATTCATTTCAGGTCATTATGACCGTCCTCAGATGGAGTTTGGTACATTAGTTCTTAGGATAAGATGTAGACTCCGCTACCTCAATTCCAGCTAGAAGAGACCAAAAACATGTCTATAGTCTATAGTCTGTGTATTTTAAGCAGCAACGATGAGAAAACATCGTCTTACGAGTCAGTTGAAGTTTAATGAATAACTTGCATCATCCTTCGAAATATTAATGACGTATGATCTATTCTGTTGCATGACAATTATCTGTATTATTGCTATCCAACATAGGAGATGTCTTTTCAGTTAAACCGTACAGCA
The DNA here is from genome assembly GCA_963585895.1 of Sepioteuthis lessoniana. Classification (NCBI taxonomy): domain Eukaryota; kingdom Metazoa; phylum Mollusca; class Cephalopoda; order Myopsida; family Loliginidae; genus Sepioteuthis; species Sepioteuthis lessoniana. The sequence goes on from OY757922.1 coordinate 20,107,869, forward strand.
TGATATGAAGTCATTGTTCTCGAAGGCCCAACGTCTTCCTGGGGTTTTCTCTGTGTCTTATTGCCTTCTCTCTCAATTCTTTTTCTTCCACATAAATTTTTGCCATTTCTTGCTAATCGCAATAAAAATGATGTGATGAATGTTTTTCTTTTATGGGTATTATATAATATCCCTGTGTCATGGAGTAAAGGCATGAGAAGCTTTCATGGAAAGCCCTATATGTCAGTTACGATGAATAAAATTCCTAGAATATATATTTTTTTCTTTGTCTAAGGAGATTTCCATATATTTCATATTTTCTGTTTTGAACGCTTTCTCTTTGTTAAAGTTCTCGCCTATATTTTGCAGGTTGCAGTAGTTTCTTTCCGGGTATCGCAATATAGATTTTTTTTCTTGGAAAATCCTATAAGTCGTTACGATGAATAAAATTCCAGGAATATATATAAGCCTCACCGACAATTTGAGGTTTTCTCTGATTCTCTAATTTCCTTTTCCGATGAAACCATTCTTTTTTCACTTAGATTGGGGATTATGGTCGATATTGTGGGTCTGACTTTTTTTAAAGATTCCAATTTCTAAAATAATCTTCTGACTGATCCCCCGTTCATAAGAATTCTTTTCCTATTTCCTTGTGAATCACTGTTCCTGAATTTCTATCGACATTTTAAACCGTTCTCAATGCTTTTCTTGCCATGTGCTTGTTCATTAAGCATGACAATTATCTGTATTATTGGTATCTAACGTACAAGAATACTTTCTAGCAAAACCCTACAACAGGATATGCGGTCATGGTTATGTAAGCCCCAACATCTCCTTGAAGTCATCTGCGAATTCCTTATTGCATTTTGCCACAATTCTTTTACTTCCTCGTCAAAACTGACCATTTCTTGTGATGTCAATGGCAGTAAATAGAAGTGAAATAACTTCTGTATTTTATGGATATTATTAAGACTTTTGTAGGATATACAGGCATTGTTCTCTAAGCCCCACCGTCTACTTGAGGTGTTCTCAATGTCTCTTATTGCCTTCTCCCACAATTCTTTTTCTTCCTCATCAAATTTTGCCATTTCTTGCTAATCGCAATAAAAAGAAGTGATGAATCTTCATACTTTATGGGTATTATTTAATATCCCTGTCCATGGGGAAAAGGCATGAGAAGTTTTCATGGAAAATCCTATAAGTTTCTATTATGAATTCATTTCAGGTCATTATGACCGTCCTCAGATGGAGTTTGGTACATTAGTTCTTAGGATATGATGTAGACTCCCCAACCTCGTTTCCAGCTAGAAGAGACAAAAAACATGTCTATAGTCTATAGTCTGTGTATTTTAAGCAGCAACGATGAGAAAACATCGTTTTACGAGTCAGTTGAAGTTTAATGATTAACTTGCAGCATCCTTCGATATATTAATGACGTATGATCTACTCTGTTGCATGACAATTATCTGTATTATTGCTATCCAGCATAGGAGATGTCTTTTCATTTAAACCCTACAGCAGGATATGAATTCATTGTTCTCTAAGGCCTAACGTCTTCCTGGGGTTTTCTCGGTGTCTTATTGTCTTCTCTCTCTATTCTTTTTCTTCCACATAAATTTTTGCCATTTCTTGCTAATCGCAATAAAAAGATATGATGAATGTTTTTATTTCATAGGTATTATTTAATATCCCTTTGTCCCTGAGTAAAGGCATGAGAAGCTTTCATGGAAAACCCTATAAGTCAGTTACGATGAATAAAATTCCTGGAATATATATTTTTTTCTTAGTCTAAGGAGATTTCCATATATATTATATTTTCTGTTTTTAACCCTTTCTCTTTTGTTAGGTTCTGGACCATATTTTGCAGGTTGCAGTAATTTCTTTCCGGGTATCCCAATATGGATTTTTTTTCTTAGAAAATCCTATAAGTCGTTACGATGAATAAAATTCCAGGAATATATATAAGCCTCACCGACAATTTGAGGTTTTCTCTGATTCTCTAATTTCCTTTTCCTATGAAACCATTCTTTTTTCACTTAGATTGGGGATTATGGTCGATATTGTGGGTCTTACTTTATTTAAAGATTCCAATTTCTAAAATAATCTTCTAACTGATCCCCCGTTCATAAGAATTCTTTTCCTATTTCCTTGTGAATCACTGTTCCTGAATTTCTATCGACATTTTAAACCGTTCTCAATGCTTTTCTTGCCATGTGCTTGTTCATTAAGAATGACAATTATCTGTATTATTGGTATCTAACGTACAAGAATTCTTTCTAGCAAAACCCTACAACAGGATATGCGGTCATGGTTATGTAAGCCCCAACATCTCCTTGAAGTCCTCTGCGAATTCCTTATTGCATTTTGCCACAATTCTTTTGCTTCCTAGTCAAAACTGACCATTTCTTGTGATGTCAATTGCAGTAAATAGAAGTGAAATAACTTCCGTATTTATGGATATTATTAAGACTTTTGTAGGATATACAGGCATTCTTCTCTAAGCCCCACCGTCTACTTGAGGTGTTCTCAATGTCTCTTATTGCCTTCTCCCACAATTCTTTTTCTTCCTCATCAAATTTTGCCATTTCTTGCTAATCGCAATAAAAAGAAGTGATGAATCTTCATACTTTATGGGTATTATTTAATATCCCTGTTCATGGGGGAAAGGCATGAGAAGTTTTCATGGAAAATCCTATAAGTTTCTATTATGAATTCATTTCAGGTCATTATGACCGTCCTCAGATGGAGTTTGGTACATTAGTTCTTAGGATATGATGTAGACTCCCCAACCTCGTTTCCAGCTAGAAGAGACAAAAAACATGTATATAGTCTATAGTCTGTATTTTAAGCAGCAACGATGAGAAAACTTCGTTTTACGAGTCAGTGAGAAGTTTAATGATTAACTTGCAGCATCCTTCGATATATTAATGACATATGATCTACTCTGTTGCCTGACAATTATCTGTATTATTGCTATCCAAAATAGGAGATGTCTTTTCATTTAAACCCTACAGCAGGATATGAAGTCATTGTTCTATAAGGCCCAACGTCTTCCTGGGGTTTTCTCGGTGTCTTATTGCCTTCTCTCTCTATTCTTTTTCTTCCTCATAGATTTTTGCCATTTCTTGCTAATCGCAATAAAAAGATGTGATGAATGTTTTTATTTCATGGGTATTATTTAATATCCCTTTGTCCCTGAGTAAAGGCATGAGAAGTTTTCATGGAAAATCCTATAAGTCGTTACGATGAATAAAATTCCAGGAATATATATAAGCCTCACCGACAATTTGAGGTTTTCTCTGATTCTCTAATTTCCTTTTCCGATGAAACCATTCTTTTTTCACTTAGATTGGGGATTATGGTCGATATTGTGGGTCTTACTTTTTTTAAAGATTCCAATTTCTAAAATAATCTTCTGACTGATACCCCGTACATATGAATCCTTTTCCTATTTCCTTGTGAATCACTGTTCCTGAATTTCTATCGACATTTTAAACCGTTCTCAATGCTTTTCTTGCCATGTGCTTGTTCATTAAGCATGACAATTATCTGTATTATTGGTATCTAACGTACAAGAATACTTTCTAGCAAAACCCTCATCAGGATATGCGGTCATGGTTATGTAAGCCCCAACATCTGCTTGAAGTCATCTGCGAATTCCTTATTGCATTTTGCCACAATTCTTTTGCTTCCTCGTCAAAACTGACCATTTCTTGTGATGTCAATTGCAGTAAATAGAAGTGAAATAACTTCTGTATTTTATGGATATTATTAAGACTTTTGTAGGATATACAGGCATTGTTCTCTAAGCCCCACCGTCTACTTGAGGTGTTCTCAATGTCTCTTATTGCCTTCTCCCACAATTCTTTTTCTTCCTCATCAAATTTTGCCATTTCTTGCTAATCGCAATAAAAAGAAGTGATGAATGTTCATACTTTATGGGTATTATTTAATATCCCTGTCCATGGGGGAAAGGCATGAGAAGTTTTCATGGAAAATCCTATAAGTTTCTATTATGAATTCATTTCAGGTCATTATGACCGTCCTCAGATGGAGTTTGGTACATTAGTTCTTAGGATATGATGTAGACTTCCAACCTCGTTTCCAGCTAGAAGAGACAAAAAACATGTCTATAGTCTATAGTCTGTGTATTTTAAGCAGCAACGATGAGAAAACATCGTTTTACGAGTCAGTTGAAGTTTAATGATTAACTTGCAGCATCCTTTGATATATTAATGACATATGATCTCCTCTGTTGCATGACAATTATCTGTATTATTGCTATCCAACATAGGAGATGTCTTTTCATTTAAACCCTACAGCAGGATATGAAGTCATTGTTCTCTAAGGCCTAACGTCTTCCTGGGGTTTTCTCGGTGTCTTATTTCCTTCTCTCTCTATTCTTTTTCTTCCTCATAAATTTTTGCCATTTCTTGCTAATCGCAATAAAAAGATGTGATGAATGTTTTTATTTTATGGGTATTATTTAATATCCCTGTGTCCTGGCGAAAAGGCATGAGAAGTTTTCTTGGAAAATCCTATAAGTCGTTACGAAGAATAAAATTCTTGGAATATATATTTTTTCCCTTGTCAAAGTAGATTTCCATATATTTTAAATTTTCTGTTTTGAACACTTTCTCTTTTGCTAAACTTCTCGCCAAGATTTTGCAGGTTGCAGTAGTTTCTTTCCGGGTATCCCAATATAGATTTTTTTTCTTTCCTCAAGTTTCAATTATTGAGGAGTCGACTAGTCTGTGATGGTGTAGTATTCTAAATGCATATTTTTTTATTTCTTCTTTCATACCTTTTTAGTAGTCTTATATATATATATATATATATATATATTGGCCTAATGAGTTGAGTGTTCACCATTAGTCAGTGTTTCTATTATGAATTTATTTCTGGTCAAGAAGAAGAGGGGTTGACAATAGTTGGTGCCTCGTGCTGAGGGGGTGGAAAAAGCCGTTTAGCACACGGCAGTTATAAATACGGTTGAAATAACGCTACCGAAACACGTGCTTAGGATCTATGTTCGTTTAACCAGAGGATCGGCCAACGTTTGGGACTCACCAATCGGCCGCAACCATCTTAGCGGTGGCTCGACATATCTGGTATCCCATAGTTGCCACATAGCTGTTCTTAATTAGTTTTGAGCTGCTAAGGGTCCTGTAAGAAAGGAAGGATATTGCACCACGCCAATTGAACGTGATGGAGCGGACCTTGATGGTCCTACCCTCATATTTATCTTTTATCTAACGGTGTATTGGTGTATTTCGCATCAAAGAATGTATGCATATTACCAACCCTACTATCTGCCCGAATTTGCACATCTATCACATTCACAACCTTCTCATCGATGACTAGCAAATCAAGCTTCCGTAGGCCAGAGGAAGTCTCCAGACGCGGTTCACGAAGCACATTAAGTTTTCTTTGGCGCCGACAACGATCTAGATAGCTAAAAATTTGGTCATGTCTCAGGACACGACGTCCATGACTTAGAGGACAACTCTGCACGATGTGACCCAGTGAGGCTCTCCCGTAACGACATTTACATTTAACCTTCACTTTACGACCACCTAGATTGACTAGCAGGAGTTGGGGGCCACATAATCTAATCCTAACTACTTCCTGAAAATCGTACCCAAGATGTACTATATATATATAAAAGTGATGAATGTTCATATTCTATGGAGGTCCTGGAAGCAACACCCCACAAGACACCAACTGTACGGCCACATCTTTCCTATCACGAAAACTATTCAAGTTAAACGAACAAGACACGCAGGACAATGCTGGAGAAGCAGGGACGAACCCATAAGTGATGTACTCTTATGGACCCCCACATATGGCCGAGCAAACGCAGGACGACCAGTACGAACTTACTTTCAGCAACTATGTGTCGTCTGCGAATTCTTTATTGCATTTTGCCACAATTCTTTTGCTTCCTCGTCAAAATTGACCATTTCTTGTGATGTCAATTGCAGTAAATAGAAGTGAAATAAATTCCGTATTTATGGATATTATTAAGACTTTTGTAGGATATACAGGCATTGTTCTCTAAGCCCCACCGTCTACTTGAGGTGTTCTCAATGTCTCTTATTGCCTTCTCCCACAATTCTTTTTCTTCCTCATCAAATTTTGCCATTTCTTGCTAATCGCAATAAAAAGAAGTGATGAATGTTCATACTTTATGGGTATTATTTAATATCCCTGTTCATGGGGGAAAGGCATGAGAAGTTTTCATGGAAAATCCTATAAGTTTCTATTATAAATTCATTTCAGGTCATTATGACCGTCCTCAGATGGAGTTTGGTACATTAGTTCTTAGGATATGATGTAGACTCCCCAACCTCGTTTCCAGCTAGAAGAGCCAAAAAACATGTCTGTAGTCTATAGTCTGTGTATTTTAAGTAGCAACGATGACAAAACATCGTTTTACGTGTCAGTTAAAGTTTAATGATTAACTTGCAGCATCCTTCGATATATTAATGACGTATGATCTACTCTGTTGCATGACAATTATCTGTATTATTGCTATCCAACATAGGAGATGTCTTTTCAGTTAAACCCTACAGCAGGATATACAGACATTGTTCTCTAAGCCCCACCGTCTACATGAGGTGTTCTCAATGTCTCTTATTGCCTTCTCCCACAATTCTTTTTTCTTCCTCATCAAATTTTGCCATTTCTTGCTAATCGCAATAAAAAGAAGTGATGAATGTTCATATTTTATGGGTATTATTTAATATCCCTGTTCCTAGGGAAAAGGCATGAGAAGTTTTCATGGAAAATTCTATAAGTCGTTACGATGAATAAAATTCCTTGAATATATATAAGCCTCACCGACAACTTGAGATTTTCTCTGATTCTCCAATTTCTTTTTCCAATGAAACCATTCTTTTTTCACTTCGATTGGGGATTATGGACGATATTGTGGGTCTTAATTTTTTAAAGATTTCAATTTCTGAAATAATCCTCTGACTGATCATCGGTTCATATGAATTCTTTTCCTATTTCCTTGTGCATCACTGTTCCTGAATTTTTTATCGACATTTTAAAATGTGCTTGTTCATTAAGCATTACAATTATCCGTATTATTGCTATCTAACGTCGTTGTCGGAAATTAATTTTCTACTTTCAGAAAATTACCGACCATTGAACAAAGCAACGTCGTCTAAAAATAGGGAAATAACAAATAAGTTAAGAACGGTCTTGTGCGATTGTAAAAGGAACTTTATTTATACCTCTCTCCGTAAAGGAGATAAAAATAAAACAAAATAGGCAAAAGAATTTTTCCTTTGCATGAAATTCCTCATGCGTGACGTTGCCAAATAAAATTTGGGGCGCCGAGTACCAAAATACAAAAATATACAAAAATGGGGAAAAAAGGAAGCTTGTGGACTTACAGAGGTGAAAGGGTGTAGTAAAAGAACAGCCCTTTCAAATATATATTCTCTCACGCTGGAGAGATAGAAAAAAAACAGTTCCGAAGCTCTCAAAAAAATAACAACCGTTCAACGTCTTTAGCTCTTTCTCGCCAAGAACAAAAATTACAGATGTTATTCACCATTCAGGTCCTCGTTAAGGACAATGCTCCTTTAACTTCTCACGGGTTATTTTACTTTCTGGTGGGCGCAGCTTGGGTGTCCTCTCGTCAGGAATAATATCCGCTCCTTTTCACGCCAAATGGTATTCGCTGGTACCTCGTGTGTAGTTGTCAGGTTTGAGAAGTATCAGTAACCAAATTCTATGGCCTAAAAGCAGTTAATATATCACGCTCCTTTCTCTTCAAAGGTATTTACTGGGACCGGCCAAAGTACATACTCTAACTGCTTGGTTGTTTATTGTCGGCACTAAGGATGAACAATCTGTCGATAGCTTGCCAGAATTATGGGGACGTCTTGACGCTTCGAGTTCCTGATCCAAAAGAGACGATTCTGGGGGCACGTGTCCCAATCCCACTTCCGGGGCTGGCGACCTGCGCCCCTCTACTTCTATCTATTTTCGTTGCAAGATACGAAACCAGAGACATTGAAAGGCAGACAAAATATAGGCATTAAAAATACCATACATTTTTACTCGATAAAAAAAAAATTTCCAACATAGGAGAATTCTTTTTAGCTAAACCAATGCCTTATAAGGAAGCGAGGCCTTGTCAGTGTTGTGACGTCACACTAGTAGGCCTACAGCTAGCGAGACAAACAGTAATAATATAATGCCGATAAAATTATTGGAAACTAAAGAAAAAGTTTTTGAAACTTTTTAAAATTACATTTTAAAACGAAACAGGTTAAGATTGTATACTGAACTTGATTTAATATACATTTTTAATTAATAATAATTATAAATAATGGTCGGTGAGTTTTTAGTCGTCCTAACTTACAAATATAGTGGGAGAGGCAAATTGTGTTGCGGTGGCCACTAAAGTAAGTAGATTGTGGGGTGAAGTGTGCGTAAAAGAAGCGGAATAGATAATGGTTGTAAAACGGCGTGGACAAAATGAACATTTAAAACAAGGCGAACGAACAAAAACAAATTTATATTCTATAATAACAAAACTTACATAAATACATAAAAACATAACTAACTCTACTAACATACTGATAGTGTGTATACATGTGTGAGCTCGTGTGTGTATGTGTGTGTGTGTGTGTGTGTAACACAACTAAACTACAAAAAGAATTGTAAAATTAAAATGTCCTTTTTCTATGATTAGAAACCGGTAGTTTTTTTAGAGACGGGAAAGCGTCTCATAGTTCTTGTATATAAATGTCTGCGAGGCATGGTGTTGCTGATACGGGTGAATTTCGTCAAAAAGGGAGTGTTGCCGCTACGAAGAAAATTCGTAAAAGAGAAAGAATGTGTTTTAAGACGGCGTATTTATAGAAAAAATCGTCTTATAAGTGGCTCAAGACGCAGGACTTGAATTTACGCGCGCCGACGTAGTTGTAAGCATATCACGTGGTCCTCCTGGCCAATGGTTTCCCGAGACTGAACATTGAGCGTCCGCCATCTTTGTGGGAACAAGTGGCATACCACCCAAATTAAATTATAGGAGTGTAAAGTCCTATAAGATAAAGTAAAAGAGTTAAAAGTTTACCTTCTTTTGGTAACGGGGAAGTAAAATCTCATGATAATTGTAGTTGTAATCTTTGGTGGTTGATAGACAAGTTAGCAGAAAGGTTCCATGTTCGGTCATCTTGCTTATTTCTTGAAGTTAGGTCCGCGGGAAATTGAAAATTTCTCAATGTTTCGCTGTTTTTTCTTTCGCGTAGGAATGCTGAGTGTCCATTAGGCTGTGTGTTATAAAGACTGTATTTTTGTATCAGAAGGTTGTTGTTCATTTCATTTCTATGTTGATTTCTGTGTTAACGTTTTTTGTTTTTTTTTGTTTTGTTTTACCACGTAGAAAGTCGTCTGTCTCCAGTTTAGGATGTTTTTGTTGGTTTTTTCTTTTTAAAAATTTTTGTTGGAATGTCTTCTTTATCCTGAGTGTTCATCATTTACGTGTTCGGGGTTCACCAATGTGGAATTTGAAGGCTTTTGAAGGTCAGGGGCTAAGGGCAAAGCCGTGTTGCCGTAAGATATCTGACTCCATATTTTGGTTACACAGTTTCACCCCACGTTGACTGGCCGGCGCAATGCCTTGCCCAAAGAAAGTCCCAAGAGAAATATACAAAAAGAAAAGATAGAACAAAAGATAAGAGACGAAAATATTTCTTCTATACTTTCCTTTATTTATTCGGTGAAGGGACTAACCAACGCGACGTCCCAAGACGTAGCATGGTGCCCAAAACACCAGACAGCAAAATGGTGTTGTTGGTTCAACGGACACTGCCTTAAAAAGAAAGATAATATCGTCTCCTTTTTCAAGAGGAAAAATCCTTCTTTCTTTTACGCATGCGTCATCTCCTTTTCCGTTTGAGACCTCTGGGAGTTTCTTCAAATTCAATAGTTTTCTTTTTATCTATTTATTTATTCATTTTTTAATTTTAATTTTCTAATTATTTATTCGTTCCCTACACATGCTACGTTAAAGTAAACAAAACTAGTCAAATTACGAATTAGCGAACAAACTGTTAAATAAACAGACGAACAAATTACGTAAATGATAACTAAACCAATAACATATAAATAAGAAACGAATAGATTAAATACAAACAATCAAATTTAATACAAACAATAAATTGATGTAGTCAAATAATACTTAAAGAAAAATTGGTTACAGACGATGTTAAAGATATAAATATAAGACTGAAATTCGTTCATAATTTATAATCAGCATCGTTTTAATTTGCATGTTTTTATTTCAATTTTGATAATTATTCAGTAAAGTTAAATAATTGTCATCATCATGTCGTGCTGCTAGCACGGATATCCCTGACCCTCTCTCGCCACTTCTCCCTATCATTCACCGCCTCTGGCAGGTCTTCAGGGCTACATCCCGTATCCTCACATAGCTGCTGAATGTATGTTCGTGCTGGTCGTCCTGCTTTTGCCCGGCCATATGTGGGGGTCCATAGGAGTACATCACTTATGAACTCGTCCCTGCTTCTCCAGCAGTGTCCTGCATGTCTGGTTCGTCTAACTTGGATAGTATTCGTGATGGAAGGCAGGTGGCCGTATAGTTGGTGTCTTGTGGGGTGTTGCCGCCAGGACTTGTTCAATATTGCTCGCAGTATTCTTGTGTAATTACCGTCTAGCTTCTCCGTTTTGTTAGCGTCCATGTAGTGCATCCATATAGCAGTATCAAAACGACAGCTGCCTGGAAGAAACTGCGTTTCATTTTATCGGTCAGGTCTGATTTCCATATGATCGATAGTCCATGCCTTCGTTAGCCGCGTGTCGATGTCCTTTTCGTTTGATGAGACGCTGCTTCCTAGGTAAGTGAATTTGTCTACTAGTTTAAGAGGGGTTCCGTCTAGAGTGGAGATGTCCCCCTTTTGATTATAGGACATATATTCCGTTTTGTGTGCATTGATATGGAGGCCTATGCCTGCGGCTTCTCGTTCCAAACTATGCAGTAGTGTTTCGGCTTAGTTGGGTGTATTTGCCAGTATTGCTATGTCATCGGCGTAGTACATCAAATACAGCAACAACTGAATTATTTATTTGGAAACAAACAATAATTAAAGAAACAGACAAACAATTATAAATAAGAAACAAATGAATTAAATACAAACAAACAAATAAATTATATTTGATACAGTAAGTTACAAATAAAAAATTTAGCTGAATGTTTGAAATTTTCTTTTTTTTGCTTAACTTGTTCATTGTAATATTATTATTTTCTCTAGAAAAAAAATTATTTAAAAGAGCATTTGTAGAGCTCCAGAAAAACATTCTTTGTATTTTTTCTATATTATGACCCTCATTACAAGTGTCAACATTAAAAAGAAGCTCATTATCTGCCAAAACATTCAATGTTATATGCATGGCTAATTTTCTTTGATTCAATGAATGAAGAAAATAATTATTTTTTATCAACGACTACATAATTATATAAAACAAAATTTGCAGTTATATCATTAGGATATAATAGACATCCTCTATTAATCCCCTGAAAATAGCTGTTTATTTCAGGTATTTCTTCCACATTATCTCTTCCAGATATTAAGTCTTTGCAACTTTTGCACTTAATTTTCTTAAAAACTGCATAACAGCAATAACCTGCTAAGTATAATATAACAGAACTTCTCTACATTTATTAATATCATCCTCTTTAACATCAATTCTAAATTTATCGCAATCTAACTTTTGATCCTCTATTACTTCCTCTCAGTTTGGTTCTTGTAAATTCTTTAAATCAATTTTAATGCATTTCTTATTAAATGGTAAGTTCAATTTTAAAACTGGTAGCATTCTAGTCTTTTTTTCACACTCAAAGACTTGTCGTATTGAAATATTATAGTGATTTCCACTAAGTCGGTGGTACTGACCAAAACCTTTCCTCAAGGTGATCAGTTTGAAATTTACGAGGTAATATATATATATATATATATATATATATATATATATATATATATATATATATATATATATATATATATATATATAGTGCAATTGAATGGAGACTCAAACTCGGTTAAGCCGTCATAATAAATTTATTTCGGCGGAGAACATTGTTGGTATATTCTCCGTCTCATCGGATGACTCTTTTACATGCTCTGTATTGTCCCAGAGATGTGATGCGAATGAGGAGTTACAGTTCGTATTCAGAAGATAAATAGGAAAATTAAGGAAATTAAAAAATAAATTAAAAATCAGAAAACAAAGATAGAAATGAAAATAAACCACACCTACTGTCCTTGGACACTAGCTGGATAATTTTAAAATATATATATATATATATATATATATATATATATATATATATATATATATATATATATATATATATATATATATAGCATTTTCAATTCTTCTATGCAATACTTGGTCAGTTCTAGAAATGCGTAAATTGTATTATGCAAAGCAGTGAATGTTTCCTTTGTTAATTTTCCATTTTTTTTTTCCAAAAATGCTATTCCAAGATTCTAACCAGTCACAAAATACAGAAATCTAAAATTTTCTTCATTTGATCTAAGTGATTACAATATTC
>OY757922.1:20125448-20130448 GCA_963585895.1 Sepioteuthis lessoniana
GACAAATTTATTCCACTATGAACATTTAAAATTTTCCTGGTAAAGAGCTCAAAGTAACTAACATCACAGAGCAATAATTTATTTAAGGAAAACAAAAATCGGTCACATTAGGATTATGAATTTATTTCCATCCCGTTATGGGTATTGATATGAATCAATAACACCAAAAAAACAAACAGGACAACTTCAGATCCAATGGATAAATTAAATGACATACAGAATAGAAACAGGAGGGAAGGGCGGGAGGGAGTAGAAGAGGGCTGAAGAGTTACCCACCCCGTTTACTCATCTCGGGTTTTTAATTTTTTATTACCGGTTGGAATCACAGTAAATTAAATTTTAATTTTTTTCTAATTATATTTTCACCGTTAAATTCAAGATTTGATATTTTCCATTGAAAAGTACGTGCACATCACATGGTACCGACTCATTATTTTTTTTATTTTATTCATTCCTCCTCAAAATGATCTTACGTTTATTTATATATATATATATATACACACACACACACATATATCCACATGTATATATATATGCATGTATATATATATATATATATATATATATATATATATACATATATATATATATACATGCATATATATATACATACATATATATACATACATATACATACATATATACATACATATATATACATATATACACACACACACACACACACACACATACATATATATATATATATATATATATATATATAATTCAACAATAGGTTTTTAGTGAGATAAATATATACAAATAAAGAGAACGATTTCAGCGTTTATACTTTTTTTAAATTAGAAATAATAAATAAAAAACGTTTTATAGGTGTGCGCTGTGTCGATGCGCGCAGGTTTGGGAAACGCTTTTTGTCATTGACACAATGTTATAACAAAAATTCTATCGGTATGTTATTTTTAAAGAAATTTACGATGTATATCCATTCAAGAATATTTCTATAGGCTTTAAAGATAATTGTAGTAATCTACATAGTAATCTAACAATTATTTTAAAATTGTTTCATTGGTAAATAAATTAAACTCTAAATGATAAAATTATGTTCATGTCTTGTGATTGTTTATTTTTCTAGAAAACGTTTTTTATTTATTATTTCTAATTTTAAAAAAGTATAAACGCTGAAAACGTTCTCTTTATTTGTACATATTTATCTCACTAAAAATCTATTGTTGAATTATATATATATATATATATATATATATATATATATATATATATATATATATATATATATATATATATATATATATATATATATATATTTGTGTGTGTGTACACTTAAATGGCTCTTCATGCACTAAAACGAAAAGACATTTTTCTTTACACGTCTATGTTTCTTCTGATATAAAAAGTCTCTACAGAACTGTGATAGATTTAACACGAAACCTTTTCTCAGAAATCTTATCACTGCAACCAATTTATTAAATTGTGATCACTGCCTGATATAAAAAAAAATTTGAGACGATAAACAAATATGTATTTATTTTAACCAGAAATAAAAAAATTATTTTAATTTTTAATATGAGTCAGTATCGTTCTTTTTACATTGGAATATCAACGTTTATTGTTCGTTTGTTTGTCTTTTATTTTGAATTATTTTGTTCATAAAATTTCCTCGCCTCATTTTTATTTGTGTCAGCTGTTTAAAAATCAATTATTTTTTATTGTATAGAATTAAAGAAAATATTCAATTCTTGCTTTTCAATTATTATCATTCTATGTGTTTTTTTTTTTATAAAAAATAGTTTTTGTCGTTTTATTTTAACAATATTAGGGTCGTGTACTCTCGGGTCAGCTCTGACGAAGAAAACAGACATGTTCCTTCAGATCACGATTCAGCTAATTTTCAAAATACATTTGTTACATGTTGACAGGAGTACGGCTAAAAAGTTGTAAAAAAGGATAAATAAATCGTATAAAAACGATGGCATTTGTCCAATGAAAACACTTGAAATGATTGAAATCATCCAGACTTCCGAAAGTACAATATGTGTCACGTGATCTAACAAAATTTACGCATAAGTCATCACTTTTACTATTGTTGATTAGAATGACCCCATTATCATTTTTAAGTTTGGTTTCTTTGTTTTATGGTATATCAACCTTTGTGGCTTATTTAAAGCTATCCTTGTACTATTTAACCCATAGCTTCGAGGAATAATGAGTTCATGCCTCTCCATAGCGTACTTGTTCAAAAATAAACTTCATAGTACGACTAGTGTTACTTTTAGGTTACAATCCTGTACTTCAGCCTTTTCACCACCGGGAATTCCCCTGTCGTTATTTTTAACGACCAGTAGTATTAATAGTCGTAATGATTAAAACTTACGTTCTAAAAAAAATTAGTACTTCTACTCGTCTTATTTCTGTAAAAAAAAGCAGATTATTTCTTTAATGTCATAGCAGATTTAAAAATCTAAATAATGACGGTGATAATGAGTGTGACAAAATGTTGGGCATTCATTGTGTAGGTGTGTGTGTGGGTGCCAGTCAGAGAATCTCTTTGTCTGTTTTAGTGCGAAACCCACACAAAAGGCCTGCGCTCGTGAGCTCCCACGAGACCGAAAGAAAGGTCCCAGAGCACAGTACGCAGAAGAGGACTGTCGGCATGAGAGAGCAGTCAAGGGAAGGACACAGTCAGTAGAAGTGAGACCAGTCTTAAGAAGTCAGTCAGGAGATGAGAGTCGTGCAGAGAGGAGACCAGTCAACAGAAGTCAGCATGGCTTGTGGCTTTGTGAGAGTTTTTGCTCGAGTACACACTCGCGTTAGCTCACAGGATACACAAAAAGTGTCCCAGATTTTTCCCTCTTGCGCTTGGAGCTGACTCAAGTCTGTGTTTGTTTGTTTGTTCTTTTCTTCCACCCTCCCGGTTGTGCTTTGCGTATCTGTAAAAAAAATGTGAAATGCCCTAGGCCAGACATGAGAAAAACCACTAGATGAATCACTGGGCATGAGTGGTTTAAAGAAGCTGAGATAGTGGGGTCGGTCGGCGGGTATTGGCACATGAGAAAAAAGTATAAACTAAGTGACAATTATTATTTTTTTTAATTATCAGTGAGCTTTTCACACCTAATCAAACTAATGGCATTAAACAAAGGCAGGCACATACTTTATATTCTTAGGAAATAATGAAAGTTTTAAAATGTATTAATTTTTTAAAAATTCACTGCGTAAACCGACGCATGGCCGTGAAAATAAAATATTTTATATGAATGGAACAAAAAAGTTTTCTTTCACTAATTATGAATGATAAAAATAGTACAAATAAATAATACATGAATAAACCTTCTAGTCAACCTTTTATGACATCATGAGTTTATTAACCAATCAAAAAATAACCTGGAAGGAACGAGATACTGACACAACAGTCAATCTTTTTATAAAATCTCAATGGCTTATACAAAAAAGGATTTAAAAAAGAAAATGAAACAGAAATTAAAAGAAAATACCTGAAATTGTAATTTTTGTCCATTGTAAAAGAAACTTTTCTGTATTTTGTAAATCTGTAAACATTTTTAAAAATCAGCCTCTCTCATGGTACCAGTGAGACTGTGGGGTCAGGCAGAGGTCAAGGGCAAGCTGTGTTACCGTTTTATATCTCCATTCTGAGGTTATTCTATTTTACCCCGCGTTGTTCTGTTCATGTAACTCCTTGAACAAGAAGGCCCCAAAAGAATTATACAATAGAAGACAGCAACAGGTAGGAGACGAAGACGTTTTCTTTTTTCCTTTTTTTTAATTTCCTGGGTTCAACAACCATTCAATGGGTGAGGGAATTTTCCCTGAATACAATCGAAATGGTTGAATCCCCCAGTCAAGGTGTTTAAAAATATGTTAATCGTTTCTTGGTATATATATGTCCTCGTTTGGTATTTTAAAGCTTTAACAACTTGTTAGTTGCTTTTGGGAGATTTCCAAGTCCAGTGTTTTAGTTCGTAGTTCGATAGGTTCATTTCGTAACTTTTATATTTTGGCATACTGTTAAGCGAGAGGGCTGCTACTAATGGAAGGCCTAGCCAACGCATCGTCTAAAGACGAACGCGTGGCGTCCTTCACTAGTTAGCAAGGTGTGGTCACTGCTGAAAGAGAGTGATCTTCCACCTTTTTGGGGGGAGGTCCCTTTTTCTTTACACATGCGTCGCCCCCTTTTCCTGTCAGAGGCCTCTGGAAGTTTCTGCATATTTTAATATTTTTCTTTTTTAATACAATCTAAATTATTTATTTATCTATTCCCTAAAAGACTAAAAAAATGTCGGCAATATTACCGTGAGAATTTAGGTAGAATTCATCCAGATAAGTGGCCTTCAACAATTCATCTCTAATTTTAAAATACTGTCAATAACGACAGAAACGATTATCCTTTCCAGTGCAGCGAGGATTAGCTCTCAGTATTAATTAATAAACTGTATTAAGTACAGAAAATAGTCTCAGTATTGAAAAAGTTCGTGAAGATAAAATAAAACCCCAACGAAATATCACACATCTAAGGTTAAATGTTTGATTTATTCAACTTTCCGCATATTTCTCTCATACAGTCAAATTCACTACAATTTTTTTTTTTATATTTAGGCTTCTTAGCATTGACGCCCAATTAATTAACAGGAATTTAAAACGAAATAGAAGTTTTTGGAAGTAAAGAGAATGAATGATTAAAATATATTTTATTGTATACTAATTTAGATAAAATAACCATTATTAAAAGTTGGCGACCGTAGTCGAGGGTGACCCGAAGGCTCCCTTTTCGATAGCTACTACACCAAGGTGTAGGAGAGGGCACTACGCCTTTCACTTGATTGCTACACTTTACACTTGATACGTACCTTATAATGCTGACTGTTAAGCAAGGTAGCATCAAGTACCATTTTTAGAGTCTTTGGTATGACTCGACCTGGTATTGAACCCGGGTCTCTCGGGCCACTGGCGAACACTAACCATTATGCCAATGTCCGAGTAGTTGAAATATTTTTCATGGAAAAACT
>OY757922.1:20135448-20185448 GCA_963585895.1 Sepioteuthis lessoniana
AAATGAACGCTTGAGTCGCTGTTTTAAAAAGTGACGAAATGCTGTGTTGGGTTTGAAAATTCCAATCTCCATCGTTTCAAATTCTACAAAACATTCAGTAACTTTTAAAGAGTTGTCAAATCGATGACACTAAACTGCATCTGAGTTTGAGGCTCCAGTTCTTGAGATGTGAGGAGTGTGGAGTAAACCTTCATTGCAATTACTCCCAGCACCACTCTCACAGTTTTTTTTAGTTTTTTTTTTTTACTTCTATCATTAATTGATAATGGCTCGAAAAATTGTTTCATGTGATCGTAACTTAATGTTTTTATATGAAACAATTAAAAAGACTATTCTTATTTGCTGATGTTCATTCGACTTTGTCTCCCGGGGGTCAGTTCATGTCTCCCTCAACTACATCCTTTAACATTTGATTTGTCAGATTGGTGCTGCATAGTTATATAAAATTAGCCAGATTTAGCGTTTACATATAATTAGAAAAAAAAATAAACAGATTGCTGTATTGTGAAGATAGAAGCAGAAAGTAGGTTAACAATGAAAAAAGAAAACGGATTGATATATCATGGAATGTTTATAGTTGGTAGAAGTGAACTAAGTTATATAAATATCCACATGAATAGATAGATAGATAGATAGATAGATAGACTGATGAGAAATCGATTTTTAATAATATATCAAGATATTCTTATGAGATAGATAGATAGATGTGATTTGGATTTTTTTATTTAAATAAATTTTGGAACTCTAATTATATCGCACAAATTTGGAAAAGAACCCTATGAACAGATGTAGAAAGAATAATCCCATGAAAATAGCAGTTTATTTCAAGACTTTCTAAATGTTCCCTTCCTGGACACGTACTTTCTTTACGTGGATAGAATTTTTTTTCTACTCAACTTTGACTGCGATCCGATAAAAAATTTATTGCCCTATTTTACATATAAACATTTCTTATAAGTTTACGTGGAGGAAATGTTAATCAGGAAAGTAGAATTTTTCCTGAAAGAAAGAAAGAAAGAAATGGTTTCAAATGTCATTCTTGAAATGGACATAAATGAACAAACGAAATAAATAAAGAAAGAATGATTGAATGAATGAAAGAAAAGAAAATGAAAGAATAAATGAATGGATGATAAAACGAAAGAAATAAAAAAAGAAAAACCAAATGACACTTTATTCGTGATTAGATCTCTGATTTAAATAGAGGTGCGGGCTAAAGTCATTATATTTGCCGGGTTGTAGGAAAGAGAGTGAAAGGGGAAATGATTTAATTGATAAATGGGCTAAACAATTTCAAGATAGGTTTTCGCCTCAATTTTTTTCTCTTTGACTCACACCCCTGCTTAAAAATAATTTATATCATTAAGAATTGCAGAAATAAAAAGAAAGAAACAGACACAGACGTATATATATTGTTAATGAGTTCAGTCTCATTAGACGCCCTCATACTTCTGACCTTGTGCAACATCTAATCTAAGTAAATAACTATAAGTATATTTCACATAAAACCAAAATCTATCTCCCTATTTATCTATCTATCGTTATATTCCGTGTTTGTTGCACTTAGGTTTCTTTTCGGTCCTTGAAACCCAAAAAACGGGAGATTGAAATTTACCTAGGAATACCTTTCCCTTCCTGTTTTGTTGGTATTAAGGCTTTTGGGGACATGCCTTTTAAAATTTTCTTGTTAGGGCAAAATGGTGTCTTGCTGCACGAACGTGCTAGGGTTAAGATGGAGGAAAAATGTCGATTCTGGTAGGGGGCTTCGGCCAACGGAGTTCCTTTCCGGGATGACTGGTAATTAATTGTTTTTTGTTTTTGTTTTTTTGTTTCTCTTTTACGAAATTTTCCTTTTTCCCTTTTTTGAAACCTTGAATGGAACGCAACGCCTACTGGGATGTTTAACATTACAAAATCTTTAAAACGGGATGGGATCTGTCCCCCTGTTAGAGCGCTTGTCACAGAGATGCGAATGAGGAGTTACAGTTCGTATTCAGAAGATGTTGCGAGTTGTCACAGAGATGCGAATAAGGAGTTACAGTTCGTATTCAGAAGATGTTGCGAGTTGACAATACGACCCAGTGTATCTAGGATATAGATCCCCACTAAGTTTGCTACCTGAGCCGAATCATAGGCCCCCATGGGGACGTCGAAATTGTCTACGTGACTTTTTACCCAGGATCTGCGGTTATCGGATAGGACGGTTTTCTTACTTGCTAGGATAATTTCTATTTCTTCTTCCGTGACCACTGTATATTCTCTAGCGTGGTTAAGGCTCCTCACTAATAATTCTTTAGTGATGGAAGGGTAGAACTCTATGATGTCGAATTGTACGAAAGCTGACCTCTTTTTATCCTTAATTTTCCTAAACCAATCGATAGTATCCATAGAGTTTTTCCACAAGTTTTATTTATGGCTACTCATCAGTCTAGACGTAATCTTCTGTATTACATCTTTAGATACAAAGCCTAGCTCGGTTTTTGTGGGGTTAATTAATCTAGTCTGCTTCTTATCTGGGAAGTTTTTCTTGTGATCCTTAAATAAAATATAGGCACTTTTTTCTTCCAATTTCCCTACTCTATCTATCATATTTACTTTCTGAGCAAATTTAGCTGTATCCCTGTTGATTTGAGTAATTGTGTCGCTATGGTCTAGTTTATATGATTCCGTGATTTTATCATTAAGGATTCTCTCATATTCATGTGGACTGACCTGGTATGTTTTGTTAGACTTATCAGATCTGACCCAGACTTTCCTCGATTTCCTAATGCGCTCTATGTCCTCCCTCAATTTCGCCTGGAATGTATTTTTAGAGTTCATGAATTCAATCTTCCGAATTATAACGAATAGGTCATTTTCGAACTGGTCCAGTCCGCTGTTGCTTGGTGGTGTCCTCTACGACTTCAATCTTCTTGCGCCGGGCTTCTGTTCCTCTTTTGGGGCTGCAGGGTTGAGATGAAAGTGGGCCTTCCATCGCATCCTCTTGATAAAGTCTACTATTTTATCCGTTAAGGATAGGACAAAATCGTGTTTCCCAGGGAATGGAATGTTCTTCAGGGAGTATTTCGGCGTGAATTTTTCCATTTGCATGTATAACCAGTATCTCCTTTCTTTTTATTATCCACGGAGTGCTCAACTTGTTGCAAGGAGCGATATTTCTAAATTATCCAGTCAGTGTCCAAGGACAGTAGTTGTGGATTATTCTTTACATAGAATATATGAGGGTAATTATATAAATCTATGAAAGTGCTCAATGTATGGCTATTGTTAGTTCCCTATTTATTCTCTAGGGTATAACAAAATTCACATTCAGAGCGTATAATACAATTAAATGGAGACTCAAACTCGGTTAAGCCGTCATGATAAATTTATTTCGGCGGAGAATATTGTTGGTATATTCTCCGTCTCGTCAGATGACTCTTTTACATGCCCTGTCTTGTCACAGAGATGCGAATGAGGAGTTACAGTTCGTATTCAGAAGATGTTGCGAGTTGACAATACGACCCAGTGTATCTAGGATATAGATCCCCACTAAGTTTGCTACCTGAGCCGAATCATAGGCCCCCATGGGGACGTCGAAATTGTCTACGTGACTTTTTACCCAGGATCTGCGGTTATCGGATAGGACGGTTTTCTTACTTGCTAGGATAATTTCTATTTCTTCTTCCGTGACCTCTGTATATTCTCTAGCGTGGTTAAGGCTCCTCACTAATAATTCTTTAGTGATGGAAGGGTAGAACTCTATGATGTCGAATTGTACGAAAGCTGACCTCTTTTTATCCTTAATTTTCCTAAACCAATCGATAGTATCCATAGAGTTTTTCCACAAGTTTTATTTATGGCTACTCATCAGTCTAGACGTAATCTTCTGTATTACATCTTTAGATACAAAGCCTAGCTCGGTTTTTGTGGGGTTAATTAATCTAGTCTGCTTCTTATCTGGGAAGTTTTTCTTGTGATCCTTAAATAAAATATAGGCACTTTTTTCTTCCAATTTCCCTACTCTATCTATCATATTTACTTTCTGAGCAAATTTAGCTGTATCCCTGTTGATTTGAGTAATTGTGTCGCTATGGTCTAGTTTATATGATTCCGTGATTTTATCATTAAGGACTCTCTCATATTCATGTGGACTGACCTGGTATGTTTTGTTAGACTTATCAGATCTGACCCAGACTTTCCTCGATTTCCTAATGCGCTCTATGTCCTCCCTCAATTTCGCCTGGAATGTATTTTTAGAGTTCATGAATTCAATCTTCCGAATTATAACGAATAGGTCATTTTCGAACTGGTCCAGTCCGCTGTTGCTTGGTGGTGTCCTCTGCGACTTCAATCTTCTTGCGCCGGGCTTCTGTTCCTCTTTTGGGGCTGCAGGGTTGAGATGAAAGTGGGCCTTCCATCGCATCCTCTTGATAAAGTCTACTATTTTATCCGTTAAGGATAGGACAAAATCGTGTTTCCCAGGGAATGGAATGTTCTTCAGGGAGTATTTCGGCGTGAATTTTTCCATTTGCATGTATAACCAGTATCTCCTTTCTTTTTATTATCCACGGAGTGCTCAACTTGTTGCAAGGAGCGATATTTCTAAATTATCCAGTCAGTGTCCAAGGACAGTAGTTGTTGATTATTCTTTACATAGAATATATGAGGGTAATCATATAAATCTATGAGAGTGCTCAATGTACGGCTATTGTTAGTTCCCTATTTATTCTCTAGGGTATAACAAAATTCACATTCAGAGCGTATAATACAATTAAATGGAGACTCAAACTCGGTTAAGCCGTCATGATAAATTTATTTCGGCGGAGAATATTGTTGGTATATTCTCCGTCTCGTCAGATGACTCTTTTACATGCCCTGTCTTGTCACAGAGATGCGAATGAGGAGTTACAGTTCGTATTCAGAAGATGTTGCGAGTTGACAATACGACCCAGTGTATCTAGGATATAGATCCCCACTAAGTTTGCTACCTGAGCCGAATCATAGGCCCCCATGGGGACGTCGAAATTGTCTACGTGACTTTTTACCCAGGATCTGCGGTTATCGGATAGGACGGTTTTCTTACTTGCTAGGATAATTTCTATTTCTTCTTCCGTGACCTCTGTATATTCTCTAGCGTGGTTAAGGCTCCTCACTAATAATTCTTTAGTGATGGAAGGGTAGAACTCTATGATGTCGAATTGTACGAAAGCTGACCTCTTTTTATCCTTAATTTTCCTAAACCAATCGATAGTATCCATAGAGTTTTTCCACAAGTTTTATTTATGGCTACTCATCAGTCTAGACGTAATCTTCTGTATTACATCTTTAGATACAAAGCCTAGCTCGGTTTTTGTGGGGTTAATTAATCTAGTCTGCTTCTTATCTGGGAAGTTTTTCTTGTGATCCTTAAATAAAATATAGGCACTTTTTTCTTCCAATTTCCCTACTCTATCTATCATATTTACTTTCTGAGCAAATTTAGCTGTATCCCTGTTGATTTGAGTAATTGTGTCGCTATGGTCTAGTTTATATGATTCCGTGATTTTATCATTAAGGACTCTCTCATATTCATGTGGACTGACCTGGTATGTTTTGTTAGACTTATCAGATCTGACCCAGACTTTCCTCGATTTCCTAATGCGCTCTATGTCCTCCCTCAATTTCGCCTGGAATGTATTTTTAGAGTTCATGAATTCAATCTTCCGAATTATAACGAATAGGTCATTTTCGAACTGGTCCAGTCCGCTGTTGCTTGGTGGTGTCCTCTACGACTTCAATCTTCTTGCGCCGGGCTTCTGTTCCTCTTTTGGGGCTGCAGGGTTGAGATGAAAGTGGGCCTTCCATCGCATCCTCTTGATAAAGTCTACTATTTTATCCGTTAAGGATAGGACAAAATCGTGTTTCCCAGGGAATGGAATGTTCTTCAGGGAGTATTTCGGCGTGAATTTTTCCATTTGCATGTATAACCAGTATCTCCTTTCTTTTTATTATCCACGGAGTGCTCAACTTGTTGCAAGGAGCGATATTTCTAAATTATCCAGTCAGTGTCCAAGGACAGTAGTTGTGGATTATTCTTTACATAGAATATATGAGGGTAATTATATAAATCTATGAAAGTGCTCAATGTATGGCTATTGTTAGTTCCCTATTTATTCTCTAGGGTATAACAAAATTCACATTCAGAGCGTATAATACAATTAAATGGAGACTCAAACTCGGTTAAGCCGTCATGATAAATTTATTTCGGCGGAGAATATTGTTGGTATATTCTCCGTCTCGTCAGATGACTCTTTTACATGCCCTGTCTTGTCACAGAGATGCGAATGAGGAGTTACAGTTCGTATTCAGAAGATGTTGCGAGTTGACAATACGACCCAGTGTATCTAGGATATAGATCCCCACTAAGTTTGCTACCTGAGCCGAATCATAGGCCCCCATGGGGACGTCGAAATTGTCTACGTGACTTTTTACCCAGGATCTGCGGTTATCGGATAGGACGGTTTTCTTACTTGCTAGGATAATTTCTATTTCTTCTTCCGTGACCTCTGTATATTCTCTAGCGTGGTTAAGGCTCCTCACTAATAATTCTTTAGTGATGGAAGGGTAGAACTCTATGATGTCGAATTGTACGAAAGCTGACCTCTTTTTATCCTTAATTTTCCTAAACCAATCGATAGTATCCATAGAGTTTTTCCACAAGTTTTATTTATGGCTACTCATCAGTCTAGACGTAATCTTCTGTATTACATCTTTAGATACAAAGCCTAGCTCGGTTTTTGTGGGGTTAATTAATCTAGTCTGCTTCTTATCTGGGAAGTTTTTCTTGTGATCCTTAAATAAAATATAGGCACTTTTTTCTTCCAATTTCCCTACTCTATCTATCATATTTACTTTCTGAGCAAATTTAGCTGTATCCCTGTTGATTTGAGTAATTGTGTCGCTATGGTCTAGTTTATATGATTCCGTGATTTTATCATTAAGGACTCTCTCATATTCATGTGGACTGACCTGGTATGTTTTGTTAGACTTATCAGATCTGACCCAGACTTTCCTCGATTTCCTAATGCGCTCTATGTCCTCCCTCAATTTCGCCTGGAATGTATTTTTAGAGTTCATGAATTCAATCTTCCGAATTATAACGAATAGGTCATTTTCGAACTGGTCCAGTCCGCTGTTGCTTGGTGGTGTCCTCTGCGACTTCAATCTTCTTGCGCCGGGCTTCTGTTCCTCTTTTGGGGCTGCAGGGTTGAGATGAAAGTGGGCCTTCCATCGCATCCTCTTGATAAAGTCTACTATTTTATCCGTTAAGGATAGGACAAAATCGTGTTTCCCAGGGAATGGAATGTTCTTCAGGGAGTATTTCGGCGTGAATTTTTCCATTTGCATGTATAACCAGTATCTCCTTTCTTTTTATTATCCACGGAGTGCTCAACTTGTTGCAAGGAGCGATATTTCTAAATTATCCAGTCAGTGTCCAAGGACAGTAGTTGTTGATTATTCTTTACATAGAATATATGAGGGTAATCATATAAATCTATGAGAGTGCTCAATGTACGGCTATTGTTAGTTCCCTATTTATTCTCTAGGGTATAACAAAATTCACATTCAGAGCGTATAATACAATTAAATGGAGACTCAAACTCGGTTAAGCCGTCATGATAAATTTATTTCGGCGGAGAATATTGTTGGTATATTCTCCGTCTCGTCAGATGACTCTTTTACATGCCCTGTCTTGTCACAGAGATGCGAATGAGGAGTTACAGTTCGTATTCAGAAGATGTTGCGAGTTGACAATACGACCCAGTGTATCTAGGATATAGATCCCCACTAAGTTTGCTACCTGAGCCGAATCATAGGCCCCCATGGGGACGTCGAAATTGTCTACGTGACTTTTTACCCAGGATCTGCGGTTATCGGATAGGACGGTTTTCTTACTTGCTAGGATAATTTCTATTTCTTCTTCCGTGACCTCTGTATATTCTCTAGCGTGGTTAAGGCTCCTCACTAATAATTCTTTAGTGATGGAAGGGTAGAACTCTATGATGTCGAATTGTACGAAAGCTGACCTCTTTTTATCCTTAATTTTCCTAAACCAATCGATAGTATCCATAGAGTTTTTCCACAAGTTTTATTTATGGCTACTCATCAGTCTAGACGTAATCTTCTGTATTACATCTTTAGATACAAAGCCTAGCTCGGTTTTTGTGGGGTTAATTAATCTAGTCTGCTTCTTATCTGGGAAGTTTTTCTTGTGATCCTTAAATAAAATATAGGCACTTTTTTCTTCCAATTTCCCTACTCTATCTATCATATTTACTTTCTGAGCAAATTTAGCTGTATCCCTGTTGATTTGAGTAATTGTGTCGCTATGGTCTAGTTTATATGATTCCGTGATTTTATCATTAAGGACTCTCTCATATTCATGTGGACTGACCTGGTATGTTTTGTTAGACTTATCAGATCTGACCCAGACTTTCCTCGATTTCCTAATGCGCTCTATGTCCTCCCTCAATTTCGCCTGGAATGTATTTTTAGAGTTCATGAATTCAATCTTCCGAATTATAACGAATAGGTCATTTTCGAACTGGTCCAGTCCGCTGTTGCTTGGTGGTGTCCTCTGCGACTTCAATCTTCTTGCGCCGGGCTTCTGTTCCTCTTTTGGGGCTGCAGGGTTGAGATGAAAGTGGGCCTTCCATCGCATCCTCTTGATAAAGTCTACTATTTTATCTGTTAAGGATAGGACAAAATCGTGTTTCCCAGGGAATGGAATGTTCTTCAGGGAGTATTTCGGCGTGAATTTTTCCATTTGCATGTATAACCAGTATCTCCTTTCTTTTTATTATCCACGGAGTGCTCAACTTGTTGCAAGGAGCGATATTTCTAAATTATCCAGTCAGTGTCCAAGGACAGTAGTTGTTGATTATTCTTTACATAGAATATATGAGGGTAATCATATAAATCTATGAGAGTGCTCAATGTACGGCTATTGTTAGTTCCCTATTTATTCTCTAGGGTATAACAAAATTCACATTCAGAGCGTATATAGTAGAATTAAATGGAGACTCAAACTCGGTTAAGCCGTCATAATAAATTTATTTCGGTGGAGAATATTGTTGGTATATTCTCCGTCTCGTCAGATGACTCTTTTACATGCCCTGTCTTGTCACAGAGATGCGAATGAGGAGTTACAGTTCGTATTCAGAAGATAAAATAAGGTAATTAAAAAAATTAATTAAAAATCAGAAAATCAAGACAAAAATAAAAATAAAAATAAAAAAACATAAAGTGGAAATCAAATTACAATGTTACAAATTCTTTCGTTCATAGGCGTGAGCAGAGGGTGTTAAGATGTTATATGTTAGAACGATTAAGAAACAGGAGTGGAATTAATCTACTGGTCAGTCCCTTCTAATTTTGTGTTCTGTTTGTGGTTTCTTCTACTTGGCAGGTGTGCTTTTCTAAACAGACTAAGATCGTTTATATGATTTACATTTATTTCTAACATGTCTGTTAATTAACCCAGTTGTTGCCATCCTAGATATTCCTCTTGTTTCAATTAGGATCGAGATAGTTAAACCGGATAAGGTGGGGACATTTAATATAGTCGTCAAGTTTTTTTTAAAAATTACCCTAAAAATGGTCACGGGGAATTAACCACTCCAGAATCACAGGCCCTATTTTTGGATTAATATTCCGCGTTCATCTGGTCCCTTATCTATCTTTATCTTTCCCTGTCTTGGTGATATCTGCTGTTGGGTTGATCTCTATTATTTACTAATATTTCTTTATCATAGGCCTTGCGATTATTTATTTACAGTGACTCCCAATTAAGATAATTTAAATTTTCCTCTATGTCTGCACTTAAAGACAAGCTCATTTCTCTCGTTCAACAAAAGTTTCCTGTTTTTGAAATTAATTATGCTAATTTTTTCGTCTAAGCATAGGTTACATCTACCGTTGAAGTTGTTGGCGGCAGATGAGTGCCTTATTATTTTCCACTTAATTTGTGGGGATAGCCCCTGATCCTTAAGGCCCCAAAAGTATTTTGATAAAGCAGTCTGGTATCTAAGTTTTGGGTTGGAAAATGAGTGTCTGTGGCTGTACCATCTTTGTTTCCAATTTCCCGTGGAGATTCCCATGTAGACTCTCTCCCCGTCCTTTTGCTGTTTCATAGGAGAAATGCATGCTTGGTATACGACATTCCTCGTGGTGCAGCGTCCATCAACCGAGTTTGAGTCTCCATTTAATTGTACTATATATATATATATGTGTGTGTGTGTGAGAGAGAGAGAGAGAGAGAGAGAGAGAGAGAGACAAAGAGTGTGTGTGAGTGTGTGGTATGTACATACATATATAAAGTGCATGACTAAACAAGCGGTGGGGAAGAAAAAACGTCACTTGTTTGTTCATTTAAATGTCTTATTTTGATGTTATAGTTGCAGGATTAGTAATTTTGTAGTGATATTAAGAGAACTTACTCTTCCTGTATTCTATCAATAATATTAAAAGTTATATTAAAAATAAGTGAGTATGTTTATGTTATATATAAATATCTCTATTTATATATAAATGATTATATCGCTATGACGAAAAAATAAAACGTAATTTTTCATATGTTCTTTATTTATTTAAATGGAACAAAATCATTCCGAAATCTTTTAAAATAGTAATTTAGATTAATTTTAAGTAAATAATCCAAGATTCTCCTATTGAAATATTTTTATTAATAGAAAGAATTAGAATTAAAAAAAAAGGAAAGAAAACTACTACTACTACTACCTGATTTTTTTTCTTTTTTTTTTCATCATACAACGTGTGAAAGCACGTGCGATACCCTAGCCTCATCAGCTGCTAACCAGGGTGATAACACAGTTTCGGTAGCTCAAGGCGGTACTGCCACTCCTGGCGCTACCGTGCAGCTTTTGCCATATAATAATATGACGTTACGAATTATAGAATTAATCGCGTCGGTAGAAGTTATTGATGGAATATTTTCAGCTGACTCTAAAAAAGTTTTTGGCTAAAATTATCTGAATTTTTATAATAAATTTTATATTTTAATTAAATATTTCAACACAAGACAGCTTTACATAAGAAAATTTAATAATAATAATGATAATAATAATAATAATAATAATAATAATAATAATGCCATCAGGAAAAAGATTTTTTTAAAATATCGTTATTATTAGTTGTTGTATTAATAGTATTGCGATGTTGAAATGGTTATTTGTTTAACACTATATTTTTTAGGCAACACAAATGAATGACGAAACTTTTCTTTAACAACACAACAAAGAAGGTTTTTATTTGCAGCATGGAATATGGTTTGCTTTTGGTGCTGCAAGACTCGTGGAGTTTAGGCTTGTTAGTGTTAGAGTCGAAATGGCGTAGCGGGATGTTGTAGCGGCAGCGTGTGTTGCGGGACGTGTGAGGGATTGTGTTTAGAGTCACCGTGTAGTCTTGTATCTGGTATTTGGGGGAGAGTCTGCGTTGTCTCCATGTGTGAACCAGAGGTGAAAAGGGAACTAATGTCGAGAGCGGAGTTACGCTCAGATCGACATAGCCAATTTTGGGGAGACACAAAGTTGGGCCTGTGCGAGGCATGTTGTATGTTTCTAATTTATGTTCAACTGGGATTCCTCGTAGGAAATCCGTAAATTAGATGTTGGTGTTGCTATGTTAAAGAGCATCGCTAAGCAGGGACGACCAGAGGAACGTCTGTTCTGGTAGCCGTCTCAAGCCAAAGAGTCTGGGTTTGGCCGCTCACCCGTTTTGCTAGCCGGAAATGAAGGTCCGGGCTGAATAGGATAAGTCATCCTGATTGGGTGAAATTAAGTGTTGAATTAAATTGCGCGCCAAACTAAAATACGAGATTTTCCTCTCCTCTACATAGGTTGGCCCCAGAATTTCAGGTATGGAGTACCTGATATTCGATACATAAAATTGTAAGAGAAAGGAAATAAAAGAAAAGAACCACGAATCTCACAACACAAAAGAGCAAAATACAAACAAAGAAAAATACATACATATATATATAAAACGAGCAAAAGCAAATTAATAAAAAAGGCAAAGTGTCCTGTTTAGTTTTTTTTGTGTACCTCGTGGTACGTTTTTTTTTAAAAACAAAATGTCACTTTGGGAAAAAAGAGTTAATGAGCCAAGAAGGTGGCCTACAGAAGTAGCAGTATAGTTCAGAGGAGTAGTGTGAGTTTTTTGGGTCTTCTGAAATTCCTAGCAGTCGCTGGTGGTTTACTGAGGTAGTGGGAGAGACAAACCATGTTGCTGAAGAAACCAAAATAGGAGTAGGGTGAGTGAAAGTTAAAAAGTTACCTACTTGGCTTGTTGGGAAGTGAAAAAGTGTTGATAGATAAGGTTTTGCTGAAAAAAAAATTCCACGTGATTGTTATTTTCGTCTATCTTGCATTTCTTCTAGAAGTTAGGTCGGCGAGAACATTTGAAAATTTTTCTCGATGTTTCGCTGGTTTTTTTCTTCCGCAGTGGAATGATGCATGTTCATAAGGCTGTGTTCCGTAAAGGCTATATTTGGTATCAGAAGGTTGTTCGTTTACGAGGTTACCATTTTAGTGATGTTTGAAGAGAGTATTATTGTTTAGCGAGAGGAAACCTTTTTGTAGCCAGAGTTTTGGTATGAGGTTTAGTGTACGATAATTTTAGCTGGAGAAGTTGGTTTGTTAGCGAGGGAAAGTTGGGTGTAACGTATGTGTGTTTACGTTGTGTTGTTTCCTCGCTGAGTGTTGTAAGGCCCTCGCTAATTGGTGTGAAATAAAAGGTGGATGATGAAGAAGTAAGATGGCGAAGGTCGAAAGGTGTTTTTATGAATAGTTTTTATTTGTTACGCAATTCAGAAGGTGTCATGCGGGGTCACCAATTTATAGCGGTTCGGGAAATTGTTAATTTCTCTAACACTATATTTTTTAGGCAACACAAATGAATGACGAAACTTTTCTTTAACAACACAGCAAAGAAAGTTTTTATTTGCAGCATGGAATATGGTTTGCTTTTGGTGCTGCAAGACTCGTGGAGTTTAGGCTTGTTAGTGTTGGAGTCGAAATGGCGCAGTGGGATGTTGTAGCGGCAGCGTGTGTTGCGGGACGTGTGAGGGATTGTGTTTAGAGTCACCGTGTAGTCTTGTATCTGGTATTTGGGGGAGAGTCTGCGTTGTCTCCATGTGTGGACCAGAGGTGAAAAGGGAACTAATGTCGAGAGCGGAGTTACGCTCAGATCGACATAGCCAATTTTGGGGAGACACAAAGTTGGGCCTGTGCGAGGCATGTTGTATGTTTCTAATTTATGTTCAACTGGGATTCCTCGTAGGAAATCCATAAATTAGATGGTTCCTTCGTTGAGTGTCCATGTTGCTGCTGCTGGTGTTGCTATTGTGACGCGAAAACTTGACTTTTATCCCAGAATGGGACTTTATTTACGCACGTGTGAAGACGGGGCAGGTTGGCACTTGATCCCTTGTAGAATAAGTCCTCGTTCAGAGTTTTTTCCTCGGGCACATAAGAACTGGCACATTATGTGAGAGATTAATTTAGGGCTAGACTGACCGCCGCAGGCAAGGGGTTCCAAATTTCACACTATACACACACCCACCCAGGCCACTAGTCTTCCTCCCCTAAACAATGGAAGATATGGACATCTAGGTTGAGACGTAATAATATTAATTATAGTAGTCGGCAATTCCGGTTTCCCGAGAGATATTTTAAAGGAATTAATAGGACAATTTTAAGTGAGCATATCATAAGGCGAATAGAAGCTGGAAAAGAAATATGACAACAAACTCGTAGAAGACACTGCAAATAACAACTTCGACCACGTGGGAACATTAAAATATATCAATCTTTTACTACACATAGATATACACCTTCAACGTGTCAAATATATCATAAATGAACAGTCCATGAACATAAATGTCTTTCTTCTTTTCTGTTCTTTCGTTTTCTTCAACTTGAGAGAGAGAGAGAGGGTATATAAAATTGGGTATAAGGAGAAATGGTCTCAAATTTTTCTTATCTTTTTTTCTTTGATGGAGTTCCTGTGGAGAATATTTCCTCTTTTACGGGCTGATAGACTTTATGCTATTTTTAATACTGGCTTGAAGAAAATGGCTTCTTCGTGTCCGAGATATTCTTCGTCTTCTTTTACCCGGAGTACTTGGCTTTGGTTCTGTCCCCAACGAACCCTGTCCAAAAACTAACTTTTCTTATTCTCTATTTCCGCTTCCGTTTTGGGGTCCCAGCCAATCGTTTGGCCTCTACCTTCTTCCTTCCCGTGTCAGGTGATCCGTTAGGGCTACTATATGTCACCCAAGTCAGGTTACTGAGTACAGATAGCTTGCCCTAATTTACTATCATGCCTTAACGATCATTCTCTGATGGCTTGCCACTGTTAATTCAAACAGGAGGATAGTAGTAATCATATTTCAATCGTCTCAGTGGAACATCACGTGACACTATGTTAAAAAGCATCGCTAAGCAGGGACGACCAGAGGAACGTCTGTTCTGGTAGCCGTCTCAAGCCAAAGAGACTGCGTTTGGCCGCTCACCCGTTTTGCTAGCCGGAAATGAAGGTCCGGGCTGAATAGGATAAGTCATCCTGATTGGGTGAAATTAAGTGTTGAATTAAATTGTGCGCCAAACCAAAATACGAGGTTTTCCTCTTCTCTACAATAGCATCAGTAGTATCACCATATAAAAATAGTAATCGTCGTATTAAAACTGGAAAACAATATTTTACCTGTCTAAACAAGTTTCGTCTAAAAACATTTTTAAAAATCCTAATATAGAATATTATATATTTTATAAGTATTTATTAAATCCGATTTGACATAATTTATTCTCTTAAAAATAAATTACTTCAACAAGCAGGGAACTATTTTTAGTTATGTAGTCATAAGCAGTGATAAGGCTATGTGAGTGACAGCTGATGAATACAGTATAAAAATGCGAGAGAGAGTTACTCCCCTCTAAGTATTCAACAATTATTCATACGAGTCTCACACACGTTTCTCTGACTGCTACGTCTGATCAAAAAACAACTACATCCTCCCCAGAAATGGAAGAGATAAACGCCCCACTATTTCGACTGCAAATGGCAATTTCTGATTGCATTAAAAATCGTTCATCAATGGAAACCCTGGAAAAATTGGATTTGGGGGTAATATCGAAAACATATAAAAATGATTGTTGGCTTTATTTTCCTCATTCAATTCCATCTCACAAGAACGATCTAAAACGTCTCGCGGAACATTGGATAATAATGAGTATTTGTCGGGAGTGTGATCCAAGAAAAGTTTTTCAAAAAAATCTAAACGCAACAATCAACGCTGCACTCCTTATGGGATTAGAGAATATTGATTTAAAACAATATCAATCACACCCGAAATGACCAGATATCACTGACGAATCAACAATATCTCCTCAGTGTTACAATCCAACATTTCTGTAAATAACCAAAGAACTACGGATTATATATTCAACATTAATTGAATAGAAACTCCAACACAAAACTGGTTCTCCAACACCGAATAATATCAGTTGAAACGAGGAGACTTTATTTTTTTTTTTTTTTTTTTTTTAACTCTTGGTCAGAAATCGTATCCCAGCATAAAATCAAAGCGTGATGATCTGAAATAATAAACATTTTCCACTTGTCTATGTTTCTTCTGATTTAAGAAGTTTGTGATATATTTAACCAAGAAAAAAAAAAAAAACTTATTGAGTAATCGTATCCCGGCATAAAATCGACACGTGATAATTGCAACCTGAAATAATAAATATTTTCTGACTATGAAAACAAATGTGTTTTTTTTTCTCCAGAAATAAAACTTTATTTTAATTTTCAACTTGAGTCTGTATCGTTATTTTTACATTTAAATATTTACATTTATTTTTCCTTTGTTTGTCTTTTATTTTGAAAAATTTTGTTTATAAGATTTCCTCACTTCAGATTTTTTTTATTGGTGTCAGCAGTTTTAAAATCACTTATGTTAAATTATAAGAAACTGAAGAAAATATTCAATTTTTGATTTCCAACCGTCATGATCATTCTATTTTAGGATATCATTGGATAAAAAACGTTTGTTTGTTTTTGCTTTTTTTTTATTTTTTTTATTTTTTTATTTTGAATTATTTTATAAGATTTCCTCACCTCATATTATTTTTATTTGTGTCAACTGTTTAAAAATGAATTATTTTAAATCGTAAAAACTAAAAATATTTAATTCTTGATTTTCGACAATCACAATCAGCTATCATTGTATAATTAACGTTCGTTTGTTTGTTTTATTTTAAATTATTTTATTTTTATCATCAACTTTCTATGTGGTTTTATCGGAATATTTTTCATTCTATTTTATTTTGACAATATTAGAGCCGTGTGTACCTACGGCCCAACAATGATAGGGGAAACAGGCGACATGTTCATTTCAATCAAGATTCAACAAATTTCCAAAATATGTCGATCACCCGGGGAATGTTGGCGTGGGTACCGCCTCAAAATTGTGAAAAAGATTAAATAAAATGAACAAAAAAATTAAATTAGTCCGATCAAACCACACCGAAAGATAAAAACATCCTGACTTCTAAAAATAGGAGACGTACCACGTGATCAAACAAAACTTAGACATAAGCCATCACTTCTTTTACTATTGTTGATTAGAATGACACCTTTATAATTTTTAATACAATTAGTAGTAGTCGTCGTGGTAGTTGCTATGCTTAAAATATCACGTGTGTGTAAATTTAGCAAAGATATTTACTCTCTCTCTCTATGTAATCTGTTGCTGCTTCTGCTACAACTATTATTTTTTGTTTTTTGTTCATACAACGTGCGATTACACGTGGTCTACCATGACCACAGAAATATAAATACATATTTCGGTGGTCAGGGCACAACCCTGTCTTCCTTAGATGCTAACCAAGGGTGATACCAGTTTTGGTGGCTAAGGCACTACTACCAACGCTGGCACCATTAGTAGCTTTGGCCACCGGACGGGGTATTATTTTGTTTGGTCAAAATGCATGACAATTTTACGAAACAAACCAATACTTTCATCACAAAAATTATTTTGAATAACCTCCATATTATTCTTTTTTTATTTATAACTTTATTGTTTTGGATTGCCAGCGTTTTTCTGATTTTAGGTGAAATATTTACTTTTACCGACCACTATCTTTGATTTTATCTTTTTTACA
Source organism: Sepioteuthis lessoniana (assembly GCA_963585895.1). Taxonomy (NCBI): domain Eukaryota; kingdom Metazoa; phylum Mollusca; class Cephalopoda; order Myopsida; family Loliginidae; genus Sepioteuthis; species Sepioteuthis lessoniana. The sequence continues at coordinate 20,152,653 of OY757922.1, forward strand.
TGACTAGGTTCACCGCCAACCCACCTGTTGTCAATATGGATTATCTCCTCTTGATAATTAAAGCTATAAAAAGCAGACAAGTAGTAAGATTCTTAGCCCGCTTTATTGAAGATCTTGAAAGTTCATATGTATATAATTCACATTCCCTGTATTTCTTTACCCCGTTAGACTAGGGCCCCCGTCCCACCGGCTTGTTTTCGGTGTTTTCGGACACCGGAAAACAGTCGGCCTCCATTTTTTTCATAGACGAGGAGGGCAACCAAATGGGGTATTTTTTCCTTGGTTTTCGCTTTGTATATATTTTGGGGCTTTTCCTCCCATTCCCATCATATAAATTCTTTGTAAATAAATCACAAATTGTAAATAAAATCATCCATAACTTTCGGGGTTTTAAGTAGGTCTTTTTCACAGAGCAAATGTGGTATTTTGGTGGTTGCTGCGTGCATGGTGATGGTAGTGATTATATATTGTATTGTTGAATGGGTCAGCGAACGTGGCCAGCTAGGTTCCCTTAGATTACATAGCAAATGAAATACCACTCCCTTTCCCCCCCAAAAAAAAAACTTAAGGCCTTGTGCCTTCCTTGTATTTCTCGAGGAAATAAAAAGTAGTAAGATTCTTAATTGAATAAAAGATTACTAGACCGAATCTCTTGTCCTGTTTTCATTACAATTTATTCAGTTAAGAATGGAACAATTTATGCGACCGAAGCGATTTACCACAGATCCAGAAAGCGATTCAGCCGACAAGTGCTGGAAACATTGGCGGGAGACATTTACAAATTTCATCGAGGTTCTACATTCAGAAAGACCGGGACGTCCCATCAATAACCATGCGCTCCTAACCAACTATCTGTCTCACATCGTCAACGAAATTATCTCGGATTGCATTACCTACGAAGAAGCAATCGATGTACTGAAAGCTACATACATAAAGCCCCAAAATGAGATATTTTCTAGACACCTACTTGCGACTCGCCGACAAGAATCAGGCGAAACATTGGACCATTTCCTTAAGAGCCTTTGGGCACTGAGCAAAGATTGCAACTTCTGCCCAATGACGGCATTAGAGGCCCAAGAGCAATACATTTTGGACGCCTTTATTAACGGCTTACGTAATACTCAGATAAGACAACGTCTTCTTGAGAATAAGACCCTTACACTTAGAACAGCTTACGAGCAAGCCTATATCTTCGAAAGTGCAATACAGCAGTCTAGTTCTTATTTACAGCCAGACGCCGCGTTAAACCCACCTGTTCCTACTGCCGCGCCCCTCATGACGATAGTCCGATGAGGCCTCCAGAACAATCGGTCACTGCCGCTTTAAAAAGGGACACCTATTTTTGCGGCTTATCTAAACACCTACGGGGCACCTCTGGTGGTGTAACGGTTATCAAGTTAGACTAGCAAACCTAGACGAGTGAGTTCGAGTCTCATTGGGCGCCCCTTTCATTCGGCCTTGTGCTACATCGAAGCAAAGAGCTTTGTAAATTACTATCTAAACACCTACAAGTTTCATGCCCTGCCAGAGATACTCGTTGTCATAAATGTGGAAAACTTGGTGATTTTTCAAAGGTATGCAAGTCTTCTAAAACTCGATACAAAGTCACTCGTCAAAATACATCTGCAACTTTAACCGCCTCCACGGCTGCCTTTCAAAAACTATTGTCAAAGTGAAAATTAAAGGGAGGTCTACAAATGCTCTGCTCGATACCGGAAAATTTTTATGAAAAACCAACAAATTGTATTTTGTCCCCCCCCCTCCCCCAGCAGAATAACAATGGCAAACGCGTCATTGTCTGTGCAAGTAAGTGGTTATTGTTTGGTGGACTTACTATTTAATGACGTCTCCTATAAAACCACTAAATTATCCGTAATGAAAAACCTTTGTTGCGAAATAATACTGGGACACGATTTTTTTGCAGCAACACTCACAGATTGAAATTCCATTGGGCGGTTCAATGACCGCATTGAAAATTTGTGAATTGGCAACAGCAAAAATCCAGTACCCGTCACTTTTCGAAAACCTAACTGAAAACTGCAAACCCATAGTAGTGAGAAGCCGACGTTTTTCCTATAATAATATAAAAATTCACTGACTCTGAGATAAAAAGACTACTCGAGGAGGGTATAATTGAGCCTTGCAAATCATCCTGGAGAGCTTAGGTAGTTATAAACACTTCTGAAAACCATAAAAAAGAATGGTTTTAGATTACTCCCAAACCATAAATAGATTTACTCTTTTGGACGCCTTTTCACAACCCAGGATAGATGAACTGATAGGCGAAATAGCCAAATATCGTATGTTTAACACTCTGGACTAGAAAAGCGCGTACCATCAGATCACCATTAGACCTAAAGACAAGCTATACACTGCTTTCGAGGCGAACGGTCGACAATATCAATTTCGCAGGATTCCCTTTGGCGTTACGAATGGGGTAGCCAGCTTCCAAAGGATAGTCGACCAAATCATAACGGATGAGAAACTAGAAGGCACATTTGCGTACATCGACAACGTCACAGTACGTGGCCATAATAGAAAGGAACACGACGAAAATCTCAGACGGTTCATGTCCGCCGTCGACAAATACAACCTTACCCTAAACGACGACAAATGCTTGTTTGGGGTATACCATAAGCAAAGGTTTTATGGCACCGGACGCAGATCGATTGAAACTTTTACTCAGGTTCCCACAGTCTAGATGTTAGTTCTTCTCAAGATCCTCCCCACTCCCTGTTTCTTTTTTCACCCCTTTACTACTCGTGAGTCCCGGACCTTTTTTGAGGATCTTGGTCGCATATTTTTGTATTTCATGCTCATTTCCCTTTCCTAACCGACACCCTTTTCCGTTTGTTCTTTTATCCCGATTAGTCTTAAGTCCTTCCCCTATAGGGATAGTTTCGGCTTGTTTTTGGGCCCTATCTGGGTACCAGAAAACAGTCGACTCTCCACAACATAGAGGGGTGGGTGTGAGGGAAACCAACCGGGTTTAGATTTTGTTTATTCTGGGGCTTTTTCTCCAATCCCTCATCATCCTTTCACTCACTTTGGAGGTGCCCGTGGTGTAATGGTTATCGTCGCAGGAATTGGACACGGCGACACGAGTTCAAATCTTGGACTGATTGCATTTCACATAGCACTAATACCCTTGGGAAAGGTATGAATCCAATTATTCTCCTTCCAGCTATGGGTAAATAGTAGGGCAGACTAGGTTCTTCAACCTTGGTGAGGCAACTAGTCTAGAAGGAAAACTCTGAATTCAAACCTGTTAAACTCCGCTTAAAAAATTGACCTTGTGTCATATCCTCCTCGGGCGGAGGGGTTGGGTAAATATGATCCTTTCACTCGCTGTATATATGCCATTTCATTTCGTCATGTTTTAAGTAGGGGTTTTCATGGAGTGAATGAGGCATTTTGGTGATTGTGGCATGGTTGGTGGATGAAGGAACCTATTGTATGGGATGATTAAACATAAATGATGGTTGTTGACAATGAGTGTGACTACTAGGGCTACATAGAAAAAAAAATACTGTTTTCGTCCCCTTCCCGTCCACTCCCAAAATTTTGGGCCTTGTGCCCACTCAAAGATATACCTATGTATCTTTTAGAAATAAATGAAACCTTTACTCCAGATACATGTCCCTCACAACCAGCCTTCCCTTCGACGTGCTATGGGCATGTTTGCTCACTACTCCCAATGGATTGCTTCGTTCTCAGAAAAGATACAGCCATTAACACAAGTAGAGACGTTTCCTCTGTCCCGTCAAGCCGTTGAGGCATTCCAGGGACTGAAAAAACGATATTCAAAAATCTGCAATTACAACAATAGACCAAAATATTCCTCTGGTTGTTGAAACGGATGCGTCAGACTGTGCTATTGCTGCTTCTTTGAGACAAGCTGATCGTCCTGTAGCCTTCTTTTTTCAAGGACCCTCTCACAGGCTGAACGACGACACCCCGCAATTGAAAAGGAACCTATGCCATAGTCGAGGCATTAAGAAAATGTCGACACTACCCGATCGGACGCCACTTTAAACTTATTACTGACCAGAAATCAGTTGCCTTTATGTTCAATTCTAAGACTACAAGTAAAATAAAGAATGAAAAAATAGCAAGGTGGAGAATTGAACTATCTTGTTTCTCCTTTGACGTCAGCTACCGACCTGGCAAGGAGAACTTAACAGCTGATACACTGTCAAGAGTATGCTGTACGGCATCAAGCGGGGACGAACTCCAAACGCTACATAACAATCTCTGTCATCTGGGCATTACTCGAATGGTTCATCCTGTGAGGTGTAGAAACTTTCCTTTCTCAGTGAAGGAGGTTAAAAAGAATTACAAATTCCTGTCGCACGTGTGCTGAAATACCGCCTCGGTTTTATAAACCCAAAACTGGCGTTTTAATAAAAGCAACACAACCGTTTTAGGCTGATCAATCTCGGTCTGAACCTCTCCAGTTGTCGGGTAGCACTTCGGCCGGCCGTGTTATCTGCGGCACGGATCTGGCCGAGTGTGTCTCGGTACTTGGAGATTTCCTTCGGCCTCAGAGGGCCTTCCCCCCAGACTTTTACCTCCTTCGGGAGGGTTGGGTTAATCGCCCGGCGCCTGAGGCACCCCTAATCAGGGGAATGCCGACGGGGCTGTAGGCATTTTTGGGAAATGCCGGGCGCGTGTGGGCTACGGCCCTGTGCCCGGACCCACCATAAAAAAGGTCTTGTGCCATACTTGCCCGTTAGGTGGGGCGAGCAACAAATACCGCAACACAACCGTTTGAAACACTCAATCTTGATTTTAAGGGACCGCTACCAAGCAAAACCGATATATATTAACGGTTGTCGACGAATGTTCACGGTTTCCTTTTGCCTTCCCTTGCTCAGACATATCGGCTACTGCAATTATACAATGCCTCTGTTCACTATTCGCCATCTTAGGAACCCCTGCCTATATACATTCGGACCGAGGAGCTTCTTTCATGTCAGAGCAGCTTCGACAATTTCTACAGGAACGAAGAGTAGCTATAAACCGGACAACTCCCTACAACCCTAAGGGTAACGGCCAATGCGAAAGATATAACAGCATTATTTGGAAGACCGTTCAGTTCGCTGCCTCAAATAACGGATGTTCGATTGATAATTGGGAAGATCTCCTTCCTGTCGCATTATACGTCATTCGATCCCTGTTTTATACCGCCACAAATGCCACCCCACACGAAAGGTTTTTATCTTTCCAGCGACGAAGTTCGACGGGAGCTTCGCTTCCATCTTGGCTCTCTCGACCCAGTGCTGTGTTTCTAAGACGACGTGGACGAGGTAGAGCTTATAGGGGCGAACCCCCAGTACGCTCTAGTACGACGTGCAGATGGTAGAGTCTAATGTGTCTCTCAGGGACCTGGCACCTGCTGGAGACGTACCAGAACCGTGGATAGCCCCAGAGGACAGACCAACTCCCTTTATTTCTTGTAACAAAGATTACAAGAAGGCACAGGGCCTTAAGTTTTTTGGGGGAAGGGGAAGCGTGCGGTCTTGAATTGACTATGTTTACTAAGGGGACCTAGCTAGCCACATTCGCCGACCCATTCAACAGTACAGTATATAACCATTCATCCATCGCCATGCGCGCTGCAACCACCAAAATACCACATTTGCTCTATGAAAGAAGACCTACTTAAAACCCCGAAAGTGATGTATGATTTTATTTACAAATTAGGATTTATTAACAATGAATTCATATGGAGGGAATGGGGGGGGGGAAAAAACCGAAATATATACAAAAGAAACCAAGGAAAAATTCCCCGTTTGGTTGCCCTCCCATCCCCCCGTCTAAGAAAATGGAGGCCGAGTGTTTTCCAGTGTCCGAAAACACCGAAAACAAGCCGGACCTACCCTAGGTGGGACTGGGATCCTACTCTAGTGGGATAAAGAAATACAGGGTTGGGCGCGGAATGGGACAATAAAAGAAGGCAGGTAATATGATTTTTATATACATGTGAATTTTTTCAAGATCTTCAATAAAAGCGGGCTGGAGTATGGGTAGAGGTACAAAAACAATGGGGGTGGGGAAGATCTTGAGAACTAACGACTAGATGATGGGGACAGGACAGACCAACTCCCCCTGACACTGAAGCCCTGCCTGCTCCTCTGAGAAGGAAACATTTCGAGGCAAGGTATTTTCGGGCCCATAGACAGGCTCGCACTGAAGAGCCTCCCTGTTCGAGTTCTCCAACCACGATTCATGGACTGCCGAGGAGGCCACTGCGAGCTCGTAAGGAACCTGGACATTTAAGAGACTTTCTTCCCAATCAGTGAGAAATTTGGTGGGGGAGAATGTTGTGAATATGGATTATCTCCTCTTCATGATCCAAGCTATAAAAAGCTGTACATTCCGCTTGTCAAGTCAGGCGAGTAGTAAGATTCTTAATTTAATAAAAGATTACTAGACCGAATCTCTTGTCCTATTTTCATTACACCACCCTAACATTAAATTTTGTAGAAAAAGCAGAATATTTCTTCAATTTTTTATTGTAGAACATTTACAATTTAGTTAATATTAATGATGATGAAAATGAATATTAAATAGAGACACCATTTTTAAAAAATTATCTCTGTATTTTAAATTTAACTGATGATATTCTAAAAACCAGCATACTCACACAAATGCTCGATTCTTTGATATTATCCAAACTTTTCATAATTTTAAAAACTATATTTTCAAAAAATAAATTAAAAAAATAAAGATATATATAACCATAAAAAAAAATTATTTTATATGAATTGAATTAAAAAATAAAACAAAATCTTAAAGATTTCCTTCCATATTTGCGATTTTTTGATAAGAAATACACTTACGTCAGTTTCAGGTTTCTTTCTGGTTCCTCTTTTTTTTTCTTTTTTTTTTTTTTTTTTTTTTTGACTGGGTAATAAATTTGTGAAGACATTTGTGAATGAATGGAAAGGTTAAAGAAAACCTTTCCATTCATTCACAAATGACGTCACGAATTCCTTACCAAATCCACCGCCAAAAAAAAAAAATTTCAAAAAGAAAGGAACCTGAAAGAAACCTAAAACTGACACAATTGTATTTCTTCTTCTAAAATCTCAATGGCCAATACAACTTACGATTTAAGAGAATAATATGAAAATAATATTAAAATTGGTTTTAATTTTCAAGTATTTTCTTTGTTTCTTTTAGTGATAATTTATTACTAACGATCTGGATTGGGAAATAAATGTTGAATTAAATATTTTTTCCACGACATCGACATTTTAAATAATTTGTTTATTGATAAAGAAATTCAAATTCTTAAAAAAAAATTAAATTTTAAAAAAGAATAAAGTAAAAATAAATAAAATAAAATACTTTTCAAATAATAATTTGAAGCTTAAACGTACAAGTGTAGAGTTCTTTCCGTTCATTGAAACAGAACTTCCATCCCACTATAAATGATGTCATAGTTTTCATAACCAATCACAAAAGAGAACGACAGAGAAATAAATCTTTTTTACAACCCAATAAAAAAGTTGTAAAAAAAAAGAATTCTCACGGACTCCCAATAAACAAAAAAAAAATTATCTTCTTTCGCAGTAGTTTCCATTTTGGTCATTTTTTTATGAATTAGATTTTTGAAATTTCATTTCTCTTAGATCGTTAGTTGTATTGGCCATTTAGATTTTATTAGAAGAAATACAGTCGCAAGTAGAGGAAGACATTTTGAAGGTTTTCTTTCATTTTTAGATTTATTTCATATCGTAAAACATTTCTTTTCATGGACTTATATATCTTTATCTTGAGTTATTTTTTGAAAAATATACTTTTTAAAATCATTTTTTCTTACAATAATTCATGACATTATGATTATTGACAGTTTCACTAACCTCGTGGACTACTTTTGTGACGTCACGTTACAATCGAACAGGGCTTCTATATTTCGGTGGTCATGGTAGAGCCGGGATCGTCGAAAGAGAAGACATATGCCGTGGTAAGAGGTAAAACTAACTTCTTTTTGAGACCTCCAAATTTTAAGATGGGTGTCGTTCGTGTATTAAAATTTTACAGCGGATATCAAAAAAAATTATCAATCTTTTTTTTTTTAATTTTGAATTAATTTGTAGCAGAAGGTATTTTGGTTTAGCACGCAATTTAATTCGACGCATAATTTCACCCAATCAGGATGACTTATCCTATTCAACCCGTATCTCTTTCCCGGGCAGCAGAAATTGGGTAAACTGCCAAACACCCTCTTTGGCTGAACAACGCCGTCCAGTGCAGACATCTCACTGGCGGTTCTTCAATAGCAGCAGCAGCATGGACACATGAGGGAACATATCTAATTTGTGAATTCCTTGCGTTTATATCTTTTAGACCAAGGAATCCCTGTTGAATATGAATTAGATACATTCAATACACCACCACAGGAACAACTTTATGTCACCCCCATAATTAGCTATGTCGATGCGATGCCTTATTCCGCTCTCGGCACCTAGCTCTCATTTCACTTCTGGGCCCCGTTAATGGAGACAACGCACGCCTCTCCCCAAATCACCAGACACACAAAACTCAAGGTGACTCCAAAGTTTATTTCCTCCAACGGCAAACAAGACTTTTGCTAAACTACAGCGAACACAATCCCTCGCACGTCCAAAGATACAACCTGCTTTCTCATAACTCCATTTCGTCTCCTTACTCACTACCTTTCCCTCGAGATTTGCAGCACAAACGCAAACTACATTTTCCATGCTGCAAATAAAAACTATTCTTAAAAACATATTTCGACTTCGTACATCTTGAACCTTCTCTTTTATATACCTAACAACAACGATTAGCGAGGGAACTACAAACTTAATGAGGAAACAACTCAACATAAACACACACACACACGCACGTTACAACTTTTCCTCGCTAAAAATAATTTCACTAGCCGCTAAAAATTTATAAACAAAAAAAATGCATTATCTTGAACCAAATTGCAAAGGGAATTATTAAAACGGTCCAAATGTTCATATATTTTCTTTTCCTAAAGATAAAGAATTATCAATCAAAAGAGATAATTTTTCACCTACTAAATTTAGCATATATTCTATGAAAAAATAAATAAATTTAATTAAAACTTTAATGATTAAATTAATGTCAACTTTTTGTTTTTTGCAACAGAAAGTTAAGACATAAATCTAGCATTTATCGTATGCTTTGTTTTTAAAATGCAAAAAAAAAATCATTTTAAAAATATTATTTTAAAGAAATTTTAATGAATTCATAATGGAATCTTTTTATTGGCATAAAAATAATTTTAACATTTTTTTAGAATTGTTTATTCGTAACTAAATGAAACTTTAATTAGATTAGTTTTATGTCTTCGTAATTCCCAGTATATAAAAAAATCTAAGTTTTGTATTAAAAAGCTAATAAACTTCAACGATTAAGTTAATTTCATGTTTTTGAAATTCCCAACACATCAAAAAGAAAATTGCAAAAGTTTTTAACCGTTAAAAATCTTATTTTTTTAAAAAAAACTTCAAAGAAATTTTTAATATAAATTCATAAAGAAATATTTTTGTAAGCATAAAAAATAATTCTAATAATTCAATATTTTTAAAATTGTTTTTTCTTGAAAACTTTATTAATTTTTTTAATTCAAAAAAATTATCAAACGTTAAAAATCCTCACTTTATTTGTACATTGCTTCGTCAATAATAATCTTTTATGTAATTAATGAAATAAATGATGTTCCTTAAGAATATCAGAACATTCTCTTCACTTTTGCCAAAATTATAAGAAAAATTCTTCATATTGTAGATTTTTGCAGAGGGATTTTCTAAAATTTTCTCTAGAATTTAAATAGGGTTTGTTTTTAAAATTTTTTTAGGTATGTGAACTAAATTTCGACATAAAGAGAGAACCGTCAAAATTTGACGGAAAAAAAAAACACAGGTATCACAATTGTTGTTAGATTTCAAAAAACATATCTTCATTGAACACCTTTAGAGAGTCAATAGATTCTAGGAGAATTCGACTGGAGAATTCTGCCCTTAAAATGCTTTAAATCAAACTATTACTGATTAATTAGCATATAAAAAGTAGAAGAAATTCCATAATCTTGAAGATCTAGAAATGAAATGAAATTTTCTTGATAGAAATTACTGTTGTGTTGTTAAACGTTAAGAGACATTATACGCATCATCATCAAATTTCCCAATCAAAATTCGATCTGTCTCTTATAAATTGAATCTGATTTAGACATGTGGAAATGAATACAAGAGGGAACTATAAGATTCTTAAATATGTAACAGATAAAAATTCTCTTGAAATTCTGATTAAAAAGATGAAAAAAAAAATGAACACAAAACAACAACAAACGGAAACTCAAAATATGGTTTTTATATATTAAAATTGGAAATGTCATTTCTACTTTTGTTGCAAAAAAAAAAAAAAAAATCAAACACTAAGTTCATGAAATGTATATATGAGTAGTCCGCGTCCGCAAAAACAATTACAGAGGCGGACTACGCCGATGACGTAGCGCTTCTGGTAAATACACCCGCTCAGGCTGAATCCCTGCAACATAGTTTGGAACGAGGGGAAATAGAAAAGTGAAGTATGGCTGATCATATATGGAAAGAAAGCAGACTGGACGCCTTGTTTAATAAAAACAAAATTTACGCCGTATATATAAAATTGTTTGGAAATAAAGCCTAGTTTGATCAACAGTCAAACTATACAAGGGACAGTTGAGGAAGGCTGGAGGATACAGCGGCCGAAACGTATTTCAACTTAACTCAATAAAGATGAAGACAACAGTCCAAAAAACACAACGAAAATAATAGAAAAACATTTTTTCTTACATTTTTAAGAATTTTATTTACATTTGAAAAATATATTTATTTTACAGCTGAAGAATTTTATTTCTAACAAAAAAAAAAAAAAGAAAGAAAGAAAATGAAGAAAAACAACATTTTTCGATAAGGATGTGATTAATGATGAGAAGTTGTAACACCTAATGAGTTTTTTAATATTAGGATCACACAATTTAAAATTTTGTAATGATGTGTGTCTTAGTACAGTGTTAATATGTGTGTCTTAGCACAGAGCGTATATAATGTTAATATGTGTGTCTTAGCACAGGTTTGGTTTGGTTTATGGCATATCAACCTTTGTAGGTTACTTAACGCCAAATCCATTTTCATGTAAATAATCTGTTCTATTGAAAACAGTTCAGTTTAGCATAAGTACACAGTTTAATTGTCAAAAACATTTCCATTTCAAACTATTCAAGCAGTTATATGTAATAATTCAGTTAAGTGTAAATACAGTTTTAATGTCAAAAAACAGTTCTATTTGAAATAATTCAGTTAAGCATAAGCACGCAGTTTAAGTGTAAGTACGGTTTAATTGTCAAAAACGTTTCTATTTCAAGCTATTCAGTTTACTCAATTCATTTTAGCATAAGTATGCTGTTAGTTCTATTTAACCCATAGATAGGGCCCTATCAGGTGCTACCACGCCGGGCCAGAGTGGACCTGGCAGCAATGGCAATGAAGGGGTACTCCACATTCCCCAAAGCTCCAGCACTGCTGGAACCTCACCATCAGATTGTTTAATGTCATATATCAGGACACTCGTTGGGGGGGGTCTTACCCCTCTGCAGAGGTGCAGTCAGTGTATTCTACAGCCCCAGCCGACTGGGCAAGTATTAGCACAGAGCGTATATAATGTTAATATCTATATACACATCAAATTCAATTAAGTAATCTATTCAACGGTTCCGAAGAATAACCACTCTTCACCATTTTTTGAATGGGCAATGGAGAGTTGGAGTGATGCCGGCGGGAATTGAACCTATTATTTTATATTCTATCAGTACCGCTCCTCTTTCTAGCCAAGAGACACCGGAAGGGGTGTGCTATCCCCTCTTATTGCCGCTCAGCATTAGGGTTACCATCCCCACTGCTATGGCCCGAAAAATAACAATATATTAACAGCCCCTAAAACAGAGGTAAATCCTAGAACTGAGGATGAAGAGCATAGGTGTGGACTGTGATGGTGAGAGGTCGTTCAGGTCACCAGTAGGATTGTCGCATCAGGTACATCCGGAGGCCTGTAACCAGCTCAAGCAAGACAAGGATTGGGATCAGCGCGAGAGTGCAAGACCTGGAGGCGACGGAGACTGGAGAAGCTGCAAAATATGGTAAAGATGGAGCGACTCGCCTGTAAGTGGGGTATCAGGAACATCAATCAATACGTCACTGACAGAATGGATCGCTCCATTAGCAAAAAAAAAGAAAAGAAGAGAGGGTTATACTGAAGAGGAACATACGGAATAGACGATAACACCATCAGCTCATGTTACTACAGCGATTTTGTAGAACATTGAAGGTCTATCTTCCAACAACCAGGTATTTATATTTCCCCATTATTAAAGCAAGAAAAAGTCAACCTGGAGCTTGCTACCCACATTTTAATATCTGAAGCGGTTGCCTCGATCAAAAGAACGAAAAACTTAGCTCCTGGTCCTGATAATTACCGATTGCGGGAGGTGTTTGCCAGGCCTATTGAACAATTGACCATCTTATTTAACATTATGTTTTTTAATGGGCCTGGCGGGTTGCCAAAAGAGATTTTTGATTCCAGGGTTACATTCATAAAGACTAGAACGCCATCCTCTCTTCTGGATTATCGACCAATTGCGGTCGGTAATTTTATCACGAGAATCTTTCATCGTATACTTGCCAGAAGGATCAAGGACTCAATCACCAACCATCTAGATCAAGTTGGTTTTAAGAAAAAAGATGGCGTTGGATATAATATATTAAAATTACATAATATTATCAATGAATCCTGGAATAAGAGTAAAGAACTGATCTTGATTGTTCTGGATATTAAGAAGGCTTCCGATAGCAAATCCCATGAAGTTCTATACCAAGTGATGCTGAAAAGAGGTCTTTCACTTAAGTTGGCAGAATATATTACCGCCTCTATTGAAGCCACAAATTTAATTGGTAATACCCCCATTAAAAGATCTGGACGTGGGGTGAATCGATGTGCCTCCGTTGGCCCGATGTCCTGTTTTATAGATATAGTGGTACTGTTCGTAATTTAGAGTTTTCAGGTTGTGGTTTTCTTTTAGGAATGTTTCCTGAAGGCAGATGGTGGCATGATTAAAAAGAGATATTAGTATAAGTAGTTCATTGAAGTTTGGTTTGATACCACGACAGTTCCATTGCATAATATTGTGTGTTTTAGATGAACTAGTTTGTTTACTGTTGGTGTTCATTTTTGTTATGATTTCTGCTGGTTTTGAACTTTGGTACTTACTGTTTTGCTGTATGATTTTATTTGTTTTGTATGTTTGTTTTGGTCCCATTGTAGTTCCTTGTAGAGGAGATGTTTTGTGAGTAATGTTTGGTTTGTGTACTGGTTATGGTTGATAGGTATAGTGTCTTCGGTCTCCATCCTATCCAAGGGTGGGGGGTTACTTTCGGTTATATTTTTGTAATTTTCAGATTGTTTCATTTTTCCCAGGGATGATTTTATTTTGCTTTTAGTTCTGTTTTTGGAGGTTGATCGATGACTTTATTGGCTCCTTTTTTGGTTTGATGGTTCTTTTTGTTTTTCTATCAGGTAGGTTTTATTTAGAGGTTTGGTTATGGTATTGTCTTCCATTTAGTTTTCTTCTGTTTCAGTGAGGGATGTGGTTCTATTCTGTGTATTTGGATAACTTGAAGTAAATTCTTTACTCGGATTTTTGGCTGGTTTTTATTAGGGTTTTTGTGTGGAGAGATGGTTCTTATTTCTTCTTTTGAAGGTTGCTTAGGGGGATTTGTTTCAATGTTATTTGATTTTTTTCCGGTTTATGTTCAGTTATAGGTTTAGAGTTTGTAGTGTTGGAGGAGTGTTTTAAGAGTGTGGGTTTTATTTCTTGGATGAATTCTGGCCAGTCTTTAGATACTAGTATGAGTAGCTTGGAGATTAGTTCTTGGTAGTTTTCTTTTTTACTCTCTGTTTTTGGGTTGTTTAGGGAGATTCGGGAATAGGTTTTGTTTTTTATGTAGCCTTCAACAATTTTTCGGGCTTCTGGATAGGGAATGTTTTTTGTGTTTTATGGTTAAGATTTTTTTTCTTTTTTCCCAGCTGGGCATGATCTGGTATAGGATAGATGGTCTTCACCGCAGTTGGCACATCTGTTGTTGAGATTGCAGTTGATGGTGGTATGGTTTGGTTCTCGCTCTCCACATTTACCACATATAGTATGTCCATTGCATACACTCCCATGATGGCCAAGATTTTGGCATTTATAGCATCGGAGTGGATTAGGGATATATGTTTCAATTTTTTCATTAACGTAGCCGATTTTTATTTCTTTCGGAGTTGTTGGTGAGTTGAAAGTTAATGTATACGTGTTTGTTTGTATTGTTTGGTTTTCTTTCTTGATGGTAATTCTTTTTATGTCAGTTACACCTTGGTTTTTTAGTTCGGCGAATATTTCTTCTCTTGAACACTGAGAGATTTCTTTATTCCTTATAACTCCTTGAGATGAGTTTAGGGTTTTGTGGGGGTATGCTTTAATTTTTAAGGTGTGAAATGTTTTCATATTTTGTAAGAAGTTTATATGGTTTTTATTTTCAGTTTTAACCATTATTGTTCCATTTCTCAAGTTTTTAACTGATTTTGGACAGATACTTAAAGAAATTTTTTTTTTATGAGGAATGGAGATAGTTTGGTAAGTGGGGTATTTTCAAGCGATTTCAATATGATAAATTTTGGAAACGGAGGTTCATGTAGAATTCTCTCTTCATCAGAGCTGTCTGATTCTATATAAGGTCGTTTTAGGGTTTTTTTTTTTTTGTTTTAGCTTGGGATGTATTATCGAGCTCCATGGATATGTTTCATGAGTTTCATTAGCTATGGTCCCTACCCCACACGGAGCCCCATACGGGCATGTGCCTAGGGGAAAACCCATTCGCCTAGTAACATCAGGGCTACATAGCCAGTATACTCATGCTGATGGTAGACAGTTTTAATTTTGTCCCTTGGTTTTCATTACCAAGATAATTACTTACCCAAGGACAGAAAGGAGAAGAGGTCTTTTCTCAGCATGATTGACCCTTCAAGCCATCGCCCTCTAATTCAGATTTTTTTTTAAAAATCTGAAAGAGGGCTGACATGACCAGCCGATTGATCGGATCGGGCCTCTCCGACCGCCCGTCAAGCCCAGTAAGGGCCAAAGTGGAGTGTTGCGAGCCGCATAACCTCTTAGGTTGCCAGGTCATGGACTGCTCAGCCTCAAGCATCACGGGTCGCCACCCACGGCCAACAGGTAACCTCATTGGGGGGGTACCCCTCTGCAGAGGTGCAGTCAGCGTATTCTACAGCCCCAGCCAACAGGGTGATCATAAGAAAGTTTTCGACTAAGCTTTTTAATTTTTTTTTTATTTTTATATTCGTTAAATTCCCATTAACGAATCGCAAGGCATCATTTTTCCTTTTTGCGCATCTTTTACGTTGAACTTTCGTTTCTTGTTCAACGGAGTTGACGACTTCCATTAGGCCATTCTGCTACTAGAATTTCACTTTTCACCGGACCTAGTAAAAAGGGCAACCTTTCTCTCCTCTGGCGAAGCTCGGAACTGACTTTTGGATTTCATCCTTTTTGGCGGTAAAACGTCCTAACTGCCTCGACCAATCGTATGTCCTTTCCCTGTCTGGGTCATGACCTTTGCTCCTTTCAGTTGGTCCATCGCTGTTACTAGAGCTCGAAGACCCACCAACCGTCTGCCACATTTCCGGTCGTTGTATAGTAGTTCTTATTTTCATATATATTAATCCTATAGCTTCCGTTGGACCGTCACAATATATAAAAAATAATATGCTGACTATTATCAGAATAGAAGGCAAGATATACATAACTCAAAATTTCACGACTTCGATGGTCAGTTGAGCTAGTGATCCATATGACTGATACATTCAATTGTGCACACTTTTATTCTCTACACAGCTCAACTGATGACAGAAGACGAGGAATTAATGTCGTGACATTCGACACTGCCTTAAAAATTTGATAATTTTTAATAAATTTGGATATTACTCAGCATTTCCGTGTAAAAATTTCATATTTTGGAGGGATTTTTGTTTTGCTCTGAATTCTAAGCACTATATATATAGTCGGAATTAGGTACCCTGAGGAGCCGTTTTGGGCGAAACTGTAGTAGGATAGTCCTGACTCACGAATTGATTTTTGTATATGTATATGTATATATATATATATATATATATATGTGTGTGTGCGTGTGTGGGTGTATGTGTGCGATAAACAAAATAGGCACTGCGCAGGAAGTTAACTTATGTTTCAAACTCAAAGTTATGCATTTCGTGTCTGATTTGTTATAAGAAAAGTTTTTAAAATAATCACGGATATGATTGAGTCAAATTAAACCTGTTGAATAAGAAATATACCTTCATATGTACGGAATATGCATATGTTTTTTGATAATTGTCCTAAAGATTGGAGCAATATCAGTCCCCCCAGATACTGTCTTTTGACAGATAACATTTGCCACCAGACATTGTAAAGTGTTGCATTCTCCTGGATAGAAAAGAAACCCTTCTTTTTTCATTCTACAAGGGAGGCAATATTTTGAGGATGCAATTCGTCTGAAATCAAATCCAGCATCAACAACCAATTTTATAAGCCTCCTCTTACAAGAAATCTTAGAATCAAGCAAATAATGGAGAATAGTTTCGTCAGTTTCGTCAGTTTTATCTATATCATCTCCACATGAGAGAAAAATTTCAAAGACTCTAATCTTTTTATTTTCCAAACACATCCGCGCAAGAGATCTACGGGTTGAATTTTTTAAATGCTCATTTAGAAAATTTTCAATTTCTTTAGAAATTATATGGATAGAATCCTGATATGTATTTATGAGAAACTGCATTAGCTCGATAAAATAATGAAGAAAGTCTTCGAATTTCGAGGTATAAAATTTTCTTATCAAATGAGACATAGGTTGATGATGTTTCTCTCGAAATATTAAAGTATACTCACAGATCATATTGAAAAGTTTTTCTATTGATACTTCTTCTCTTGAAAAGTAGGATATATATTTTCTTAAAGCATTTTCAATATGTGATTGGACTTTTAAAAACCCTTTACACTCAAGAGAATGCAGAATCTTAGATAATGAGTCATATATTTCATGGAAATTTTGATGGACATTCACAAAGCTTAATGCAATTGCTGTTGCTTGTAATGTAAGCACATGTCTGGGGCCATATACTTTTCTCATATATAACAAAGCCTGTTTTTGATCTTCTCTAAACAAGTTAATATCGTTATCAGATAATTGATTTGGTAAGAGATTATTAAAAATTGGTGTGTCCATTGGTAAATGTTGTAGCCTCAACGATTTCTTCCATAACTTTTTCGATATAGAAGGTCTTCTATTAACATATTCAAATAAGCTTTCTATTTCATAAGTTTTAATTACTTCTTCTTTAGTGTAACCACCACATTTGATAATTGTCTCTGTAATATCATCAGGACAATAACGTATCGCCACTCTCAATGCATCATCATTATTCAGGTTTTTAATTCTTATATTAATATCTTGACGGCCGAGTAGATAATAAATAATTTCCTTATGACCCATTATAACAGCCTTTATCAACACTGTATATCCTTGTGCATCCAGCATGTTTATGTTGGCTCCGTTTACTTTTCGGTACTTAAGATGATCAGAATCAAAATTAAATGGCATTACAGTGTCATTTCTATTACTATGTTCGATACTGATATTGGCACCGTTGTTAACCAAAAATTTGGTAATTTCTAAATTGTCCATCAAGCAGGCAGTATAAAGCGCAGTTTCATAACCAAATGAAACACCGTTGATATCCGCACCTCGTGCCAAGAGAATCTCCACCATAATCTTAGAATCTAAAGACACTGCTTTTGAGAGACAAGTCTGTTTTCCACACTGCCCTCTTCCAAAGCTGTTCGGATCCGCTCCACATTCCTCAAGAAAATATTTAATAACTGAAGAAGATCGATGAGCGACAGCGTAATAGAGAAACGAAGAACCACTAACGTCTGTAGATATGATGAATCTTCTCTGTTCTAATGAATATGGATTCAATAGCCGTTTTATTTGGTCGATGACATCGGACGGGATAAGTTGAGCAATTCTCTTGGCAATTTCTAAACTCATAATGAATTCTGAAATAGATAAAGTGGAAGAAAATGAAAATTAAAACAGTATTTATATAACTTTTCGACTTTCAATTTTGATCTACTTTTTTTCTAATTGTAAAAAAAAATTCAGTGCGCATACCTTTTTCTATAATTACTTGTAGATTACATTCCAACTGGCAGATCGTATCCCACAATGGTCTTAAGTCGAATAAATAGTTTATTATTTGTAACTTAGAGCTTTTGTTTTCATTACAACTATATTTTCTATTCTATTCTAAAATTCATGACGATTTAAAAAAGATTACTGTGACAATGCATTTAATATTTTATAATAAAACATAGCGCATCATTTAATAAAATGCACTGAAAAAGAATCTTTGTAAAAAACTTGAAATGTTGGGGTTCAATTAAAATATGTTGGACACAAACAGTCTCCGATTTTATGAAATGATATTAAAAAATGTTAAATTATTTTTAACTGAGTCGGATTAAAAATAGAATCAATAGAAACTTAGGTCGATATATTTTGTTGGAACGTTTATCCATATGAAACCAAAAATAGTCAAAATTTCCAATCTATACAACAGTATTTATCGGGTCAGTAGAAATATGTTGGTGACTTTACGGGCACAAATTGAGAAGGGCGGAGAGACAGAGAGCACTTTTTCTGCTATCTTCTAGTAGTATAAAACATTAGTGTTACATTCTGTATGAGCGTCTGTACACATAGCATTTAAAAAATATTTAAACATAACTCCGCCAAATCGGCTACTGAATTCAAATCGATTTTTCGTACCCAGGGGTGAAACTCCCACTATAAAAGAGATCACCTTCATGGCCAAATGGAAATAAACTACAGGGGGATTTGTGACTCAAATAAGACAAGTAGTAAAAAAAAAAAAAAAAAAAAAAAAAAAAAAAACGTATTCACTGATTTTTTTTTCTTTCCTGAATGTAAGGGCGATTCCGATAGAGCTTCTGAAAGAGATGTCTACAGTTGCATTTGTCCAACCCTTAATTAGATTTGCTAAATACAAAACCCTTCGTTGATCAATGCTTATTGCGATCTTTAAATAGCAGCCACGAAAGTTTTTCATCATCCAAATACCAACAGTGAACTTGTGAACTTTTTAACTCTAATGTAAAATAATGTTTATACAAATGATAAATTTCTTCACGATTGAATTGAATGATAGTACACTTCTAGCGACAAATAGATCTTTTATGATGAGGGAACCAGATTTGTGATTGCTTTCTTACTAGTTACACATTTAACAAATCATAAATCCATTAAGATGAGGTTGGAGAGATTCTAATAAGATTGGGATGGGAGCCAATTTATTCACGATTTCATTTGAGATTATATCAGCAACTGAAAATAAATTTCAAAACCGTCCTTGTCCGAATATTTCCCGTGGGTTTGGGTGAGTAATCTGTACTCATTCCCTTACATGGTTATTTGGGTGGGTTTATAGATGATTCATATATTCTCTAGACATTTCTTCGTTTTGAAAGGAAATCAAAGTGGGAGAAGGAAAGACAAAACGTTTCCGTTTATCGGTAGATAATACGTTTGATGTTATCATTTTATTAAAAAATTAGGAGTCATATATATATATATATATATATATATATACACACACATACACACACACCTCTAGTAGAAGTCATGTGGACACCTCGCTAAACCCCTGATTATTAGTCAACTCGAATTATTTGACCTCGAGTCTGTTGAAACGGGTGTAAATACCCGTTTCAATAGACTCGATCTTAAATTGCACCCTGCCTGTCCACCTTCTCGCTCAAGCCGAAGACGGTTACCTTGATGTAGCCACTATTACTAACAACATGTGCAACATCTGACCCAAAGAAATACTCATCATCCACATTGAGGGAAAAGAAATGACTGCTCTGTGAAAGCCTACTACACACTGGCCGTCCCGCCAGTTGCAATGACGAATCTTCAAATAAACTGAACTCGCTGACACATTTCAGCAAAACCTTTCCATTTCAGATGTTTTTCTGAAAATATGTATTGTGAGAAAAAGTTATTTTCCCGTAGGTTTTTGTATTTCACATTTCTAATCATCCATCGTTAACTTAAAATTATTAATATCACCCCTCATGGTCCTGATGATGGTTCAGTAGAACCGAAACGCTTTAGTGTTGACCCGTTAATAAATCATTCCTTCCTCTTGGATCGTTGTTATCAGTTTTTCTACATATTGACGGATTACAATCCTTTATTTACTCTTATATATATATATATATATATATATATATATAGTAGTAAGTTAGCGACCATAGTCGAGGGTGACCCGAAGGCTCCCTTTTCGATAGCTACTACACCAAGGTGTAGGGGAGGGCGCTACTCCATTCCCAGGATTGCTCCACTTTACCCTTGAACCGTACCTTATAATGCTGAGTGTTAAGCAAGGTGGTATCAAGTACCATTTTTAAAGTCTTTGGTATGACTCGACACGTGTGTATGGGGGCGGGTAATAAACCAGGCAGGTAAAACATCAAAAGTACATCGTTAATCTTTTTACTAAAGAAAAAGGAAATTGTCTTCAAAAACAGACACCAGGATTTTTTAAATTTTTGTGTGAAAGTATAGAATTAAAATATTACTTACATTAAAAGGTGAATGAAAAAATAATTTGGCGTCGGCACATGGGAATTTGTCAACTTTCCGCTAGAATTCAAGGGAAATAAGCAGTCTCCAAATACACGGGTTATCTATTTATATACTCTGTCTATAAATCTCGCGCATGCGCTTTCTTCATTGACATCAAATCACGGGAGAATTTCTATATTAACATCATATCCCCTCCACCCACTTCACCGTTTTGAATGTATCTCTTTTCCGTAGTCAACACATAGGCTTTTATTTTCATGGGCGTGTCAGTGATTATAAGCATTTTCTCTCCCTGTGTGTGCGAGCATATATATATATATATATATATATATATATATATATATATATATATATATATATATATATATATATACACACACACACACACACACACTTACCTGGCACAGTTATCCGGTTTTTTAGCTTGTCCATCCGGCACGAATGCCGGACGAAGTATCCAAGCTCAATGTCAGATTCGAGACCGTATACCCCCCCACAAGCTTCGGGTGGGTGAGCTGCATTGATAACGTAGCATTACACCTTCTAGTTAAGCTTTGATACAGTGGATTCGGCCCGAAGAGCTCCCAGCTTCGTTATAGCATTTGACTTTCTGGTCTTGTTAAGCTTCGACACTGAATTTCGGACCGAATTTAATAAGGAATAAATCGTACATAATAGTTGTGAGTAGTATCTCATAGCTTGATAGTGACATAAGATTTATAAATCCCCAAAATTTACAGAAGGACAAATGGCGCAACGGTTATAGCTGTTTGATAAGTGCTTCTAAATGAAATTATTTTAATATTCAATACTGACTATAAGTAAATAAAGACTATTTACAAATTGGACCAAATCATGGCAAACGGACATGAACTCCGTGAAATATCTGAGATGAACAATTCATTAGTAAGAATGGTTTAATAAATTCTGCAGTCCATCGCTTAAACCATTACGCCACGAGGACAACCCCACGACCTTTCGAATTTTTGGGTTTATATTTAAGTAGTTTTCCGTGGTGGTCTTCACGTCTTTTTTTGTATATTTTTTAGTAATTCATTTTATTAGGACCTTAGGAATTAGATGTAAATAGTAAGGTTTTAAACATTGTTTTGTAAATTTTTATAATCGATAAACCTTTTTAATTTTCCATTTGTTAATTTAATGAGTTCATCTTAAATTGGTTGTAATAGTTGTTAGGGCAATTGGAACCTTTCATAATTTAGTTTACGAAGCTCTTTGCTTCGATGTGGCACAAGGCCAAATGAATGGGGCACCGAATGAGACTCGAACTCACTCGTGTAGGTTTGCTAGTCAAGGTTGCTAACCATTACACCACCAAAGGTGCCCTGGAACCTTTCATAATACAAGAGTAAAGGTAGTTTTTTTTTAGTCGTGTGTGCGTACGAATGTTGATACAGGAAAGGGGAATATAAGTTTTGCTGTTTCGGGTTTTCAATTGTTTTCTAATATATTAAGACTATTACCTCTCCGTCAGTATTTCGAGTCTCAGTGATTCGCTCAACCGAAGATAGAGTGGGCGATTTCGTTATCGCTGTTATTTCATTTTTGTGTATCTTATTTCATTTTTTAAAATTTGTTGTTGTTTTTTATTTGGAAAACGTTGAGATTGTATAGGGAAGAAAAAAAATTTAACAGATGGAAGAAATACAAACTCCAAATTTTGTATTTCAAGTAATTAGTAAAAAAAAAAAAATTACATTTCTTGATCAATGTGTCAAGCGCCAAGGATTAGTTATATTGTAAATAGGTAAAGTGACTCATACAGTTTTTACTGTGATTCACTTAACATTTTATTGTCAATTATGATTTTTTTCGGGGGGAGGGGGCGGTTAAAGGGCAAAAAGGTTTTAATAACCAGTATAATTAAGTCACCCTTTAAAATAACTTATTTTATATTCAGTTAAAAAAAAAAGCAGACTTTGTTTAGAGGGATTTTAGTAGCCCATGAAAAGATAAAACATTTAAAAACAAAACAAAAATCGTCCTTCTTAAACGTAAAATTTCTCGATCTCTTTTTCGAGTGCTCGGAGGTGTTGTAGTACAAATAAATAGCGTGAATTCTTTTTGATTTATCCTATTTACCCAACCCCTCCGCTTGGGCAGGATATGACACAAGGTCAATTTTTAAGTGGAGTTTTACAGGTTTGAATTCAGAGTTTTCCTTCTCCTAGACTAGTTGCCTCACCAAGGCTGAAGAACTCAGTCTATCCTACTAATTACCCATAGCTGGAGGGAGAATAATTGGATTCATACGTTTCCCAACGGTATTAGTGCTATGTGAAATGCAATCATTCTTGTCCAGGATTCGAACTCGAGTTGCCGTGTCCATTTCCTATGACGATAACCATTACACCACGGGCACATTTATTATTCTTATTAGCTAGAGTCGGGTGTATAAAGAAAAAGAAAAAACAAAGGAAAAGAAAAAGGATTCTTTTTCCCTGTTGCCATCATAATTTTCATAAGTTGATTAGATCGAAATCGAGATAATTTAACCGTGATGAATTTGGAAACTTGAAGATGTGGGGAGGGGGGATTTTGGGGGCGAGAGTAAGGAAAAAGAAAAAAAACCTCACAAAATCAGACACCCTAGTCCGGCGAGAGCTGAGTACTGGGACAGGATGACGAAAACTGTGTAAATGTAATTTACAAAGCGCTTTGCTTTGATGTGGCACAAGGCCGAATGAATGGGGCGCCCAATGAGACCCGAACTCACTCGTTTTATTTCTATGTATGATACATAGAAGGCACAAGGCCTTGAAGTTTGGGGGGGAGGGGAAGGGAGCGGTCATACTGTTCTATATATTCTAAGGAGACCTAGCTAGCCACATTCGCCGACCCATTCAGCAGTACAATATATAACCATTTATCCATCGCCATGCGCGCTGCTACCACCAAAATACCACATTTGCTCTATGAAGAAAGTCCTACTTAAAACCCCGGAAGTGATGCATGATTTTATTTACAAATTGTGAATTTTTACAAATGAATTCATATGATGGGGATGGGAGAAAAACCCCGAAATATATACAAAAACAAAGAAACAAAGGAAAAAATCCCCCGTTTGGTTGCCCTCCCATCCCCCCGTCTATAAAATTGGAGGCCGACTGTTTTCCGGTTCGAAAGTACCGGAAACAAGCCGGACCTTCCCTAGGTCGGGCAGGGAGCCTAATCTACAGGGGTAAAAAGAAATAAAGGGTCGGGCGCGGTATGGGTTGATGCAAGCAGGTTGTATGATTTTTATACATATGAATGTTCAAGATCTTTAGTAAACGTGGACTGGGATATGGGTTGAGGTACAAAAATAATGGGCATGGGGAAGATCTTGAGGACTAACGACTAGATGACGGGGACAATGACTCACAAACATACTGCTAACTAGGTTTCAAGGGGGAAAAACAGTCCTACTTACCAGAGGTGGGGTCCCTAAGGACCCGTACCGTAGACGCCATGGGCCGGCAGAGGAGGGAAGGATGACTCCATCGTTGCCCCCTTTCGCACGACCAGGCTCGCTGCATTCACCCACCTTTTGCTGAATGTTATGCGATCCAAGCGTTTTCTATCGCATCTGATTTTGACCCTCAGCTGATGCCGAAAATACAAAACCAGATCACGATGAGAAAAGTTTGCATCGTCATACAATCCCTTGTTTCGCGTCGTCCAAATCACCATTCTAGCTACAGCTAGGATCGCGAGAAACACCACACGCTTCTCACCCTGAAACGGAGGAAGAACGTTGTCCACGACGTAACTAACGTCGAGCAGCACGAGCTGTTTGGGTTCGATGCGAGCCGTCCACTCGCCGACGTAGTCCCAAAACTGGCGAACTCGCTCGCAGTAATAGAAGGCGTGCTCAGCCGTTTCTTCCGAACCACTGCCGCAGCGAGCGCAATCGGGCATGTCTGCAAGGCCCGCTTTGTAGTCCAAGCCGACAAGGGGTAACGCATTTCGAACAAGTCGCCAGGTGAGCGAGAACTCGGAGTTGTTCAAGAAGCTCGATCCTGGCGCCCAATTCCAGTGAGAGCGGATCTCCTCTGCCGTCCAGCCGTGCCGCTCGCTGAGAGGATCAGAAGCGGAACCCACCACTAATTCCCGATACAGCTCCTTCCGAGGCCATGAAAGGTCACTGGACCCAAGGGTTACGAAGAGCCTTTCGGCACTCGCGAACAAACAGTGCTTCGCCCAAAGGCCTACGTCGACCTTCAGCCTTTGGGTCTGAGTTGAGGCAAGGAAAAGTCCGACTCGCCTTTCGTCTCCACACTGAGTCCCCCGTCAAGACACGGCCCAGATATGCAAGTCTTTCAGCAAGCCAGTGGGTCTCCAGATCAGGCATACCCAGACCCCCGTTGCGTGTACGTTGGATACAGACCTGCCTACGGACCATCGGCCTTGCACCTCCCCAGACAAGTCTGGAGAGGGATCGTTGAAGCGCCAACCGATGTGCCTTAGGCAGAGGGAGTACAGCCAATCGGTAAAGGATCAAGGGGAAGACGTACGCGGCGCACGCCTCCGCCCTGCCCTTTAAGGACAACCTCCTTGAAAGCCAGATTCCCACCTGAGCATTCACCTTGGTTCGTACTTCCGACCAATTTCGATCCAGTTGGAGGTCGGGCCCAAACCACACCCCAAGGATGCGGATGGGTCCGTCACTCCAGCGGAAGGGCCCTGGAAGAGTATTGCTACCCCTCCAAGCACCAAGCCGCAAACCTTCGCTTTTGTCAAAATTGACCTTGGCCCCTGCAATCCGCTCATACTCGACAACCGCCTCTTTCACAGCCTCTATATCCCGGAGGCGGGATACAAAGACTGTGACGTCATCAGCGAACGCGGAAACCCTAGCCGCAAGGCGGCCAACGAATGGGATACCGCGCAGTGCCGGACTTGTCCCCTCATCCCTAAGCCTGCGCAGGAGGGGCTCCAACGCGAGGACATAGAGAAGAGGAGACAGGGGCAGCCCTGCCGGACCGAACGCTCGATCGCGATCGTCCCCGAACGCCTTCCGTTCACCTGCACCACTGCCTGAAGGTTGTGGTACATCATACTAATCCATCTTCGGAACTCCGGTTTGAATCCGGCAGTCTCCAAAACAGTCGCCAAAAACCGATGGTCAACCCTATCGAAGGCCTTGGACTGATCCAAACTGATCAGCGCGGCTTCGGTGTGGTCTTCTATCCCCTCTAGGACCTCGCGAATCAAGTGCAGGTTGTCCTGGATCGATCTTCCCTTCACAGCAAAGGTCTGCTCGGGGCTGATCAGATCGCTAATGACAAGCTGTAAACGATTCGCAAAGACCCGGGCCAAAATCTTTAACTCTGTGTTAAGCAGAGTTATGGGCCTGTAATCGTCTAAACCCTCCCAGACATGCCTGCCACCTTTCTTCAGCAATGTGATCACGCCCTTGGTAACGCTACCAGGGATGGCTCCCTGGGCGAACCATTGGTTGAACATATCCGTCAGAATAGGCACAAACATGTGCGACATCCTCAAGTACACTTCGTAGGGCAAACCATCTAGTCCCGGCGACTTGTTGAGGCCGACCTGCTTCAACGCGTCACGGACTTGCATTCATTAACCACACCCTCGCAACTAGCCGCTTCAGCCACCCCAAGGTGGGGGAAGTCGGCGAGATAGCTGCGAAACTCCCGGAGCGGGAGATCAGTGCAGCGGGCAAAGCGATCCCGAAAGTGCGCCCGAAAGGCGTCACGTATCTCACGACTCGATCGCAGCAGTCACCCGTCCGGGGTCTTGACAGACGCGATGTACCGATCGGGGAACCTTCGCACTTCTTCTTCACGCGCAGTTGCGTTCGATTTCACAGCTTCGTTGGGAACTCTTCTTAGCCTAGATCTAACTACGTGTCCCTTGTAGCGCTCGCTACTCTCACGCTCAAGGTCCCTCCTAGCTAGTTCTACACCTAGGGAGTCCCCCCCCCCCAGCCACCGCCCGGGAAAGTCTATCGTCTATAGATTTCGCTTCCTTGGTCCTTTCTAAGTTGAGCTGTCGACCGTACTTGGTGGCGAAATCTCCAATCCTATGTTTAAGAGATACCCACCACCTATTCCCGGTAACCGCCCCCACTAACGCCTGCTTAATTAGGGATTCCAACCGGTCCCGGAAGTCCCGTATCTCCAGTAAGGAGGTATTGAACTTCCAGTAGCCGGCCAGACTAGGCCTATTTGCTAACCGTAGACTGACTAACAAGTTAATGGTCAGTCCACGCTATCAAGTGGAACGTGGGACAACTAACAAAGTCAGTGTCAGCTCGTCTCACTAACACTCTGTCCAAGTAGGAACCTACTTTGGCAGAGGGCGAACTATCTAGCCACGTCCACATCTCCCGCCCAGGGTGATCAAGACGAAACCTGTCGACGAGGTCATGACGAGTCATGAGGCCGGCAAGGCTGCTTTCACACCTTCCCACACGCCTAACTCCCCGCCCGACGTTATCTATTTTGGGATCAAGGATCGCATTCCAATCACCCATTAAGACTAGCCGCTTAGTATCGTCCAGGAACGGCGCCAACCGACGAAAAAAGGAAGCCCTCTCCACAACGATATTGGGCGCATAAACCGCAACCAGACGAAACTTGAAACTTTTAACGGCAACATCGGCCACAACCAGTCGGCCCCCGTCACCTGCAAAAACAATTTCAACATCTGCATCAAGGCTGCGTCCAACTAGTAAAGAAACCCCAACGCTGGTACGGCTGCCATATGCTGAGAAAACGTTAAAATCGCTTTCCAGCACACGACAGTCGGCACCGCAAGTGAAGTGGGTTTCCTGCACCGCAGCAACATCTACACTGAGGGTTTTAAGTTCACCAAGCAAGCGCGTACACTTGCCCGGATCCCTCAATCCCCTCACATTCAAAGTAGCAAGGTTTAGAGCCATCAGTCCCACTTACCTTACTCACTGGCGACTATGGGCCGGAAATCCTTTGGGTTGAGGATTCCGACGGCCTGACGCAGGGAACCGGTACCGAGCTCAGTACTTACTCAGTCGTCCCTGGTAATTCCTCCGACATCTATGGGGTACCTCAGTTTTAGGGACCGATAAAATGACGAGTGAACTAAAATCGGGACCCTGCCCGAACAAAAAGGAAGCATTTTTTTGAGGGAGGAATGCTCCAACTCCGCCAGCCTCAAATCCGCACAGCTGGCTTCCTGAATGAAGCGCCACAGCTCCCTTGTGCGGTTACCAGCTGCGCGAACAAAGGTGGTCACCTTGGCTGCATCCCTAAACAAGTATGGGTTGGATATGTTTTTTTCGTTTATATGTCTGAATGAGTATAATGGTTTTAAAATTGTTTTTAGCTGATGGTCTGTAATTTTTGATGGGTCGGGTTCCGTGCATAAAGTTATTCCAATCAAAGGATTTCGAACTTGGTTTGTTTCTGAATGAGTTCTTGTATGTATTGGTGATGGTGATGGTGATAGTCCAATTCGATTTACTGATCGGGATCGGGAGAATATTTTGGGAGTGGTGATCGGAGAGAGAGAAGGAAGAATTGGTGGGAGGGGGGTTCTTTTTGCATATGTTGAGCTGGGGAGTGGATAATTTGTGCTGGGCGTTGTGGTTGATTTTGTATTTGTGCTGGTCTTTGAATGTTTTCTGTGGGTTTCTGGGGTTGAATGGGCATGGGTTGTTGAGATTTTTCTTTTTCTAATTGTGGTTGTTGTTTCTTTGGTTTTGGTATGCATTGTTTTTTCTCCCCATCCTTGTCTGAATCCCCACTGTCTCTTCTCCGTTTTAAATTAAAAGATGTTTCCATCTCTTCTGGTTTTTGACCTTTTTTCCCCTTCTTTTTTATTGGTGTCTGGGTTGTTACTGGTGCTGCTATTGTTGTATCAAGTACTATTGTAGAAGTAGTAGTCGGTATAGATTCTGTTGTTTTCGTGGGGGGTGATTTTTTCTTTTTGCTCCCTTTTACTAGAGTCCACCCTTCTTCTTTGTTGGGTTGGACCTCTGTATCTGTGTTTGTTTTTGTTTTTTCATTAGCTGCTGTAGTAGTAGTAGTCGTAGTTGTTTTCACATTAGTATTCGTTGTATCGTTGGCGGTCGTTTTGTTTGTGACGGTGGTGGTTTTCTGAGGGCAGGACCGCGAGAAGTGCCCTAGTTGTTTGCAATTCCAGCAAAGCGGTTTCCTGCCCTCTACGATGATTGTCATCGTTGTATCCTTATATGAAATAGTGTGAGGGATTGCGTTGAACCCTCCCCTATCTAAAACCATTGTGAATGTGAAATCACCGTATGCCGTGCCATGTGCTGACGTGATTTGTGTATAGTCCTCTACGCCGCCATATGAACTTAGATAGGCGGCGATGACGTCTCCATTAAGCTCCATGGACACGTTACATACGGTGACATTTATTCGTCGTTTTCCTTTGTACTCAGGTTGAAGCCGGAAGTACTTTGTGGTTATGTTATGTGCGGCCAGTTTTTTTGCAATTTCTTCAGATGGGAGCAAGACATCCCAGGTTGCAAAACTCCTTCGGTAAAAATACTTACCTGGGATGCCTGCAGTTTTGAGAAGTTCGTCAAATGCTTCTTTTTTAAGTCCCGCCAGTCTCCTGGTCTTTAAATCTGTTACCACAATCGACAGGGTCTTAGGCTCGACGGCCTCTACCAGCTCCGGTATTGGTAGGATTTCATTGTCTTTGAAATACTTTGCGTATTTCGTGACTCTGTCGTTTTCGTGGTCTTCCGGAGACTTTTTCTTCTTTTGTATTTGTGACGACCAGGAGACTGGCGTTGCTGGTGGCTTTTGTCCTGGTTGAATGGCCGATGAAGATAATGATAAGTCTTCCGGCTTCGGGGAGGGTTCTGAAAACATGTCCTGTGAAATCGTTTCGTTAGAAGGCGTTTGTTGTGGTATAATCCGGGATGGTTCCCCCATAGTTGCTTTTTTAAAATGGCAACTAGGGGGAAATGGTATTTAGTATACGGATGAACTTCAAATAATGCAATGAACGGTGATTAAAAATGGCAGTCGTTTTTGTTTTGTTAAGAATAAAAACGGTAAATTTGAATCGAGGTTTGACCCTCCTCAAAATCAAACAAAAAAAACAATTTTTTGAGGGGGGTCACGAAGCAGTAACAATATTATACAATAACAATTTTCAATAAAACAATTTTTCAACAAAAATAGCTTACTTTTCGCAAGTAAACCAACTGAGACTTCCTCTGTTGGCTCGAACTCACTCGTGTAGGTCTGCTAGTCTAGCTTGCAAACCGTTACACCACCAGAGGTGCCCACGAAAACTATGTAAATGTAATTTACAAAGCGCTTTGCTTTGATGTGGCACAAGGCCGAATGAATGGGGCGCCCAATGAGACTCGAACTCACTCGTGTAGGTCTGCTAGTCTAGCTTGCAAACCGTTACACCACCAGAGGTGCCCACGAAAACTATGTAAATGAATAATTTCGAACAATCCACATGTTTAAAAAAAAAAAAAAAGTACTACTGTCCTCGCAAATCACTAAAATAGACAGATCTGCGTATTTGATTAGTTGTTTGCAACAACCAATCAGATGCGCGGATGTGCGGCCTATAATCGTCCAAATAAATAAAAAGCCAATTTAATTTTTCTCTTTTTTTTTTCTATGTTGTGTAAACTGGAAAGTGTATCAGAGACTGATCATCTCTGACAGGGTCTACTGGGGGAGGGGGTATGATGTTAGAAGACCCAAAACTCCCTAAGGAACCAAGCAAAACATCACTGACGACACCCTTCGGCGCTAAATGTATTAAGGTGTATATTTAAAGTACGTTACAGTCAAGAGAAGTTAGTATTATTGAAAATGTTTGTATATTTTGAGGAAATTTTCATGGATGCGCGCAAATCTTATCGCAATTGCCGTTGCTTTCAATGTAAACGCATGGCAGTGACCATAAAATGTTCTCATATATAACAGAACCTGTCGACGATCTTCTGTAAACAAGTTGATTTTATTATCCTGACTTTGGAACTGGTTATGAAATATTTTCGAGTCTAATGTAAATTTTGCAGCCTCAATGATTTCTGCCATAAGGCCTTTGATTTGAATTGATATGCTTTTATTACTTTATAACCAGCACGTCTGATAATCCTATTTACCCAACCCCTCGGCTCGGGCAGGATATGACACAAGGCCAAATTTTTAAGCGGAGTTTGAATGCAGAGTTTTCCTTCTCCTAGACTAGTTGCCTCACCAAGGCTGAAGAACCCAGTCAGTCCTCCTATTTACCCATAGCTGGAGGGAGAATAATTGGATTCATACCTTTCCCAAGGGTATTGGTACTATGTGAAATGCAATCAGTCTCGTCCAGGATTTGAACTCGTGTCGCCGTGTCCATTTCCTACGACTATAACCATTACACCATGGGCACCTCCATGCTAATCATCGATATGATATCATCAGAACAATAACAAACAACCAGAATCGGTGCGTCTTCGTCCAGATGGTTTTAAAGTTTGACGTCCGTATTTTGACAACTGAGCAAAAAGAAATTGTTTCTTTATGGCACCATTCACGGCTTCCATTAACATTGAATTCCCTTCCTAATCCACCATGATAATGTTGTCTCTGTTTAATATTTGATATTTAACCTGGTCACAATTGGAAAAGGATGGCATTAGTGTTTTTTCCATTACTATTTTCAATATTGATATTGGCGCCATTTTTCCTGCAAAAATTTCGTCATCCCAAACGAGTTCCTAAAGCAGGCATTAACAAGCGCAGTTTTATTACCAAATAAAATACAGATGATGTCAGCCCCGCGTTTTAAGATAATCTAAACCATAATCTTCGAATTTAATGATACGTCTTTGGACAGACGAGACAGTTTTCCATACAAGTCTTTTCCAAAGATGTATGGATCAGCGCCGTATTCATCAAGAAAATATCTTACTGCAGATGATCGATGAGCAACAGCGTAAAAGAGAAACGAAGAACCTCTAACGTCGCTTGATATAATGAATCTTTGTTTTCTGTTACACGTAATCAATAGCCGTTTTATTTCGTCGATGGAATCGGACGGAATAAGTTGAATAACGGTTTTCGCTATTTCTAAACTCATGATGAATTCTAAAATAGATGAAAAAAAGAAAATAAGAATGAATACAACATTAATATAATTTTACGATACACTAAAACTTAGATGAAAATATTTTAAAAACATTGATTAAAAGAAATAGACTCCCCTCTGATCCTAATTAAAAACAAAACTTATATACTAGAATAAATTTAAAACCTCCAATTTAGTTAAGATAAAACAAAAGAATAGAAGAATAAATGTAGTATTAATATAACTTTACGGTTTTGTTTGGTTTCTTTGTTTAATGGCATATCAAGCTTTATAGGTTATTTAATGCCAAAGCCATTCTCCGAAAAGAACAGTATTGGTACTATTTAACCCATAACTGTGAGGATAAGGGGGTTCATACCTTTCTCAAGGGTATTTACCCGAAAGTGAACGTAATAGCACGACTGGAGTACGAACTCTCATCATACGATTCCGCAGTCCATCGCTTTAACCATTACGCCACGAGGACACCGCCCTATAACTTTACGACTTTCCATTTACATCAAAGGGTTTTCTAGTAAAAATTAAATTCAATGTGGAAACTGATGATTAGATTACATTCAAACAGGCAAATCGTATTGGAAAATTGTCGTAAATCGGATAAACAATTTTTTCTCGTGTGTTTTTCTTTTTTTCATAACGATATTTTCAATTTCTTTTATCATTTGTCAAGAATTAAAGAAATGTAATGGTAACAATGCACTTTACATTTTTTAATAAAGCATCCTATACAGGTTAATAAAATAAAATAATATTTGTAAAAAAATAGCAAACTTTAAAAAAGTTTCGCTTCAATTTAGAATATATTAGACACGATCAGTTTGAATTTACATTTAATTAGTAAAATAAAAATATCAGCCAACAAGATATACTCTGCAACACTCCAAAT
>OY757922.1:20190448-20235448 GCA_963585895.1 Sepioteuthis lessoniana
AATTCATGGCGTTTTATCAAGTTTTGCTTCTTCACAACAGTCAAACCCTTTTTAAATTCTTTCTTTCTTCTTCTGTTTCTTTTATAATTTATTATTCTTTCTTTGTTCGGATCAACTCGCCAAATGTACTATTTTGAACTCCGCTTTCTTCTAAAGCGAAGACGCCTAGATTTTATCAATTTTAGAGGAAATGTAGACAATAATAGTAGATATTTTTAGGTATTATTCCTAATTATACAGCATTGACAAACTCTATACAGAAATAGGAAAAGTTAGCAAACCAACAATTACTATACGCTCTAATATTGATGTAAGGGGGAGTGGGCAAAAAGAAGTATCACACACACACACACACACACACACACACACAGAGTCTCAAGAAATAGATAGATAGATAATATACACACATATACATATATATGTATTACACACACACACACACACACACACACAGAGTTGCACTCTCTCGAGAAATAGATAGATATATACTTTATATATATTAGATGGAGAGAGAGGGGGGCAGAGAGGGAGAAAGACAAGATAGACGGAAAGTTTTACATATAGATGTTTTAATTTATTTATACTTACATATATACGTATAATTTTGATATTTAAATATTTCTTACCTTAAATTTTCATTTAATTAATTCATTGTCGGGAAAATAAACAGAATCCCATTTTTTTTTTTTTATCAAATTTAGATAGATACTGTGTAATGAACGGGATTTAATTATTTTTACTCAATTTTGTTAAATAATTTTAATGCCTAAATTTTACACATGATTTCCTCAGAATCTTGATGCCAGATTTTTCCAATCATTTTTCTAGCAACTTAAATAAATTTTGCTTCAATAAAATTAATAATTTGATAGTTTAGAAAGTTTTATCAAATGATATCGTCTGATATTTAAGAAAATTTATATTTATGATAGAATATAAATATTTACTTAAAATGATTATATCCCTTCAAATTTAAGTCTAAGTAAAAGAGGAAGTGATATAAAAAGAAAACAAGAAAAAGTGATGAAAGAATAAAAAAAAAACGAAAGAAAGAAAGAAGAGATGAATGAATGAAAAAACGAAAAAATAAAAACAAAAGCCGAATGATACTGTGAAAGTCATCGTATTTCAAAGGGCATCTGTAATGTTTACTAAGCTGCAAGCCTTCTTGAGTAAGTTTAGGTCTCATTGGGTGCCCTATTCATACGGCCTTGTGTCACATCTAAACAAAAAGCTAAGTAAATCGCAACGTAATATGTGATCATGCATTTCTAATTAAATTCCTTATATTCCTCTGACGTCATATCTCTTTCCCATTTTGAAATCATCAATCGACTAAAAAGGAATTAAAACTTTTCCTTCCAAATTTTAACACGAACGAATTAAAAATAAAATAAAATTAGATAAAAAAGAAAGAAAAGAAAAGTGTAACCAGTGCGGAAAGAATTTTAAGCAAGAATTTTATTGATCTCGGAAAATTCTAATCTTATTAAAGATTAATTGACAAAATTTAATGCTGTTTTTATTTATTTACAAATGATTTTCTTTTAGTTAATACAGAATCATACAATTTAGCTGCTTTTATTATTTGTGTATATTTGTTGCTTTACTTATTTCCTTTCCTCAGTTCAAGAAAATTCATGGCGTTTTATCATGTTTTGCTTCTTCACAACAGTCAAACCCTTTTTAAATTCTTTCTTTCTTCTTCTGTTTCTTTTATAATTTATTATTCTTTCTTTGTTCGGATCAACTCGCCAAATGTACTATTTTGAACTTCGCTTTTTTCTAAAGCAAAGACGACGGGATTTTTTTATTAATTTTAGTGGAAAAGTAGACAATAAAAGTTGATATTTTTAGGTATTATTCCTTACCGAATTCTACAGCGTAGCAAAACTCTATGCAAAAATATGAACAGGTAGCAGTCCAATAATTATTATACACTCTTGTATTAATGTAATTTTATATTTTCTGGCAGGGTTTCACTATATAAGTTGTAAACATTTGTTTTATGAAAAATCTACATGATCGTTATGTAATAATCTCTGCTTCTATCAAAATTGCTTCTAGTTTCACATTACGTTTCTTCCATTTTTAATGAATTCATTATTTCAATATCCCGTACATTTAAATTTGTGTCCTTCAAAATGATAAAAATACTTCAATAAAAAAAATTGTGCCTTTTCTTGTCACTAAAAGTAATATCTCAGTCTGCACACAGAAAATCTGTCGACCTTTCAAATCAGATTAAAAAAATTGACACAATTTTATATCCAGTAATTTCTTTACTTCGAGAAAACAAATAAATTGTATAAACTCTTTAAAAATATCTAAGTTACGGATTAGTTATTTAATGGGAAAAAATGACAGGTGCTATTAAATAATGTTTACATACACACTGAGTGAGAGAAAGAAAGACAAGATAGACGGAAAGTTTTATATATATATATATATATATATATATATATATATATAAATAAAATGAAACTTTGTTAGAACCTAACTTATATCCATTAGATATCATGACACAATGGGGTATACCGAAAGAGAATTTTGTTTTAATCCACCCGAATCATTGGGAGGTATGATTTAAATAAATGTTACACCGCTTCACCCCGCCCCTCACCTACGTACAAATAAATTCTACGACGTTAACCCTCTTAGTCTCTTGAAAACTGTTCTCAGGCCCCCGTCACCTTCCTATTTCACCTTTCTTTTTTTCTATTTCTCGTTTTCGTTCATTTATTGCTTTTTTTCTTTCTTTCACTTATTCATTCCCGTTTTTCTTTCTATGATTCATTCATCTTTTAAAACTTTTTTCGATCAATATTCATTCCTAATTCTTTCTTTCTATTATTCATTTGCTCTTTTTTCTTTCGATTATTCATTTTTTTTCTATCATTTATTCTTTCCTTTCTTTTTTCCTTTCAATCATTCATTCATACATTTTTGGTTTATTTTTTTCTATCAATTATTCAATTTTCTTTCTTTTATAATTCATTCACTCTTTCATTGTGGTTTGTTTGGCTGTTATGGCATATCAATCATTGTAGGTTATTTTATGCCAAATACTCTTTATATATACATATTAAATTTTTAAACGAGTCTTTTTTTTGGGGGGGGCACACTTAAATAGTTTCCGGTATTTCGTTCAACCAAGAATAATTAAATTTTTTTATTAGTTATTTCTTTGCACGCGGATAGTTTCAAGTATTGCTATGTAATAGTGACAATTTAACATCAGACATTTGCTTGTACACGTTTACATATATGTTTTGCAAGTGAATAGTTTGTTTTCATGAATATACCTTTTTCTCTTTTTACTCGTTCAAATAAAAATAGATGATCACAAAATACTTCAAATGGTTTCAGATATTTCATTTGAACAAGAATAATTGTATTTTCTATTAAACATTTCTTTGCACGCAGAATGTTTAGTATTGCAATGTAATAGAACAATTTAACATCAGAGATTTGCTTGTACACATTTAAATGGACACACACGTGTGTGTGTGCGTGTGTGTGTGATTTGTAAGTGAATAGTTCGTAGGTATTCTAATAGTTAAATGAATTCGAGCTAATTTCTTTGCACACGAGTATTGCTATTGTTTCAACACAATTAAACGTTTCAATTATTGTTATCTAACACTAATAAGTCTATTCAATGTTAATTATTTGTTCGCACACAGTTAAATAACTACAAATATTGCTATTCTACACTAATTATTTGATTCAACATTACTCATTCATTTACACAGTTAAATGGTTCCAAGTATTGTTATATATCAACAACAATTCGGTTAAACATCAGTCAATTGTTTACTCACGGATAAATGTAAAAAACACTTCTATTTCTAACAATTCAATTTTTATGCATTGATCTTTTTTTTTTTAATCTCGGGAAGCTCCAAATTTAGATGTTAAAAATAATTAGAATAGTTCTTAATTTCACTTTTATTTTCTATAAATAAGGTAATAAAATATGAATATTTTCAAAACTGCAAGTCATTTTTGTTCGGAGGTGTTCTGCCCATAAATTTCTTCTAAAAGCAAATTTTAAAAAATATCTTTATGGTTTTATTTAGCGAATACACTAAGAATTATTCATTAAAATGATTAAAAAGTTTTTAATTTGTTTTGAAATATCTATCTAAAAAAAAACAAAAAAAAACCCACTGGTGATACTCGCAGATTTGGAAATATACACATTCTAAAAGTGAAATTAAAAAACACTTTATTTTTAGTTTTTAGCGAATTCACTACATATTTATTTAGGGAAAAAGGACATTCATTTTTCCTGAAATCTTATTATTTTAAACATGTGGGCTGGAGAGCTATAGCATTTTCTCTCTCAAATATATTGTCCAAAGACACAAAAATTAAATAGTTTATGCGACGATTTCTTTCATATTTTACAATTTGTTTATAAATATGATAATTATTTATATAGTTAACAATATATTCGAAAGTTTGATAAATGAATTCTATGGCTAAATTAGCTTTAAAGACAAAATACTGACTTGGTGAACAATCAGGGAATTATCTGATTTGAATAAAATTTTCATTGTTGATTTATTAATCAATGAATTGTATAACGCATCAGTTATTTTATTTTAAAAAGATTGCTGATTTCTTTCAGGTTAGTTGCTCCACCACCTTTTGGGGTCTAAAATCACTCAGGGTATTTAGGACTGTCCAAAATATACACTGACTCAGGGGAAGCAAGTGGAATCCTAACGGGACTCCGTAGGTTTTTAAGTACTGTAATTGACGGCATATAAGCAGGGCAAATAATAAAAAAAAAAAAAAAAAAAAAAAAAAAAAACAAAGTACTAATATTAAACGTGATGAAATCAATATAATGAATATTATCAATAACACTTTTAATCTGAATAATAAATAGCCTTTTAAACAATGACAAAGTTTAAGCTAATAGAAGTTGCCAGATAGCTAATATCAACCGAGTATCATGGATTTTAAATCTACGTACGGCATTTGTTTTTTTATCTACACAGAAATTAATTTCATCTCTATATATAACCCCGTCGATATTTTACGCCCGCAAAATAAGAGCGGTTAAAAGTTAAATAACCTGAAAGAAATCAGAACGTTTTTAATAAAATTACTTATGCATTATAAAATTCCTTCTTTGATAAATCATCATCATTTGCCACCCATCCCTATTGTCCATTGCTTCAGGCAGGTCCTCAAGGCTGCATCCCGTATCGGCACACAGCTGTTGTATGTAGGTCGTCCTGCCTTTGCTCGTCCATGTGAAGGGGTCTACAGGAGTATATTACTTATGAGCATGTCTGGTTTGTCTAATTTTTATAGTTTTTGTGATGGGTGGTAGGTGGCCGTACAGCTGCTGCTTTATGGGGTTCTGCCTCCAGGATTTGTTCAATATTGCTCGCAACATTCTTGTATAGTTGATTCAAGCTTTTTCTTCATATATTTAATAGCGTCCATGTTGTGCATCCATATAGCTGTATCGACACGACCGCTGTTTGGAAGAAACAGCGCTTAATTTTATCGGTCAGGTCTGACTTCCATATGACCGATAGTCTATCGTTAGCTGAACATGCCTTTGCTAGTCACGTGTCGATGTCTCGGTTGATGAGACACTGCTTCCTCGGTAGGTGAACTTGTCAACTAGTTTCAGAGATCTACCATTTAGTGAGGAGGCATCAACTGTTTGATTAAAGCACATATATTCCGTCTTGTGTTCATTGACATGGAGAGCGATGCATGCAGTGGCTCGTTCCAGACTATGTAGCAGGGTTTCGGCTTTGGTGAGTGCTTTTGCCAGAAGCGCTATATGATCGGCGTAGTCGGTGTCGGTAATTGTCTTTGCAGGGAACCTTCTGATTCTTTGTTTTGTTAGCTTGAAACCTGTTTTTTTTTTCATTTTATCGACATGTTCTAAGCATGTAGTCTAGACAGATGATAAAGAGATATAGGGCTAATGTGTCTCTTTGCAGTACACTTGCTACAATGTCGAAGTAGTCTGTGTCTCCATCCGGAGAATGGACTTTTACTTTGGTGTTTCTATAGAGCATCATTATTGCTGCGACGGTTTCTTTTGGTTGGCCGTAGGCGAGTAGAATTTGCTCCATCTTTCCTCTGTGAATGAAGTCAAACGCCTCCGTAAAGTCGACAAATAATATTGTTGACTGTAGGTTTTTTGCGCATAAACCTTCAAGAATTCGACGGATAGTCAAAATTTGTGACGTCTTGGATCTATTTCTCCGGAAGCCATTTTGGCTCTTTCTAAGTATGTTGTCAATTTTGCGGTTGTCTAGTAGAGCATTGTATATCTCGGCCGCTATGGACGTAAATGTTATACCCCGGTAGTTCTTGGTTAATCCGATGTCGCCCCTTTTTAGGGAAAGGGTGCATCCCTTCATCCATCTATCTAAGATTTTGATTATATACGGCATTACAGTGTCGGAGCAGTATGTTGTCGAATTTTCTGGTCTTCCATACTTCTGGGGGAATTTCATCGAGCCCTGCAGCTTTTCGATTTTTAATTTTTCTATCAAGCGAATACACCTAAAATTAGATATCAAAAAAACAAAAAAAAAAAAAAAAAAAAAAAAAAAAAGAGAAAGTTTTTATCTCATTTTTAAAATGTGAATATTTTCAAAACTGCAAGTCGTTTGTTAGGTGGTATTCTGCCTATAAGATTCTTCTAAACAAAGCAAATTATTTTCTTAAAAATATCTTTAAGGTTTTAATTAGCGAATACATTAAAATTTATTTATTAAAATGATTAAAAACGTTTTTAATTTCAGTTTTGAAATGTGTATATAAAAACACTGGTGATACTCGCAGATTTGGAAATATACACATTCTAAAAATGAAATTAAAAGCTTTTGATTATTTTTAATATTAATTGATTTTGGCGTATTTGCTGCATAAAAAATTCATTTAGGGAAAAATAATTCATGGGTAAATAGTAGAAGAGAATGACTTGTTTAGTATTGTTTAGAAAACCAGTATGGGAAAAAGAAAAATCTGAATTTAAACTAGCTATTTGTGTCATCCTGCCCGATTGGATTTGGGGAGAAAATTAAAAATGCATTAGAATTTAAAAGATTAGAAATAAAATATATCCGTAAAAATTTATTAAAAAAAAGTAAAGTAAAATTGGCGACCGAAGTCGAGGGCAATCAGAAGGCTCCTTTTTCAATAGCTACTACACCGAGGTGTAGGGGAGGGCGCTACTCCTTTCCTTAGATTACTCCACTTTACCCTTGATACGTACCTTATATTGCTGAGTGTTAAGCAAGTAGGTATCAAGTACCATTTTTAAAGTCTTTGGTATGACTCGGCCAGGGATTGTGTTATTTGTTGACTTGAGAAATAGGAAAAAAATCTCAACGAATGACATGGCTTAGTTGAGTTAATAACTACTTAAGAACTGTACCTTTATATTTATGGAATATGCATATGTGTTTTGATTATTGTCCTCAAAATCGTAGGAACGTTATTGGCCCAAAATACCGTCTTTTGACAAATAACGTTTGCTGCCAAACATTGTAGAGTGTTACATTCTTTTGGATAGTAAAAAATATTTTCTTTTTTCATTCTACAAGGGAGACAATATTTTGTTGATGTAACTCGGCTGAAATCAAATCCTGCGTCAACAACTAATTTTATAAGTTCCCTCTTGCGTGAAATCTCAGAATCAAGCAAATAATGGAGAATAGTTTCGTTATTGTCATCTGTTTTGTTAACATCATCTCCACAAGAGAGACAAATTTCAAAGATACTAAACTTTTTTCTTTCTAAAATAATCTTAGCAAGTGACCTACTGGTTAAATTTTTTAAATGTGTCTTTATAAATTTTTTAATTTTCTTATAAATTATATAGATTGAACTCTTGTATCTATTTTTGAGGAAAGACATTAGTTTGATAAGGTAATCTTGAAATTCCTCGGAGATTGTTGCGTAAAAGTTTCTTGTCGAAGGTGTCATAGGTTGTTGATGTTTTGCCCGAAATATTATGGTGTAATCACTTAAAATTTTAAAAAATTCTTTGAATGATGCTGCTTCTCCAGAGAAGTTGGAAGTATATACTTTAAAAATATTTTCCATATGTGGATGAATTTGTAAAAACTCCTTACAGTTAAGAGAATGCAGGATTTTAGAAAATCCTTCAAATATTTCAAGGAAATTTTGACGGACATACACAAAGCTTAATGCAATTGCTGTTACTCTCAATGTAAGCACATGTCTAGTGCCATATAACGTCCTCATATGCATCAAAGCCTGTCTATCATGTTCTCTAAACAAGATAATATCTTTATCAGATTCCTGATTTGGTAAAAAATTTTTAAACATCGGCGTATCTGTAGGAAAATCTCGCAGCCCCAACGATTTCTGCCATAACGCAATCGATTTAGGATGTCTTCTATGAATATATTCAAAATAGCTTTTCAATTCAAATGCTCTAATTACTTCTTCTTTAGTGTAACAAGCGCGTTTTATAATCGTCCGTATAATATCATCAGAACAAAAGTAAATCGCCAGACTAAGTGCATCTTCGTTGTATTGATTTTTTATTCTAATATCAACATCTTGAAAGCTGAGTAGAAAAGAAATAGTTTCCTTGTCATTCATCATGACAGCTTGCATTAACAATGTATTTCCATGTTCATCAACCATATTTATATTGGCTCCATTTTCTACTAGATATTCAGCTAGCTCACAGTCAGAATAGGGTGGCATGAGAGAGTGTGATTCATTATTATTTTGAATATTGGTATTGGCGCCGTTTTCAACCAAAAATTTCGTCATTTCTAAATTATTATGAAAGCAGGCAGTTGCAAGCGCAGTTTGATAACCAAATGAAACACCATTGATATCAGCTCCTTGTCTTAAGAGAATCTCTACCATAATCTTTGAATCTAAAGACACTGCTTTTGTGAGACACGTTCGTTTTCCATACTGCTCTGATCCAAAGCTGTTTGGATCTGCACCACATTCTTCTAGAAAATATTTTACAAGTGAAGAAGATCTATGAAGAATAGTATTGAAGAGAACGGATGAACCACTAACGTCTGTAGACACGATAAATCTTCTCTGCTCTAAGGAATATGGACTCATGAGCTTTTTTATTTCTTCGATGGAATCAGACGGGATAAGTTGAGCAATCATTTTGGCAATTTCTAAACTCATGATGAATTCTGAAATAGATAAAAACAAAAGAATATGAGAAAAAAATAATCAACATCGATACAACTGTACGACTAGATTACATTCTAATAGGCAGATCGTATCCCCAAACTGTCGTAAATTGAAAATATTATTTAATATTCATTTCTTGTGTTTTATTACGATTATATTTTCTTTGTTATTTTTATAATTTGTCAAGATTTAAAAAAAAAACAAAAAAAACCCAGTAATGATTATAATGCATTACATATTTTTTAAATTAAAACATAGCAAATAGTTTGAATATATGCACTGGAAAAGTCTTGGTAAAAAAAGACAAACTTTAAACGTTTGGGTTCCATTTAAAACTTATTGGAAACAAACAGTTTCGGTTTTAAGGAAATGATATTAAACGATGTTAAATTTAAAAAATCAAATAGGATTTAAAAATCCAGTTAAAAGAACTTCATGACGATACATTTTGTTTGAACTTTTTTCCATTTGTAAAAATAAAAAATAATTTTGTGCATATTCAATTGTAGTTATCTGGTTTTTAGATATGTCATGTTGTTGAGAGAGAGAGAGAGAGAGAGAGAGAGAGAGAGATAGAGAGAGAGAGAGATATATATATATATATATACTTCCTGTCATCGTCAACAGAATTTTAATCTCGCTTCCCTCTTTATTATCATTACTCCTAGGAATGCCCCTTGACCTCTTTCATCCGGTGATTTTTCAAGTGATATAACCGGAGGACGTTTAAAAGTCAAAAGTGTAAACAAATTGAGTAAAAAGGGGGATGATATGAAAAATGTTGGCCAGACAAAATGGAGGAAAGAAAGCAAATAAAACCACCCTAAGTCACACCAGAAACATCTCCAAGTTTACACCTTTGTCTTTTACGTGTCCTTCGGTTGTATCACTTGAAAAATCACCGGATGAATTAGCTCTAGTGGCGTTTATAATAACATTTTCCCTATTTTTGCTTTTTCTTTTATTTACATTGACTAATATATATATATATATATGTGTGTGTGTATGAAGTTTTGATTGGTCAGACTGGTGCTGAATAGTTGCAAAATACGAGGATCATTAAATAAGTTTCCAGACTTTTTCCGTATGAGCACTTTTATTGATAGTACACACAGGAAACTATAGTCTCCTACGAAGTAATCTCCTCCGGCTGCAATGCACTTGTTGTACCGTTCCAACAACTTCTGGAAGGTCCCATGGAAGTCCTCTCGTGTGAGCGTGTCAATGACCCTCGTCACAGCCTCTTTCATCTCAATTGTCTCATAACGACAGTCTCTGACCTTAGGGAATAACCAAAAGTCACATGGAGCAATGTCTGGACTATAGGGAGGGTGACGAACTGTCTTGATGCCCATCTTGCTCAAATAGTCTGTGACAAGGATGGAGTTGTGGATTGATGCATTGTCCAGGTGGAAATGCCACTGACCAGATTTGAAGAGTGCTGGCCTTTTCCGACGGAATCTCTTTCTGAACTCTTAAAACCTCAACATAGTAACCCTAACCCTTTGGCGAATCAACTCTGGTGTATTGACGTCCTTACTCCTCCCACACCTCTCATCCCTCGCAGACTCCCTGCCTTCCTTGAATCTCTTATGCCACTCAAAAACTGATGCTCGATTCCCGCAAGATGATCGAGAAGCAGTCTGAAGCATTCCATACGTTTCTGTGGAATTTTTTAAAGTTTAAAACAGAGTTTTATTGCATATCATTCTTCTAAAGTGTCCTCACGTCCAGATTGCATTTTTTGAAATTCATCAGCTGTGACAATCAGGCTTTAGTAGGGTGCATTCCAGTTGCTGCTGTAGCTGTTCCTTTGAAGTTGAAATCTCAAAATTGGTCAGTCATCTCATAAGATGGATAGCAATAACATACTGAATTCTACGATAATTTTAAATGCCTGTACAAAAAAGTCTGGAAACTTATTGAAAGTACCACGTATGTTATTTGAAATAATTCACTTTCATCTTTTTTAGATATTTAGCAAGATAGAGATAAACTGATAGCCGAATTATTCAGACAGAGCTAGAAATGAGGGATCAAACACTGATTTAGAACATCAACCACACCCAAAATGACCAGATATCACTAACTTATCACCAATATCTCTTCAGTGGTACAATCCAACATTTCTGTAACCAACCAAATAACTACGGATTATATATTCAATATTAATTGAATAGAAACTCCAACACAAAACTGGTTCTCCAACACCGAATAAAATCGGTCGAAACGATCAGATTTTATTTTTTTAAACTCTTGGTCAGAAA
The DNA here is from genome assembly GCA_963585895.1 of Sepioteuthis lessoniana. Taxonomy (NCBI): domain Eukaryota; kingdom Metazoa; phylum Mollusca; class Cephalopoda; order Myopsida; family Loliginidae; genus Sepioteuthis; species Sepioteuthis lessoniana. The sequence continues at coordinate 20,201,905 of OY757922.1, forward strand.
TTGTAACTCGGCATAAAATCAACGTGATGATCTGAAATAATACACATTTTCCACTCGTCTGTGTTAGTTTTGATTTAAAATGTTTGTGATATATTTAAAAAAAAAAAAAAAAAAAAAAAAACTTGGGCAGACATAGGATCTTGGCATGAAATTGACACGTGATGAATGATCACAAATGTAAAACATTTTTCACTGGTGTATATATTTCTTATTTAGGAAATTTAAGATCCATTAAAAAAATCATTTGGGAAGACATCGAATCACGGAATGAAATCGAAGCATGTGCTTATTAATCACTGAAATGATAAACATTTTTCACTCGTGAATTTTTCTTCTTTAGGAAGTTTGTGATACATTAGAAAAAAACTTTTGGGTAGACATCGTATTCCGATGTGAAATCGACACAAGTGATCATTTATCACTGAAATGATAAACATTTTTCACTCGTGTACGTTTCTTATTTATGTAGTTTAGGTTACATTAAGAAAAAAAAACTTTTGGGTAGACATCGTATCCCGGCAAGAAATTTACACATGTAATGATAAGTCACTGAAATAAATACTTTTCACTCGTGTACGTTTCTTATTTAAAAACTCACCGATGTTTCTTCTGATTTAAGAAGTTTGGGATACATTAAAAAAAAAAAAAAAAAAAAAAAAAAAAAAAAAAAAAAAAGACAAAAAATCGACACGTGTGATGTTTGATCATTGAAATAATAAACATTTTTACACTCTTGTATGTTTCTTATTTAGGAAGTTTTTGATACATTGAAAAAAACTTAAAGGCAGAGATTGTATCCCGGCATAAAATCGACACATGTGAGGATTAATCACAGAAATAATAAACATTTTTACACTCGTGTTTGTTTCTTCTTATTTAAGTTTGTGATATATAAAAAAAAAAAAAAAAAAAAAAAAAAAAAAAAAAAAAATCAAAACAAAACTTTCATTCGGTAATCGAATCCCGGCATAAAATCGACACATGATGATCACAGAAATAAACATTTTTACACTTTTCCGATTTTAGAAGTTTGTGATATATTAAACAAAAAAACTTTCATTCAGTAATCGTATCCCGGCATAAAATCGACATGTGATAATCACTACAAATAAAACATTTTCTGAAAATGAAAACAAATGTATTTTTTTTTCTCTCGAAATAAAAGTTTATTTTAATTTTTAATATAAGTCAGTATCGTTTTTTTTACATTTAAATATTTACATTTATTTTTCGTTTGTTTGTCTTTTGAATTATTTTGTTTATAAGATTTCTTCAACTCAGATTTGTTTCATTGGTTTTCACTCAGCAGTTTAAAAATCAAATATGTTAAATCATAAAAAACTGAAAATGTTCAATTTTTGATTTCCGACCATCATGTTCATTCTATTTTAGGATATCATTGGATAAATAATTTTTGTTCGTTTTTTTGTTTTGCTTTTTTTTTTCTTTTGGTCTTATTTTGAATTGTTTTGTTTATAAGATTTCCTCACCTCAAAATATTTTATTTGTGTCAGCTGTTTAAAAATTGATTATTTTAAAATCAAAAACAAAAAATATTTAATTCTTGATTTTCGACAATCAGCTATCATATAATTAACGTTTATTGTTCGTTTCTTTGTTTTATTTTAAATTATTTTATTGATTTTATCATCATCATCATCTATATCATCAACTTTCTATGTGGTTTTATGAAATATTTTTCGTCATTTTATTTTAATTTAACAATATTAAGGTAGTGTACGGCTAGTGGATAGAGTAGTCGCCAACGGTCCGGGAGACAGGGGTTCAATCCCAGGTCGCGTCATACCAAAGACTTTTAAAATGGTACTTGATACCTCCTTGCTTAACGCTCAGCAATATAAAGTATGTATCAAGGGTAAAGTGGAGCAATACAGGGAAAGGAGTTGCGCCCTCCCCTACGCGGTGTAGTAGCTATTGAAAACTACGTGCCAACAATGATAGGGAAAGTAGGTGACTTGCTCATTTCGATCAAGATTCAACAAATTTCCCAAATATGTCGATCACCCGGGGAATGTTGGCGTGGGTACCGCCGAAAACTGGTGACAAATATAAAATAAAATGAACAAAAAGATTAAATTAGTCCGATCAAACCACATCGAATGATAAAAACATCCCGACTTCTAAAAATAGGACACGTACCACGTGATCAAACAAAACTTAGACATTACTATTATTGATTAGAATGACACCTTTATTATTTTTAATACAAGTAGTAGTAGTAGTTGTCGTTGTAGCTGCTAAGCTTAAAACATCACGTGTGTGTAAATTTAGCAAAGATATTTACTCTATGTAATCTGTTGCTGCTTCTGCTACAACTATTATTTTTTGTTTTGTTTTTGTTTCGTTCATACAACGTGCAATTATACTTGATCTACCATGACAACTGAAATATATTCATATTTCGGTGGTCACGGCACAACCCCATCTTCCTCACTCGCCGACCAACAGTCATACAACTGTTTTGGTGGCTAAGGCAGTACTACCAACCCTGGCGCCATCAGCAGCTTTGGCTACCAGACGGAGTATTAATTTGTTTGATCAAAATGCCTGACAATTTTACGAAATAAACCAATACTTTCATTACAAAAATTCTTTTAATAACCTCCAAATTTTTCTCTTCATTACTTCATTATTTCGGATTGCAAGTCTTTGATTTTTGATAAAATATTTACTTTTACTTTTCTACATAAGGTTCACAACCCCACCCACCCTAACATCTTATTTCTGTAGAAAAAAAAGTATTTCTTCAATTCTATATTGTTGAAAATTTACAATTTACATAATATTAAATGATAAAAATGAATTAAATTGAGACACCATTTTTTAAGAATTATCACTGTATTTTAACTGATTGTATTCTAAAAACAAAAAAAAAAAAAAAAGAAAAGAAAAAAAAACACACACACACACACACAAACGCTCCATTCTTTGATATTATCAAAAACTGTCCATGTTTTTAAAAAACTATATTTTCAAAAATAAATTTAGAAAATGAAGATATATGACCATAAAAAACCTTTATGATATGAAATAAATGAAAAAAAAAATCTTTAAGATTTCCTCCACCACTTGCGATTTTATAAGAAATACACTTATATCAGTTTCAGGTTTCTTTTGGACTCCTCTTTTTTGATTGGGTAATAAATTTGTGACGTCATTTTTGAATGATTGGAAAGGTTAAAGAAAACCTTTCCATTCATTCACAAATTACGTCACGAATTTCTTTCCCCAAAGCAAGAAAGAAAAATAACTGGAAATAATATTAAAAAGGATTTTGATTTTCAAGTATTTTCTTAGTTTCTTTTTGTGATAATTTATTACGAACGATCTGGATTGGGAAATAAATGTTGAATTAAATATTCTTTTCACGATATCGACATTTTGAATAATTTGCTTGTTGATAAAGAAATTCAAATTCTTTTAAAAAAATTGAATTATATAAAAGAATAAAATAAATGTATGAAATAAAATATTTTTGAAATAATTTGAAACAAATGTAGAAATGTTGAGTTTTCTTTCCACTCATTGTAACAGAACTTCCATCTCACTATGAATGACGTCATAGTTTTCATAACCAATCACAAAAGAGAACGACAGAAATAAATCTTTTATCCAACCCAATAAAAAAAGTTGTAAAAAAATTTCTTACGGACTCCCAATAAACAAAAATATAATTTTTCGCCGTAGTTTCCATTTTGGTCTTTTTTTTTTATGAATTTGGTTATTTCATAAGAAATACAGTCACAAGTGGTGGAAGAAATCTTAGAGTTTTTGCTTTATTTTTTTCATTTATTTCATATCGTAAAATAATTTCTTTTCATGGACATCTTTATTTTGATCAATTTTTTTAAAAATATAGTTTGTTAAAATCCTGGACAGTTTTTGATAATATATTGAGTATTCGTGTATGTATTTGTAGAATACTGTCAGTTAAATTTAAAACTCAGTAATTTTTAAAAATAACTCAATTCTATATTTCTTATCAGTAAGAAAGGTATGATCCCCCTTATCCCCCAGCTTTGGGTTAAATTACCAGCTCATTGGTCTCGTGGGTAGAGTGTTCGCCAATGATCCGGGAGACCTGGGTTCAATTCCAGGTCATGTTATACCAAAGACTTTAAAAATGGTACTTAATACTTCCTAGCTTAACACTCAGTCATATAAGGTACGTACAAGGGTAAAGTGGAGCAATCCAGAGAAAGGGGTAGCGCCCTCCCCTACGCTTTGGAGTAGTAGCTATTGAAAGGGGAGCCTTCGGGTCACCCTCGACTACGGTCACCAACTTTCACTTTTTACTTACTGTTCTTCAAGAAGGATGGATTTGGCTTTCAATAACCCAAGACGGTTTATATGCCATTAAACAGAACAAATATCCTTATTTACCAACCCCTCCGCTCGGGCAGGATATGACACAAGGTCAATTTTTAAGCGGAGATTAACAGGTTTGAATTCTGAGTTTTCCTTCTAGACTAATTGCCTCACCAAGGCTGAAGAACTCAGTCTGTCCTACTATTTACCCATAGCTGGAGGGAGAATAATAGGATTCATACCTTTCCCAAGGGTATTAGTGCTATGTGAAATGCAATCAGTCTCGTTCAGGATTTGAACTCGTGTCGCCGTGTCCATTTCCTACGACGATAACCATTATACCACTGGCACCTCCAAAACAAATATCCCAAGACTATTGAAGGAATAATTTACAAAATTTATCTTTAATACTTAATAACACATTAACAAATACCTTATGGTTACAGTAATCATTTTATACTCAACCCTAGGCAACTCAATAAAATAACAATTATCTTAATGATAAATAGAATACTTAAAACGGATATCTCTTTACTTATATTATTGTCTTCAGGAAATAGAAAATCGGCAATATTACCGAAGTGAACTCTTCTTTGTGAAAATTCAAACGCTTGACCATTCATACGATCAATTAATTGCATGTGACCTATCATTTTAATCACAACCACACCCAACAATCAATCTATAGAAATATTGTTTTGTATAATACAGAAGTCACCCGATTATTTATATCCACTATTTCTTTAATTTTCAATTACAATATCAAGTCCACCCAAATGAAAATCCAATTCCAATTTACAACCTTTAAGAAATCGAACAGAATATTTATGCTCAAGAAATTTCAGCACTGAATCAATTCCACTCAAATATTTTGAGGCAGAAACTAAAAATGTTTTTATAATAAAATCTTATTTAAAATATCTCAATGGCAGTTCAAAAGGATCATATTCGTCAATAAAAAAAATATGATCGCTAACAAATGGAATCTAACAAGCAATTGAAATTTTTCTCAATGTTTTTATAACAGTCATTTTCATAAGTAGTAAAAGGTTTTTTTATCTTTCACCTGAAAACACAGATTGGAATTTATAGAGAATTCGTCTAATTCAAGACGAAAACCTTTTGAATGTTCCTTTTATAATACACTTCAAAAAGGTTTTAATCATCCAAATTTCTCTGGACAATTCTCTTGAAGATGTGTTGAACTAGACATTTCATAGTTTATCAATTTTACATTGTTAGAATTTATGTTTTATCGTGAGAAAACTTGCTACAAAAATCTGAGACACTTCATACCAAAGACTTTACAAAGAAAATGGTTGACGGCTTTACATGAAAATTTTGTAAAGTTAATGTATTTCTATTTTTAACATTAGATTTTAATTTATTTAAATAAAAAGCTTCAGTTTTAATAAGCCGTTTAAAAGGAGTATAAAACGTAGGGCTATTTTCATGTCGGACTAATTATCAAATATTTCATTAACAGATAAATAATTGTTTCTCGCTTGTCTAATAATTCCTCTTTTCAATATAATTGGTAATTTTACAAAAATTGTGAAACTCATATTTCTTACCAGGTTTATCTTCAAAAGAAATTTTAAAAGAATTTTTAAGTTCGTAAACTTGAGATATGCTAATTTGTCTTTAGGTAAATATTCAAGACAAAAAAAAAAAAAAAAAAAGACATAGCTTTGGTGCTACACTAGTCAGAAGTATTTTAAAATAATGTTAAAAACGTTTCAATTCATCAATAGATTTTCTTACAGTATCTTTTTTCAAGGGTCTCAAAAGTTTTTACAATAAAACTTGCAAAATATTTTTTAAAGGAAAAAAGACCGTTTCTTATTGTTTCATTTTCTTCTCTTTAGGCCCCGTCGGCTAAGGCTGTAGAATACACCAACTGAATTTCTGCAGAGAAGTAAGAGACTGCCCAACGAGTATCCTGGACAGGACACTAAACAATCTGATGGTGAGGCTCCAATAATGCTGGTGTTTTGGGGGAATGTGGAGTACCCCTTCATTACCATTGCTCCCAGATCCACTCTGGCCCGGACTGGTAGCACCGGAAAGGGTCCTATCTATGGGTTTAATAGTAGTAAACTGTATACTCAGGCTAAACTGAATTATTTTAAATAGAACTGACTAATATAAATATATATATATATATATATATATATATATATATATATATATATATATGGATTTGGCATTAACTAACCAACAATAATTAATGTGCCATAAAACCAACCCAAACTTCTTGGTGTTCTTGTTATTTTCAAGAATTCGGTTATTAAATTTTTACGGATATGATTTCATTTTTTTTTTTTTTTTTTTTTCAATAAAAATATTTTTCATTACATTAAACATTAAAAATATAACTTCTGCCTATAGTTTTTGTAGAAAAAGTAAGAGTGAAAATCAATTTTTTAAATTAGTTTTTACAAAATAAAAATTAAATAAACACTTTGCGTAAAATATTTATTCGAATAAATTAAATCAGTTTTTTTTATAGTATTCAAAATTAAATTGATTTTCTCCCGGGGAAAATCATATACGTTAAAGAGACTTTTATAATTAAATCTTTATAAACCAGCTTTATAAACGGTGACTTGTGAGTTGGCCAAGTGAAAATAAAACAAATTGACTCTCACTGATAACAGGGTAACAAGTGAATTTTATTTTTAAAAATTTGGCACCTAAACATGTGTGAATTTAATGTTACAGCTTTGAACTGTAAAGATACTTTTCCATGTATGTCTATTTCAAATGCGCCACGTTCGTCTCGAAAATATTTTACAGCTGAAAAAATTTAAGGAGCAACAGTATAAAAAAAAAAAAAAAGAAAGAAAGGACGAACCATTGACGTCTGTGGGCAGAAATAAGCCACCCGTCGACACCTAATAAAAGCCATGGCGGATAAGCTACAAAGTTTAAGAATGGAAAAGCTGTAATATTCCCGATTAGAAGGGACTAAGGATCATGAATATGAAAACCCAGTGATACAGAAAGGAAGAGACTGCCACATTCCAATTTCGCTCTCATCAACTGTCATATTCGACTGTGCACCACTGAGCACATACAGAGAATATATCTAAGAATCAATTTTTATTTACTGCAGACTTTTCCCCCTTATCTTGGTAGTTTTTGTGTTTCTTCTTTCACTACGTTTCGGCCAAATTTCACCTCTGGCCTTCTTCAGATGATTTACCGCGAAATTTGGCCGAAACGTAGTGAAAGAAGAAACAACACAAAAACTACCAAGATGAGGGGGAAAAGTCCGCAATAAATAAAAATTAATTCTCAGATTAAAAGCCTCATCTCGAAACGATTCCAATTAAAGACAAGAATATATCTAATTGATATGGCATTCCACCCTTCCTATAGTCGTTAATCTGGGTAATTGAATACTTTATTTACTATTTTAACCCTGGGTCTTCGAGGAGGGGAGATTGGATGAATGGATATCTGTTTTGTTCTTATATACGATGGAATACAGTAGATTTTCAGGAAGTCTCACGTGGTGGGGTCAGAGGAGTTGTTATTCTCCCTGTGCCAAGAAAATTCCTAGCTCGTAACAATATATATATATATATATATATATATATATATATATATATATATATATATATATTAGTGAAGGAATGAAATTTTCTTAAGAAAAAAAGGAAATTCCTCCAATGCAATGAAAGGTGAAAAAGAATCTAAACAAGATCTCGCAAAAATACCTGAATATTGGTGTGTCTTCACTATACGATCTTCTCCAAAAAAAACAAACAAACTTACCCTTAACTGTCGTGTACCTATCGCTAAATGGTCTGACGTTCTCATACAAGTCTTTCAAACTTCCCCAGACGAAAAAAAAAGAAAAAATGTCTCACATCAGCGTTTTCATATCTAAAATCAAATTCTAATGTAAATTTTTTGTTAATGCTTCAATTACAATTGGCTGAAGTAATTTGCATATGTGGCAAGTTAACGACTTGTGGAAGTTTCATATCGGCACGAAATAAAAAATCTGAGGTGAACAATTTATTAGTAAGAATGGTTTAATAAATTCCATGTGGTTTCATTGGATTATTTTCCTCGTTTTCTAATTATTTAAAAAAGTATTCACTAATTTTTAGTAATTAAAATTATTTCAAGTGCAGAAAATTAAAGAAAATATTTAGTTTTCGATCATCATTCTATGTGGTTTTCTCAGAATTATTATCTTATTTTATTTTAACGATTTCAGGGTTGTGTATGTTCGGGCCACCTGTAATACGAAAAGTGAACCTCTGACTCGTTCAAAATAACATTTGAAAATCTTCTGGAATACATTAGACATCCAAAAAAGGTTGGCGAGGGTATGGCAAAAAAGATGGGAAACAAGATAATAGAAAATTAACAAAGATGGGGATATTAGTTGGATCAAACCACATCGAATTATTAAAAACATCCTTACTTGTCAAAATGCGGGATATGCCATGTCATATAACAAAATTGAAATATAAATCATCCTCATTTTTACTATTACTGATTAGAATGACACAGTTATCATTTTTAATACTTGTAGTAGTCGTCATAGTGATAGTTGCCATGATTAAATCATCACCTGCTTGTAAATTTAGCAAAGACATTTACAATTACCACCTGGTTGGCTACAACTGATTTGGTACTTTTAATACAATAAGTTTCGCACCCCCGCGCCTCAGAAAAAGACTTTATATTTTATAGATTAGCTTTAGTTCTGGAACAATGAAAAAATTATGAAAAATGCCAGCGTCGTGGGAAATATCTCGATTGGAGAAATTCCATAACAAAAAATTGAAAAAAGAAAAAAAAATCAAAATGAAATTTCTTTTTACAGCAATTTAAATTGCCTCTTTTCAATTTTATTTACAAAAACAAAGAATTTTTAACACTAAAGAAATTTACTTACATTTAGATTTAAAGCCTGAAGAAAATCACTTAAAATTTTCCGATAAATACGTGACCACTGAAAGGAAAATATAACACTAGTTCATTTATGAACATTGGGTCACACAGTTTTCATTTTGTAATGATGTGTCCTCCCTCCAGCTATGGGTAAATAGTAGGACAGACTGGGTTCTTCAGCCTTGGTGAGACAACTAGTCTAGGAGAAGGAAAACTCTGAATTCAAACCTGTTAAACTCCACTTAAAAATTGACCTTGTGTCATATCCTGACCGAGCGGAGGGGTTGGTAAATAGGCTAATGATGTGTCCTCAGAAACAATATGCTTAGTTAGAAAAACTGTGTTTCGAAAGGGAAAATTACCATCTGATCACATTAACATTCAAACATGAAGATATGACAAAATTATGTGGTTGCAACTAATAATCTAGACTAATGGTAATATAAAAAGCAACACAATTTTATAGAATTCTTTCGAATGGTACAGTCGTATTTTGGTTTTTCTTGGCTTCTTAAAATAAAAATTTGGCTGGAAGGTAGCTACAATTTTAATTTTATGTCTATCCCGCTGACATTACAGAATCAAAGAAATAACTGTAAATGTTCTTTCATACCGAGGATTTACACTCCAATATTTTAGACCAGTCAACGAAGAACACTGGAAGTAGAATGTTCTAGAAAGGAAAAAAATCTTAGAAAACTTTTAACCAGAAATAAAGTTTGGAGCCAAAATTCTGGAACCGGTTGAAATACCTTCCTCGCTAGTTGGAAATAGGTAGTGAGGTGATATAAAATATAGGATTTAGACGATAGACTTTCCAGAGCGGTGGAGAGGGGGGTTCCTAGCATTAGATCTTCTTAGGAGGTAACTTAAGGGGGAGACGTGCGAGCGCTACGAAGAATTCCTAGTTAGATCTAAGCTAAAAACAATTTCCAACGATGCCTTGAAATGTAACTGATACGTTTGTGGAGGAAGCGCGAATGTTTCTCCATTGGTAGACAGAGAAAGTCTGAACCTTGGATGGCCTACATGAGGCCTTCCAGGTGCACTTTCATGAGCGTTTGGCCCGTTTTCCTGATCTACCGCTTCTGTAATTTCGTAGTTATCTTGCCGACTTTTGGAAAACGGAAGCGGCTACCAGCAGAACATTGATTACAGTGTGAATCCATAATGCTTTGAAGCAGGTCAGCCTCAACAAGTCACCAGGAATGGATAGTTTGCCCTACCAAGTGTACTTAACGATGTCGCACATGTTTGTGCTGATTCCAATTAATGTGTTCAACCATTTCTTTGCTAAGGAAGACTTGGGGACGAGGGAGCAAATCCGGCCCTCCACGGAGTTCCCTCAGTCGGTGACCATCGGGCAAATGTCACCGTGTACGCTGATGGTATCAGTGTTTGTGTCTGCCTCTTCAATAAACAAATAGCAGGAGCCACAAAGAACTTTGACAAGAGCGAAGTTGGGATCCTGGAGGGATGGCGTTCTCCTACCTGGACCCGTCTGCTATAGCGAAGAACCTCTCCATATTCTAGAGGAGGGATTTGGGCCCAGCCTCCAACTGAAGCACAATTGGTCAGAAATTCAAAGATGAAAGCGGTTGCCCTTAAAAGACAGGGTGAATGTTTGCGCCACGTACACCTTGATCCTTTACCGGTTTTCCGTACTTCCCACGCCTGAGAGCTATCGGCTGGTGCTGCCACAACCCTTCGCCACGTTGCTGTAGCAAAGTCCGTTCAATAGGGATTTGGGAATGCCCGATCTGGAGAGCCATTGCCTCGCACAATGTTTGGCTTTTCTGGGCCGATCCTTAACGGGGGAAGCAGTGTGGAAGCGCAAGGTTGACGTGCCTTTTCCGAATCTTGCGTCTAACCCTGAGAGACACAGTAGGCCAAGGGGCGAAGCACTTTTTTCGCAGTGTTCCTAGGCTCCCCTCGGGTGGAATTGGTTGAGAGGCTCGAGCTTTTTGAACAACTGAGTTCTCGCTCACCTGGCGTATTGCTCAGAAAATGCTGCGTCTTCGTGACTGGGCTTTCAAAGCAGGCGTGACCAATATGCCTGATTGTCCCTGCTGCGGCAGAAGAGTGAAAGAAACAGACTTGCACGCCGACTAATGCAAGTGGGTTCATTTTTGGAGTCACGTCATGTTGCTCGACGTTAGTTACGCCGTGGATAAAATTTCGTCTCCGTGGTAGGGTGAGAAACATGTGGTGTTTCTCACGATCCTAGCTATAGCCAGAATTGTGATTTGGACGACGTGAAAACAGGGATTGTATGACATTTCTGATCATGATCTGATCCTTTTCTTTCAAAAAGGAAGGCAATATTTTCAGGGTGTAACTCGACTGAAATCAAATCCAGCGTCAACAACCGATTTTATAAGATCCTCCTTGCCAGGAATCTTAGAATCAAGCCAATAATGGAATATAGTTTTATTATTTTCATTTGCTTTGTTAATGTCAGCTACACAAGAAAGAAAAATAAATTCTTAAAGTTACGCATTTGTTTACTTTTTAAACAAAGAGGAACAAGTGACCAACTCCATAGAATTTCAATTTTTTTTTTATTTCCAGATAGATTAGAGGGATGGAATCCGTTTTTTTTTTTTTTTCGTGAGAAAAGGGGGGTGCAGAAATCAATTAATTAAGACCTCGAAAGTTGCTGCATAAAAGTTTTGTTGATTAATGAGTAATGAGTAATCATTTCGAAGAATGCTGGTTTCAATGGGAAGTACCTGATATAGTCATCAAAACCAGATTCAATAAAATGCTTGATTTCTAAGAACTCCCTGAACACAAGAGTGCAGAATTCCAGAAAATTAATCATATTTCCAGGAAATTTCGATGCAAAAATATTGACGCAATTGCCGTTGCTCAAAATGTAAGCACATGTCTGGGAGTCATAAAATAATCTAATATACACTCAAACCTATCTATGATCTTCTCTAAACAAACTTAACAGGAAATCCGGCGAACACTTACACACGACATACAGAAACACAGGACAGCTGTTTTGACCTTATTTGGTTGCATCAGTGGTGTATACCGCAATCTCTACCATTCAGACTGCGATTATCTAATAGGCCTAGTCTAATCAGCAACTAGAAGTTCAGAACCTCCTTACTAGAGATACGGGACTTCCGGGACCGGCTGGAATCCCTAGTTTCCGATAAAGCCGTGAAATGCAACACGTTCGATCTTTAGGAAGAAGTACGAAGGTTCTCTTTCGGTATATCGAATCTATCAACTCCCCGTACGGGCACGCGCTCCGGTCGAGCCGTGAAATGTGCGACGCGTTTCGGACGCACTTCCCTGATCGTTTTGCTAACCGTCCTGACCTCCCGGTTCAGGAGTTTCGTGAATATTTAGCTGACTTCACCTGCTTTTGGGTGGCTGAAGTGGCTAGCTGTGAAGGTATGGTTTCTGAATGCGATGTTCTTGATGCGTTGAAGCAGGTTGGCCTCAACAAATCGCCAGGATTTGATGGTTTACCCTACGAAGGGTACTTGAGGCTGCCGTACGTGTTTGTGCCTATTTTAACGGATATGTTCAACCACTGGTTCGCCTTGGGAGCCATACCTGGTAGCGTTACCAGGAGCAAGATCACATTGCTGCAGAAAGGTGGCAGGCATGTTTGGGAGGACTTTGATGATTAAAGACCCATAAATCTGCTTAACACAGAGTTAAATATTTTGGTTCGTTTCTTTGCGAACCGTTTGCAGCATATCATTAATGATCTGATCAGACCTTAGCAGAACTACGCTGTGAAGGGAAGATCAATCGAAAACAACTCTCTATATATATATTCTTAAAATCATCATGGTAGCTATATATATATAAATTCATATTACATAAGAGTTTATAAACACCTATTATATGTATAATTGAAACATATATATATATATATATATATATATATATATATATATATATATATATATATATATAATTGTTCTTAAAATCATCATGGTAGCTATTTAATAATCTCTGTTTCTTTTCAAATTGCTGACAGTGTTTCCTATCATTTTTTTTTATTTCATTTTTAACAATTTTATTATTTTCATATTACTTTGATTTTCAATAATTTTATTATTCTAGTATTTCTTTTTATTATTTTGATATTTCCTTCTGTTTTCACTAATTACCTTATTTTAACATTTCTATAATTATTCGTGAGTTTTCCATATCAATATTTACATTTTATTAATTTTCAAATTAATTACGTTGTATGATTGTATCAATTATATAATTTCAATATTCATGACCTTGAATCTTTCAACAAAATATAAGGAGTGTATAAAAAATAATTATACTAGTCTTGTCCCCAAAAGTGATATCTGTGTCAACACATGGGAAGTCCTGGCTATCTATCCGTTAGCATTCAAAAGAAATGGAGGGGGTCTTTGTGGTGTAATGGTTAAAGCGATGGATTGCAAAATCGTAGTACGTGAGTTCGTACTCCAGTCGCGCTATTACGTTCACTTTCCGGCAAATACCCTTGGGAAAGGTATGAACCCTCTTATCCTCCCAGCTATGGGTTAAATAGTAACACAACTGTTCTTCTCAGAGAATGGCTTTGGCATTAGATAACTTACAAAAGTTGATATGCCATTAAAAAAAACTGTTAGGATGATCTAATGGTCAAAGGGAGCTAAACCCTTTTCTCTTTCAGGCGGAGTTATCTCCTCCCTTTTGACCCCTACTGTTTTGAGTTCTCGTGTAAATACACGAGAACGGCACGAGATCATGTGTGGCAGCGCGAACCAAGGATGCCTTTAAATTCCTCGAAACAAATGTGGAATCAATTTACTTTTGCCTGAGGGAGCTGTGACACACAGCTCAACCCATATCGATAAATGTATTGCGTACCACCAAAATGTGTTTGTCCTTGTAAATAAATGTTCTAGTCAAGTCAACTGTGAGTACTCTGTTCATTTTCCTATTATGTCTGTCATCGATGTGTTACACACACACACACACACATCATATTCGTCTAAGGGAAAGATCTTCTGTAAGACACATTATTAGTTATGGTGTTTCGACACCCACAGATGCAACACAAACCGATCAAAAGAACTGCAAACTTGAGTTCGATAGCCAGTTTCGAAATCCACAAGGTAGATGAAATCTCTCTTTCTATTCAACGTCTTCTATCAAGTGAACTCAGTTTTTTGCCTAAGGGAATACATAATGTCAGGAAACCTATCGGAATAGTAAACAAGGGCTTACTCCTTCTCCCTATTATTAGATAAATACTTATATATACATGAAAGTAAAGATGGCGACAACAGTCGCGGGTGACCAGAAGGCTTCCTTTCCAATAGCTACTACACAGAGGTGTAGGGGAAGGTGCTACTCCTTTCTGTAGATTGCTCCACGTTACCCTTGATACGTACCTTATATTGCTGAGTGTTAAGCAAGGAGGTATCAAGTACCATTTTTAAAGTCTTTGGTATGACGCAACTTGGGATTGAACCCAGGTAGATGAACTCTTTCTTTCTATAGACCATATTTACCAACCCCTCCGCTCGGTCAGGGTATGACACAAGGTCAATTTTTAACTGGAGTTTAACTGGTTTGAATTCAGAGTATTCCTTCTCCTTGACTAGTTGCCTCACCGAGGCTGAAGAACCTTGTCTTTCCTACTATCTACCCATAGCTGGAGGGTGAATAATTGGATTTGTACCTTTCCCAAGGGTATTAGCGCTATGTGAAATGTAATCAGTCTCGTCCAGGATTTGAACTCGTGTCACCGTGACCATTTCCTACGACGATAACCATTACACCACTTTCTTTCTATAGACTCCGTGGATGCACTTTCTTTATGTACATCTGTGTATTCACAAAGAACTCTCTTCACCACTTCAACTTTTGAATCTCTCGGCTTTTCTCCTTTTGCTACTTCAACTCATTTCATTTTGATTTTGTTTTTTCTGCGTCTCTCTCTCTCTCTCTCTCTCTCTCTCTCTCTCTCTCTCTCTCTCTCTCTCTCTCTCTCTCTCTCTGCCTATGTGTGATATGCATTCTCCTAACATATTCTTTAAGTAGATGCATTCTAAAATACAAATTTTGTAGTCTTTGTCATTATAAAGAAAAAGAAAGAAACAAAGAATATGAATATTGTCTGACTGGTGAGCAGAAAATGTTTTGAATTGATGAACACCAATTTCCTGACATAATCGATTACACAGGTTGTTTGCCTAGTGAATACACCATTCACCTGAACCAAACAATTTCAGCAGATATTCACCCTTCCCAACGAATCCTAATTGTTCTCAAGGAAATAACTCAAAGCAGAAGTGGACTCCCTGTAAATCGAAGGCATTATATCACGGCTGATAGAACTAAAGCCAAGGGTTAACCATTCTGTGTGTGCGACGAAGGCCGATAGTTTATTCACGCTATGCCTTGACCCTCGAAAAAATCTGCAGGTTTAACAGTGAGAAATAATGATTTTACCTGACCATCTCAACAAAAGGTGGCACTTGAAGAGGTCAAGGAAACCGAGAACCACAATACTTAAATATTTTGACTCGAGAGAACCAATGATAATGAAGGTTGACGCATCTACGACAGATATCAGTGCAGCTCTTCTTGAAAATTAGATTCCTGTCGCATTGGTGACCAAGACGCGGTCAGATCTAGAAACACAATACGGGGATATAGTGAAAGAAATACTAGCCATCGTATTTGGTTCCATCATTAGACACAAGCTCAAAAGTTAACGTGTTCAAGACAGACAACAAGTCGTTGGAGTTTATAGCACTAATGACCTTAACTCAAGTGCGCTCAACACTAACCTGAATTAAGTCAAAAATTGAGGGATACAATTTCGTAGTAAAGTACACTTTAGGAAATGTGGTTCCAATCACAGAAAGCCTATCACAAGTATCGTCAAGACCCAGCAAGCATGTAGAAGGAATCGATCTGAAGGTACAAAGCATAAACACCTGCCTTAACTTTTTACCAAGCGGAATTGAGACTATCACAATGGAAACACTAAATGACCCAGTTCTACAAGCACTCACACATATAGTTAAAGTCTGGCGGGCCAGTTGATCACTCTTGCTGGCTAAGCTGCATCCTTCTGTTCTGACCCTTTAGAGAGGCAACTGGTTTTCAAGATTGTATTCTGTCCAAAATCAACAAAATCCTGTTAATAACAAACGACTCTGCGAAGAGGTATAATGGAAGAAATTCAAGAATCACATCAAGGAGTAGAAACGAGGACATTGACGCCAAGGAGAACGGTATACTCATCATCATGAGAGAGAGAGAGAGAGAGATAGGGAGAGATAGAGAGATAGAGATTCTTCATGCCATCAAACCTAAGTTCTCTCTTTTGTCAACAGAATTTTAATCGCTTTTCCTGCAGATGGTTGACACTTGCCCCATAAAACAGTTGCGAGGTATTATGGTTAGCAAGGTAGACTACTAAAACCTCACGAGCAAGTTTGAGTCTCATCGGGTGCCCCATTCATACAGTCTTGTGCTACATCTAAGCAAAACTCATAATAAATTACTAAATGTGTTATCGAAGCGATAATGCAAATACAGGAAGGAACGATAAAATTGTCGCC
Organism: Sepioteuthis lessoniana; assembly: GCA_963585895.1. NCBI lineage: Eukaryota > Metazoa > Mollusca > Cephalopoda > Myopsida > Loliginidae > Sepioteuthis > Sepioteuthis lessoniana. Next base: position 20,218,728 of record OY757922.1, read on the forward strand.
CAAGAAAAGACGACATGATTCCATTTCCGTTTAATGAAAATCTGTTTTCTTTTTTTTTTTTTTTTTTTGTAGCAGGTCATCTACTAGTTGGTCAGTTGAGTACAAATCCCAAGAGCGATTGGAGCCTTCTATAATGTCTGAAAGTGATACAATGTTCAACGAGCGAGATCGGAGATGCGCCGCTGTACAACACATCCTCTCTACCGATCCAAGTTATGACAACAGAACCATTGCCAGTACCCTCAAAATGCAAATCTGGATTGCCGCGAATAACAGGGACGTGCCCAGGGTGATGAAAACAAAGTTTCCGGCTACGGTTATGGCCTTTGGTGTGGTTTCAAGTGAGGGCCAAATCATGCCACCTCACATCTTAATTAAAGTGTTTTTTATAAAAATGTAATCTTCATCAAAACCAAAAACACCAGGATTTTTATTCTAATAGAGATAGGGAAAAATCACCGTCAATTACATGGCTGAATTAAATAAAATACTGCTTAATAAGAAATGTACCTTTATTTTGACGGAATATGCATACGAGGATCATTAAATAAGCTTCCAGACTTTTTTCGTATGGGCACTTTTATTGATAGTGCACGCATGAAACTCTAATCCCCTTCGAAGTAATCTCTTCTGCCTGCAATGCACTTGTTGTACAGATCCGTCAACTTCTGGAAGGCCCCATGGAAGAGTTCTTGTGTGAGAATGTCAATGACCTTCGTTACAGCCTCTTTCATCTCTTCAATTGTCTCATAACGACAGCTTCTCAGCTTAGAGAATAAGCAAATATCACAGGGACCAAGGTCTGGACTATAGGGACGGTGAGCAACTGTATTGAAACCCATCTTGGCCAAATAGTTTGTGTCAAGGATGAAGTTATGGATTGGTGCATTGTCCTGGTGGAAATGCCTCTGACCAGATTTGAAGAGTGCTGGCCTCTTCCGACGGAATCTCTTGCTGAACTCCCTTAAAACCTCAACATAGTAACCCTAACCCTAACCTTTTGGCCAATCAATTCTGGTATATTGACTTCCTTACTCCTCCCACACCTCTCATCAGCCCTCACAGACTCCCTGCCTTCCTTGAATCTCTTATACTACTCAAAAACTGATGCTCGAATCATGCAAAATGGTCGAAAATAAGTTTAAAGCAATCCATACGTTTCTGCCGCATTTTTCCAAGTTTAAAACAGAATTTTATTGTATATCGTTCTTCTAAAGTGTCCTTACGTCCAGATTGCATTTTTGAAATTCACCAGCAGTGACAATCAGGCTTTAGTAGGTTGTATTCCAATTGCTGCTGTAGCTGTTCATTTGAAGTTGAAATCATAAAAATTGATCAGTCATCTCAGTAGATGTATAGCAATAACATACTGAATTTTCAAGAGTCTACGGCAATTTTAAATGCCTGTACAAAAAAAGGCATGGAAAGTTATTGTCGCAAAATACCGTCTTTTGACCAATAACGTTTGCCGCCAAACATTGTAGTGTGTTACGTTTTTCTGGAAAGAAAAAAAAACACCCTTCTTTTATCATTCTGCAAGGGAGGAAATATTTTGTGGGTGTAATTCGGCTGATATCAAATCCAGCGTCATCAAACAATATCATAAGCACCTACTAGTGAAAAATCTCAGAATCAAGCAAATACAGGGTGGAACGATAAAATTGTCGCCCAAGAAAAGACATGATTCCATTTCCGTTTAATGAAAATCGGTTTTCTTCTTTTTTTGTAGCAGGTCATCTACTAGTTGGTCAGTTGTGTTCAAATCCCAAGAGCGATAGGAGCCTTCTATGATGTTTGAAAGTGACACAATGTTCAACGAGCGAGATCGGAGATGCGCCGCTGTACAACTCATGCTCTCTACCGATCCAAGTTATGACAACAGGACCATTGCCAGCACCCTCAAAATGCAAATCTGGATTGCCGCGAATAACAGGGACGTGCCCAGGGTGATGAAAACAAAGTTTCCGGCTACGGTTATGGTCTTTGGTGTGGTTTCAAGTGAGGGCCAAATCATGCCACCTCACATCTTCGAAGTCGGCTTGAAAGTCAACACCAAAGTGTACCTGGATATGCTGAAGAGTGTGGTGATCCCCTGGTGCAATCAGGTGGCCGGTAGCAGACCCTGGGTGTGGCAGCAGGGCTCGGCGCCGGCCCACAAGTCCAAAGAGATCCAGGCTTGGCTTCAGTAGGAGTGCTACGACTTTGTACCCTTTTCTCACTGGCTCCCTCCTCCCCTGACCTGAACGCGTTGGACTACTTCGTTTGGTCATACGTCGAGAACATCATCAACATAACCTCCCACAACACCAAAGCCAGCCTGATCGCCGCCATCCGCTGAGTATTCACCGAGCTCCCGCCGGCGCTTGTGGAAAAGGCATACTCCCAGTTCCGGATCCGTATCGAGGCGTTAATTGAGGCTGAAGGCGGCTATATCCAATAGATGTCAGTTCTACTACATAATCAAGTTACCTGAATTGATTTTTTCAATAAAAGTTTTAAAATTAAGCAGTAGTGTTGTTTTCTTTAGGACGGCAATTTTATCGTTCCACCCTGTATACATCTAACGTTGAGGCTCTCGTTCTTGAGATCTGGGGAGTGTGGAGTATCCCTTCATTGCCATTACTCCCTGCACTACTCTCACAGACTTTTATTTCTATCATTAATGGTTAATGGCGTTGAACAATTGTTCATGTGACCCTAACTTAATGTTCCCATATAGAAGAAAGAATATTTTTATTTGCTGATATTCATTCTAACTTGTCTCCCTGGGGTCATTTCATGTCTCTTTCAACTGCATTATTTTATGTTTGATTTGTCAGATTGGTGCTGAATAGTTACAAAATAGATTATTTAAAATAATTCTCTTTTATCGTTAATATATATTTACAAAGATAGATATATTATGGAATATTTATAACATGTAAATATAAATAAATAGTATAAATGTTAGATAGATAGATCGATAGATAGATAGATAGAAGAGGTGTAATAAATTTTTTGATCAACAAGTCAAAAATGTTGGAAACGAAATAAATAAAGTTGATAGATTTACTAAAAAAATTAGAGCATGCATGTATTCATTATTATAACAACGAAAGTGTCAAAATAACAGGAGAAACACACACATATTTTTACATAAAATATTAAACAGAAGTTTTTTTGTTGTTTATACCAAAGTATACTTTTGTAAAAGAGGTTAAATAAGAAGGTTTTCTTGTTACATAATAAAAAGTGAGGCACCTCAGGCGGTGTAATGGTTAGTAAGCAAAATAAGTACATTTTCACGAGGGAGTTCGAGTCTCATTGTGTGACCAATTCATTCGGCCATGTAACAAATCGAAGCAAAAAGCCTCGTAAATTACTAACAGAGTAACCCGGATATAAGAGAAATCCGGATATAAGAGAGATTTTCTCTGGTCCCAAATTAGAGCCTGTGTAACCTAAATAAAATAGACCAAATCCTGATATAAGAGACTTCTTTTCCGGCCCTGAGAACTCTCTTATATCCGGGTTACACTGTACATAATAAAAAGAGTCGTCTATTTCTTGGAAAATGAGTTCAGTAAGAAATGTCGACAAATTTGACGTTTGTTCTATTGAAAATAGTTTTTTTTTGAGAAATATGCTTGATGGAATTTTTGTTAGAATTATGTGTTGTAAATGATAAAATTATTCTTCTGCATTCATTTAAATCTATGCAGTTGGACAATTGGCAATGTAGATATAATTTCATTATTAGGGGAAAAGAGACAGGCAGACAGCGCTAAGGTCGTTAGTAGTAGCAGTGGTATCAACAAACACTGTAGAAAAATTGCCTATGTGTAGGTGTGTTTTGTTGATATTTACCATTTGACAATTAGAAATTGTGGGGTTATTTTTGACAAGCCAAGATGACTGACTTGACACTTAATGGTTTCACTTGGAATTTTCATGGACACAGTCATTGTTATTGAGCTCAGAATTTTGGTGTATGAAAGATTCGTATGGAAATTAGAACGAAACAATCGGATAATTTCTCGCATATTTATGTTTTTGAAGATAGGAAATGGATCAACTCAGGGTTTTTGTAATTTAGGCGGGAATCGAAGAATACGTCCACAAGTGATTTTTGGACAAATCGATGATTGGGCTGATAGTTGTGTTTTCTCGCCGTCTTGAATCCAAGAAATTGTTCAGAATTTTTCTTTTTGTTTGTAATATAAATGTAGACTCCGTCTACAGAGATGATATGAACTTTTCAAACTTATCAAGAAATTCTTTTACCATATAGATTCTTTTAACAGATAGACTGATGTGATTTAGACCAGAACGTGAGGTACATTGCAAAAATTTGAAACTGAACGCTTCCAGGGGATATAGAATGTTGTAAAACTTTTCCGTTCTTTTCGCTTCATTCAACAACTTGCAAACCTTAATTAAAGTTTTTTTTTATAAAAATGTAATCTTCATCAAAACCAAAAACACCAGGATTTTTATTCTAATAGAGATAGGGAAAAATCACCATCAATTACATGGCTGAATTAAATAAAATACTGCTTAATAAGAAATGTACCTTTATTTTGACGGAATATGCATACGAGGATCATTAAATAAGTTTCCAGACTTTTTTTCGTATGGGCACTTTTATTGATAGTGCACGCATGAAACTCTAGTCCCCTTCGAAGTAATCTCTTCTGCCTGCAATGCACTTGTTGTACAGATCCGTCAACTTCTGGAAGGCCCCATGGAAGAGTTCTTGTGTGAGAATGTCAATGACCTTCGTTACAGCCTCTTTCATCTCTTCAATTATCTCATAACGACAGCCTCTCAGCTTAGAGAATAAGCAAATATCACAGGGACCAAGGTCTGGACTATAGGGACGGTGAGCAACTGTATTGAAACCCATCTTGGCCAAATAGTTTGTGTCAAGGATGAAGTTATGGATTGGTGCATTGTCCTGGTGGAAATGCCTCTGACCAGATTTGAAGAGTGCTGGCCTCTTCCGACGGAATCTCTTGCTGAACTCCCTTAAAACCTCAACATAGTAACCCTAACCCTAACCTTTTGGCCAATCAATTCTGGTATATTCTTCCTTACTCCTCCCACACCTCTCATCAGCCCTCACAGACTCCCTGCCTTCCTTGAATCTCTTATACAACTCAAAAACTGACGCTCGATTCATGCAAGATGGTCGAAAAGCAGTTTGAAGCATTCCATACGTTTCTGCGGCATTTTTTCCAAGTTTAAAACAGAATTTTATTGCATATCGTTCTTCTAAAGTGTCCTTACGTCCAGATTGCATTTTTGAAATTCACCAACAGTGACAATCAGACTTTAGTAGGGTGTATTCCAATTGCTGCTGTAGCTGTTCATTTGAAGTTGAAATCATAAAAATTGATCAGTCATCTCAGTAGATGTATAGCAATAACATACTGAATTTTCAAGAGTCTACGCCAATTTTAAATGCCTGTACAAAAAAAAAGGCATGGAAAGTTATTGTCGCAAAATACCGTCTTTTGACCAATAACGTTTGCCGCCAAACATTGTAGTGTGTTACGTTTTTCTGGAAAGAAAAAAAAACACCCTTCTTTTATTATTCTGCAAGGGAGCAAATATTTTGTGGGTGTAATTCGGCTGATATCAAATCCAGCGTCATCAAACAATATCATAAGCACCTACTAGTGAAAAATCTCAGAATCAAGCAAATACAGGGTGGAACGATAAAATTGTCGCCCAAGAAAAGACGACATGATTCCATTTCCGTTTAATGAAAATCGGTTTTCTTTTTTTTTTGTAGCAGGTCATCTACTAGTTGGTCAGTTGTGTTCAAATCCCAAGAGCGATAGGAGCCTTCTATCATGTTTGAAAGTGACACAATGTTCAACGAGCGAGATCGGAGATGCGCCGCTGTACAACTCATGTTCTCTACCGATCCAAGTTATGACAACAGGACCATTGCCAGCACCCTCAAAATGCAAATCTGGATTGCCGCGAATAACAGGGACGTGCCCAGGGTGATGAAAACAAAGTTTCCGGCTACGGTTATGGTCTTTGATGTGGTTTCAAGTGAGGGCCAAATCATGCCACCTCACATCTTCGAAGTCGGCTTGAAAGTCAACACCAAAGTGTACCTGGATATGCTGAAGAGTGTGGTGATCCCCTGGTGCAATCAGGTGGCCGGTAGCAGACCCTGGGTGTGGCAGCAGGGCTCGGCGCCAGCCCACAAGTCCAAAGAGATCCAGGCTTGGCTTCAGTAGGAGTGCTACGACTTTGTACCCTTTTCTCACTGGCTCCCTCCTCCCCTGACCTGAACGCGTTGGACTACTTCGTTTGGTCATACGTCGAGAACATCATTAACATAACCTCCCACAACACCAAAGCCAGCCTGATCGCCGCCATCCGCTGAGTATTCACCGAGCTCCCGCCGGCGCTTTTCGAAAAGGCATACTCCCAGTTCCGGATCCGTATCGAGGCGTTGATTGAGGCTGAAGGCGGCTACATCCAATAGATGTCAGTTCTACTACATAATCAAGTTACCTGAATTGATTTTTTCAATAAAAGTTTTAAAATTAAGCTGTAGTGTTGTTTTCTTTAGGACGGCAATTTTATCGTTCCACCCTGTATACTTCTAACGTTGAGGCTCTCGTTCTTGAGATCTGGGGAGTGTGGAGTATCCCTTCATTGCCATTACTCCCTGCACTACTCTCACAGACTTTTATTTCTATCATTAATGGTTAATGGCGTTGAACAATTGTTCATGTGACCCTAACTTAATGTTCCCATATAGAAGAAAGAATATTTTTATTTGCTGATATTCATTCTAACTTGTCTCTCTGGGGTCATTTCATGTCTCTTTCAACTGCATTATTTTATGTTTGATTTGTCAGATTGGTGCTGAATAGTTACAAAATAGATTATTTAAAATAATTCTCTTTTATCGTTAATATATATTTACAAAGATAGATATATTATGGAATATTTATAACATGTAAATATAAATAAATAGTATAAATGTTAGATAGATAGATAGATAGATAGATAGATAGAAGAGGTGTAATAAATTTTTTGATCAACAAGTCAAAAATGTTGGAAACGAAATAAATAAAGTTGATAGATTTACTAAAAAAATTAGAGCATGCATGTATTTATTATTATAACAACGAAAGTGTCAAAATAACAGGAGAAACACACACATATTTTTACATAAAATATTCAACAGAAGTTTTTTTGTTGTTTATACCAAAGTATACTTTTGTAAAAGAGGTTAAGTAAGAAGGTTTTCTAGTTACATAATAAAAAGTGAGGCACCTCAGGCGGTGTAATGGTTAGTAAGCAAAATAAGTACATTTTCACGAGGGAGTTCGAGTCTCATTGTGTGACCAATTCATTCGGCCATGTAACAAATCGAAGCAAAAAGCCTCGTAAATTACTAACAGAGTAACCCGGATATAAGAGAAATCCGGATATAAGAGAGATTTTCTCTGGTCCCAAATTAGAGCCTGTGTAACCTAAACAAAATAGACCAAAACCGGATATAAGAGACTTCTCTGGTCCTGAGAACTCTCTTATATCCGGGTTACACTGTACATAATAAAAAGAGTCGTCTATTTCTTGGAAAATGAGTTCAGTAAGAAATGTCGACAAATTTGACGTTTGTTCTATTGAAAATAGATTTTTTTGAGAAATATGTTCGGTGGAATTTTTGTTAGAATTATGTGTTGTAAATAATTAAATTATTCTTCTGCATTCATTTAAATCTATGCAGTTGGACAATTGGCAATGTGGAAATAATTTCATTATTAGGGGAAAAGAGACAGGCAGACAGCGCTAAGGTAGTTAGTAGTAGCAGTGGTATCAACAAAACACTGTTGAAAAATTGCCTATGTGTAGGTGTGTTTTGTTGATATTTACCATTTGACAGTTAGAAATTGTGGGGTTATTTTTGACAAGCCAAGATGACTGACTTGACACTTAATGGTTTCACTTGGAATTTTCATGGACACAGTCATTGTTATTGAGCTCAGAATTTTGTGAAAGATTCGTGTGGAAATTAGAACGAAATAATCGGATAATTTCTCGCATATTTATATGTTTTTGAAGATAGAAAATGGATCAACTCAGGGTTTTTGTAATTTAGGCGGGAATCGAAGAATACGTCCACAAGTGATTTTTGGACAAATCGATGATTGGGCTGATAGTTGTGTTTTCTCGCCGTCTTGAATCCAAGAAATTGTTCAGAATTTTTCTTTTTGTTTGTAATATAAATGTAGACTCCGTCTACAGAGATGATATGAACTTTTCAAACTTATCAAGAAATTCTTTTACCATATAGATTCTTTTAACAGATAGACTGATGTGATTTAGACCAGAACGCGAGTTACATTGCAAAAATTTGAAATTGAACGCTTCCAGGGGATATAGAATGTTGTAAAACTTTTCCGTTCTTTTCGCTTCATTCAACAACTTGCAAACCTTAATTAAAGTTTTTTTTTTATAAAAATGTAATCTTCATCAAAACCAAAAACACCAGGATTTTTATTCTAATAGAGATAGGGAAAAATCACCATCAATTACATGGCTGAATTAAATAAAATACTGCTTAATAAGAAATGTACCTTTATTTTGACGGAATATGCATACGAGGATCATTAAATAAGTTTCCAGACTTTTTTTCGTATGGGCACTTTTATTGATAGTGCACGCATGAAACTCTAGTCCCCTTCGAAGTAATCTCTTCTGCCTGCAATGCACTTGTTGTACAGATCCGTCAACTTCTGGAAGGCCCCATGGAAGAGTTCTTGTGTGAGAATGTCAATGACCTTCGTTACAGCCTCTTTCATCTCTTCAATTGTCTCATAACGACAGCCTCTCAGCTTAGAGAATAAGCAAATGTCACAGGGACCAAGGTCTGGACTATAGGGACGGTGAGCAACTGTATTGAAACCCATCTTGGCCAAATAGTTTGTGTCAAGGATGAAGTTATGGATTGGTGCATTGTCCTGGTGGAAATGCCTCTGACCAGATTTGAAGAGTGCTGGCCTCTTCCGACGGAATCTCTTGCTGAACTCCCTTAAAACCTCAACATAGTAACCCTAACCCTAACCTTTTGGCCAATCAATTCTGGTATATTCTTCCTTACTCCTCCCACACCTCTCATCAGCCCTCACAGACTCCCTGCCTTCCTTGAATCTCTTATACAACTCAAAAACTGACGCTCGATTCATGCAAGATGGTCGAAAAGCAGTTTGAAGCATTCCATACGTTTCTGCGGCATTTTTTCCAAGTTTAAAACAGAATTTTATTGCATATCGTTCTTCTAAAGTGTCCTTACGTCCAGATTGCATTTTTGAAATTCACCAACAGTGACAATCAGGCTTTAGTAGGGTGTATTCCAATTGCTGCTGTAGCTGTTCATTTGACGTTGAAATCATAAAAATTGATCAGTCATCTCAGTAGATGTATAGCAATAACATACTGAATTTTCAAGAGTCTACGCCAATTTTAAATGCCTGTACAAAAAAAAAGGCATGGAAAGTTATTGTCGCAAAATACCGTCTTTTGACCAATAACGTTTGCCGCCAAACATTGTAGTGTGTTACATTTTTCTGGAAAGAAAAAAAACACCCTTCTTTTATCATTCCACAAGGGAGGAAATATTTTGAGGGTGTAATTCGGCTGATGTCAAATCCAGCGTCAACAAACAATATCATAAGCACCTACTAGTGAAAAATCTCAGAATCAAGCAAATACAGGGTGGAACGATAAAATTGTCGCCCAAGAAAAGACGACATGATTCCATTTCCGTTTAATGAAAATCGGTTTTCTTTTTTTTTTTTTGTAGCAGGTCATCTACTAGTTGGTCAGTTGTGTTCAAATCCCAAGAGCGATAGGAGCCTTCTATGATGTTTGAAAGTGACACAATGTTCAACGAGCGAGATCGGAGATGCACCGCTGTACAACACATCCTCTCTACCAATCCAAGTTATGACAACAGAACCATTGCCAGTACCCTCAGAATGCAAATCTGGATTGCCGCGAATAACAGGGACGTGCCCAGGGTGATGAAAACAAAGTTTCCGGCTACAGTTATGGTCTTTGATGTGGTTTCAAGTGAGGGCCACATCATGCCACCTCACATCTTCGAAGTCGGCTTGAAAGTCAACACCAAAGTGTATCTGGATATGCTGAAGAGTGTGGTGATCCCCTGGTGCAATCAGGTGGCCGGTAGCAGACCCTGGGTGTGGCAGCAGGACTCGGCGCCAGCCCACAAGACCAAAGAGATCCAGGCTTGGCTTCAGTCGGAGTGCTACGACTTAGTACCCTTCTCTCACTGGCCCCCTCCTCCCCCGACCTGAACCTGCTGGACTACTTCGTTTGGTCATACGTCGAGAACATCACCAACATGACCTCCCACAACACCAAAGCCAGCCTGATCGCCGCCATCCGCTGAGTATTCACCGAGCTCCCGCCGGCGCTTTTGGAAAAGATATGCTCCCAGTTCCGGATCCGTATCGAGGCGTTGATTGAGACTGAAGGCAGCTACACTAAATAGATGGCAGCTCTACTACATAATCAAGTTACCTGAATTGATTTTTTCAATAAAAGTTTTAAAATAAAGCTTTAATGTAGTTTTCTTTAAGACGACAATTTTATCGTTCCACCCTGTAATGGAGAAAATTTTCGTTGTTGTCATCTGAAAAATTGATATAATAGTTTCTTGCTGAAAATTCCCAAAATTCCAATCTCTCTTCTTCCCAAACAAATCCGAACAAGAAACCTACTGTTTTAATTTATAAAATGTGTTTTTATGAATTTTTAATATATTCTTATAATCACACACACACACACACACACACACACACACACACACACACACACACACACACACATATATATATATATATATATATAAAATATATATATATATATATATATATATATATATATATATAAACTTAATTTTCAAATCAAATTAAGGAGAAATAATGTAAAATCTTTACCATTTCTAAGTCCAAAAGATATTTATCTATATCAAATAAATGGAATTTTCCATATTCATGGAAAACATTAAAGAAAACATATGCAGAATAGAATCAAAATATGATGCATATCGTATGTGTGTGTGTCTGTGTATATATATATATATATATATATATATATATATATATATAACAATCATTAAAAATGGAAGTAATTACTCATAACTCCAAAATTTACCCCTTCGATGGTCATTTGAACTGGTAATCCACACGTCTAATATATTCAATTTTGTACCCTTTTATACTCTCCACAGCAGACGATTTGCCTAGTCGGCTGGGGGTGTAGAATATAGATTGCACCTCTGCAAATGGGTGGACTTCCCCAACGAATGTCTTAGCTATGACATTAAACAATCTGATACTAGATCTTTAGGGAATTCGGAGTACCCCTTCATTGCCATCACTCCCAAATCCACTCTGTCTCAGAGTGGTAACACCAGATAGGGCTCTATCTATGGGTCACATAGAACTAAACAGCCTACCTATGCTAAATTGAATTGCTCGAATAGAACTGTTTTGCATACTTAATTTTATTTTGGACAGTTCAGTTTGGCATGTTTTTGACATTGAAACATTATTACGCCAAACTGAATTGTTTGAAATAGAACTGTTTTGACATTTAACTGTATGTAAACAAAAAATTAATACTAAACTGAATTGTTTAAAATAGAACTGTTTGACTAAACTGAATAGCTTGAAAAAGAAAAGTGATGTATATTTTGTACTGAGTACATATACTAAACTGAATGGTTTGAAATAGAACTGTTTATTTGTATAAAAATTGATTTGGCATTAGATAACCTACAAAGATTGATATGCCATAAAACCCAAACAAACAAAGAGCTGAAGATGGAAGAAGTGGAATTCGCAGTCATGAGTTACTAAACAAATTTAAAATTTTGATAATTGTTATTATATAGGGTTATTAGTCTGATTTTTCTTGTTGAGATTTGTATTTTTTTCACGATAAATTTTAACATAAGAATATATATATATATATATATATATATATATATATATATATATATATATATATATATACATTTAAAAAAAAAACCAAAGACCGGTTAATTTAGGATTATAAATTTATTTCCATCCTGTTTTTCGTTTCTGGTGTGAACCAAAAACACGAAGAAAAATATAACAGGACTTCTTTAGATCCAATGGATAAATAAAACAGACTAGACACGGGGGGGGGGTGGAGAAGCTGTTAACAAATATATCAAACATAAATCCTGAAAATCATTTCGGATTTGTTCCCTCTATGACAAATGTTTAAAAATATCACCCTGAGTGACATGACTGAGTCAAAGAAATGACAGTTTAAAAAGAAATGTACCGTATTATTAATGGAATATGCATATGTGTTTTGATAATTGTCCACAAAATCGATGGAATATCAATCTCTACATATAGTGTCTTTTGACAAATAACGTTTGCTGATAGACATTTTAGAGTTTTACATTCTTCTGGATAGTAAAAAAAAACCTTCTTTTTTCTTTCTACAAGAGAGGCAATATCTAAATTGACTGAAATCAAATCCAACATCCACAATCGATTTTGTAAGGTCCCTCTTGTAAGAAATCACAAAATCAAGCAAATAATGGAGAATAGTTTCGTTATTCTCATCTGTCTTGCTCACATCATTCCTAACGAGTTCCTAAAATAGGCAGTAGCAAGTGCAGTTTTATTACTAAGTAAAACGTAGTTGATGTCAGCACCGCGTTTAAAAAAAATCTTAACTATAAACTTCGAATTTAATGATAGAGATTTGGACAGACAAGTCAGTTTTCCATGCACGGCTTTACCAAATCTGTTTGGATCAGCGTTGCATTCATCAAGAAAATATTTTACAGCAGAAAAAGATCGATGAACAACAGCGTAAAAGAGAAACGATGAACCTCTAACGTCGCTAGATATAATGAATCTTCTCTGTTCTCTGTTACACGTGATCAATAGCTGCTTTATTTCGTCGACGGAATCCGATGGAATAAGTTGAGTTACCTTTTTCGCTATTTCTAAATTCATGATGAATTCTGAAATAGATAAAAAAAAAAGAATATTAGAATGAATACAACATTAATATAAATTTACGATGCACTATTATAAATTAGATGAAAATATTTTAAAAACATTGATTAAAAGAAATATACTCGCCTCTGATCCTAATTAAAAATAAAACTTATCATATACTAGAATAAATTTAAAACCTCCAATTGGAGGTTTTAAATTTATTCTAGTATACGATAAGTTTTGTTAGTTATTGAGATAAAACAAAAGAATATAAGAATAAATATAGCATTAATATAACTTTACGACTATTCAATGTGTATGTGTTTTTCTTTTAACATAACGATAATATTTTCGATTTCATTTTCATCATTAGTCAAGAATTACAGAAAATATAATGGTATCAAATGGTATCAAATCACTTAACATTTTTAAATAAAGCATCGTAAACAGATTAATAAAATACGTTAAAATAATATTTGTAAAAAAAAGCAAACTTTAAAAGTTTTCGTTCGACAAAATCAGTTTGAATGTACATTTAATTTGTAAAATAAAAATATCAGCTAACAAGATATACACTGCAACACTCCAAATAATAAACAAACATTTATCAAACCTTTTTACTATAACCAAATGCACTACAATTATAAATTCGATGAAAATATTTTTAAAAATATTGATTAAAAGAAATAGACTCCCCTCTGATCCTAATTAAAAATAAAACTTATAGAATAGATTTAAAACCTCCAATTTAGAATTGGAATTCCTTCCCCTTGATTAGGGTTTTGAAAACCTCCAATTTTGAATTGGAATTCCTTCCCTTTGATTGGGGTTTTGCAAAAATAAACGTTACATGTCAGTTGAAATAACCTTTACGTGATAGTATCTCTGAAAATAACAATATATATGATTTTTTAACGTCAAATACTCTATGGAGACGACTCACTATGCATCTCTCTGATACAAGTTCAATAGCATAGAATAAAAATCACACACCTGCCTAAAAATTGACACTCAAAATTTTTTACCGAAAACATAGCAATATTAGAACAAGAAAATAACAAGGCAAAAATGACAGAATCTCAAAGAACTCCATATCAGAAAGAATCTACCTAAACTCAATATAATCAATTTCGACTCCAGTAATGAGGTACTTAAATGTCTTTAGCTACTGCTGCTACTTTTAGAACCAAATTTAAAAATAAACGCTACAACAAAACACTAGTATAAATCATAAACGCTCAACGCCTAGATGCAAAGGTCACGTCGCTTTTGCAATATACTCGCCTTTGATGATGATATATATATATATATATATATATATATATATTGTTTTTTTTGGGGGGCTTTTTTTCCCTCCCGATGGTCTAACAGTTTATGAAATTTCTTACCTCGATATTTACGAAAAATGCCTCTTAGAGTCCAAATTTTCTTTTGACCTTAAGTATAATCGATTTTCGATGTTCCTATAATACCAGTATTGATAATTACTTATATCCCAGTTATAAATTATACAGAATGGGGGACATCTTTGTTAATGCTGGCATTAAGACAAGAAGATACAGAACTCAGATTTCAAACACATTGTTTTTTTACTTCCTTTCTTTCATCTTTTCAGTGAATTCTTTTTTTTTTTTTTTTTCATTTTCTCCTCTCCTTTTCAAGTTTATTCTTTTTACGGCGTATTTATCGAAAAACAATTTGAGAAATAACGAATTGGCTAATGCCTGATAGAATCTAGGTTATGTAGAAGAGAAAATTTGAGGAATCTTTTGGTTTCCAGTCGGCTTTTCTACAGTAAAATGAAGAAATGAGTACATAGTATTATTTTATTACCGAATTCCATGGATGTTTTTGAAGATTCAAATGAGTAAACATTTTTATGTTGATTTTTTATAACTTTCAAAAAGAAACTCGTTTCTTTTTCTTTGATAATAACAGGATAAAAATTTCGTCAGAATCAAATAAAAAGAAGAAAATTTATTTATTTCTGAAAGAAATTGGAATTTTTGCCCTAAAATTCATCATCTTGACGGAATTTAAAAAATCTGATTGGTTAATTATTGAAAATTTCCAAACGTCAGTGAAAAGACAAACATTTTTTCCATTATTTATCATTACCAAATAAATTATTCTCATGTTATTGTATTTCTTCAAGGTTGGAATATATAGACATAGTTCTGAAAATTATTGCTTTTTTAATGTTAAACGGCTTTATATATATATACATATATATATATATATATATATATATATATATATATATATATATATATATATATATTTGTGTGTGTGTGTGTGTGTGTGTGTGTGTGTGTGTGTGTGTGTGTGTGTGTGTGTGTGTGTGTGTGTGTGTGTGTATTAGGCTTGTTAAACATAAACAGTCTTTTTATACATTTTTTTTATTAGAAAATAAGTGAAAATTTAATTTTCAAGTTTCTTTTAATTTCATTGCATAGTATAGATTCCATATTTCTATGTCAGGAGAAAAACAGAATTCAGTTCACAACACTTTATTATTAGCTTCATTGTTTTGGCCCTTTGCGTTAAATAAACGACGATTACACTCTCATTTATATTCTCATCTGGATAGGCGTCAGGAACGAGAAATATTTGACTCATTTACATTTCAGCAGACTGAAACAAGGACTTTTGTCAAATATTTCGAATGATATGTCTGACAACGGGCAAATTTTAACGTGGCCTGACACGCGCTACCACAATAGCAATACCCAAGGAAGACGATATGCTGATTTCTATAACGCCTTTGCCAAACAATTAAGCAATTTGAGAAGGAACACATGATGAAAGACACATATATAGTCATTTTTTATAAACGGCATCTACATCAATTCAATCCAAAAACCTTGATTAAGAAAGACATTTACAAGTGGCAACGACGTTACGAATGTAATTTTATGTTTTCATGAAGAGTTTCAATATGTAACTTATAAACACTTGTTTTACTAAAAATCCACATTATCGCTATGCAATAATATCTGCTTCTATCAAAATTGCTTATAGTTTAACGTTATATTTCTTTCATTTTTGATGAATTCATTATTTTATTATTCTGCACATTTTCTATAACGGCGAGTGGGCCAGAAAAAGGGGTCATTATTACAACCCCCCCCTCTCTCTCTCTCTCTCTCTCTCTCTCTCTCTCTCTCTCTCTCTCTCTCTTATATATATAATACTTTTATACACCCACACGCTCATATATATATAAATATATTGATTGAGACAGAGAGAGAAAGAACGTCAAACTAGATAGGAAGACAGATAGATAGATTGATAGAAGAACGTGATATCAATTTTTTAAAAGCTTAAAAAGACATTTTTTAGTATTAGGGTGTCTTCTTTCTATAAAAGAATAAGTCTCAACGTTTGCCCTTTGAAGTGATATTAGTGTCAGCCGCAGGATGAGGAAATCAAAATGAATTGACGCTATGGTTAGGCGCCTCACAATGAAAGACTTGGTCAGAACATTGATAGGTAAAGAAAATCATAGAAATACTCTTCATGCCTACAAAGCAATGTTAGTAGGTTGACCTAAAAAAGCTAACTTTTTAAAAAGATTTATTCCATCGTAGAAAGTAAGGTTTTAGAAAACTAGAAAGAGAAATAAAGAAAAGGAAGAAATAAACAAAAACAATCTCAACGAAAAAAAAGATTCTCTTGAAAACAAATGAT
>OY757922.1:20240448-20267948 GCA_963585895.1 Sepioteuthis lessoniana
ATTTATTCCCTTTCCATCAAGTAAATACTACTAACTTGTAGCTGTCTTCAATGAGGTCAAGCCGGGGTCGAATTGTAATTCAGGTTTCCTTCCTTTCTCTCTTTCTTTTGTTCTCTTTTATCGATATGTAGCAATTAAACGCTGCTTTTATTATTTGTTGCTTTACTTATTTCCTTTCCTCAGATCAAGAAAATTCATGGCGTTTTATCAAGTTTTGCTTCTTCACAACAGTCAAACCCTTTTTAAATTCTTTCTTTCTTCTGTTTCTTTTATAATTTATCATTCTTTCTTTGTTCGGGTCAACATGCTAAATGTACTATTTTGATCTTCGCTTTCTTCTAAAGCGAAGACGCCTAGATTTTATCAATTTTAGAGGAAATGTAGACAATAAAAGTAGATATTTTTAGGTATTATTCCTAATTATACAGCATTGACAAACTCTATACAAAAATAGGAAAAGGTAGCAAACCAACAATTACTATACGCTCTAATACACACACACACACACACACACACACACACACACAGTCTCAAGAAATAGATAGATAGATAATATACACACATATACATATATATGTATTACACACACACACACACAGTTGCACTCTCTCAAGAAATAGATAGATAGATACTTTATATTAGATAGAGAGAGAGGAGGCAGAGAGGGAGAAAGACAAGATAGACGGAAAGTTTTACATATAGATGTTTTAATTTATTTATACTTACATATATACGTATAATTTTGATATTTAAATATTTCTTACCTTAAATTTTCATTTAATTAATTTAATGTCGGGAAAATAAACAGAGTCCCATAATTATTTTTTTTTTATCAAATTTAGATAGATACTGTGTAATGAACGGGATTTAATTATTTTTACTCAATTTTGTTAAATAATTTTAATGCCTAAATTTTACACATGATTTCCTCAGAATCTTGATGCCAGATTTTTCCAATCATTTTTCTAGCAACTTAAATAAAGTTTGCTACAATAAAATTAATATATTGATAGTTTAGAAAGTTTTATCAAATGATATCGTCTGATATTTAAGAAAATTTATATTTATGATAGAATATAAATATTTACTTAAGATGATTATATCCCTTCAAATTTAAGTGTAAGTAAAAGATAGGTTAGGTTAGGTTTGTTGGGTTTTATGGCATATCAACCTCTGTGGGTTATTTAACGCCAAATCCATTTCTATGTAGATAATCTGTTCTATTTAAAACAATTCAGTTTAGCATAAGTACATAGTTTAATGGTCAAAACATTTCCATTTCTAACTATTCAAGCAGTTATATGTAACAATTCGGTTAAGTGTAAATACAGTTTTAATGTCGAAAAACAGTTCTATTTGAAATAATTCAGTTAAGCATAAGCACGCAGTTTAAATGTAAGTACGGTTTAATTGTAAGCTATTCAGTTTTACTCAAACAATTCATTTTAGCATAAGTATGCTGTTAATTCTATTTAACCCATAGATAGGACCCTTATCAGGTGCTACCACTCCGGGCCAGAGTGGTCCTGGGAGCAATGGCAATGAAGGGATACTCCGCATTCCCCAAAGCTCCAGCATTGCTGGAACCTCACCATCAGATTTAGTGTCATATCCAGGACACTCGTTAGGGGGGGGTCTTACCCCTCTGCAGAGGTGCCGTCAGTGTATTCTACAGCCCCAGCTGACTGGGCAATACACAGAGTTAAATGTCAAACAATTTTATTTCAGACAATTCAGTTCAGCATAAGTACACAGTTTAGACGTCAAAAACAGTTCTATTTCGAGCAATTCAGTTCAGCACTAGTACGCAGTCTCAATGTCAAAACAGTTCTATTTTAAACAATTCAGTTTAGCATAAATACGCAGTTTAAATGCAAAAATCAGTATAGTGAAAGAAGCACGTAGTTCTATTTAACCCATAGATAGGACCCTTATCAGGTGCTACCACTCAGAGCCAGAGTGGACCTGGGAGCAATGGCAATGAAGGGGTACTCCACTCTAGCATTGCTGGAACCTCACCACCAGATTGTTTAGTGTCATATCCAGGACACTCGTTGGGGGGGGGTCTTACCCCTCTGCAGAGAAGCAGTCGGTGTATTCTACAGCCCCAGCTGACTGGGCAATGTAAGTAAAAGAGGAAGTGATATATAAAGAAAACAAGAAAAAGTGATGAAAGAATAAAAAAAAAAAAACGAAAGAAAGAAAAGAGATGAATGAATGAAAAAACGAAAAAATAAAAACAAAAGCCGAATGATACTGTGAAAGTCATCGTATTTCAAAGGGCATCTGTAATGTTTACTAAGCTGCACGCCTTCTTGAGTAAGTTTAGGTCTCATTGGGTGCCCTATTCATACAGCCTTGTGCCATATCTAAACAAAAAGCTAAGTAAATCGCAACGTAATATGTGATCATGCATTTCTAATTAAATTCCTTATATTCCTCTGACGTCATATCTCTTTCCCATTTTGAAATCATCAATCGACTAAAAAGGAATTAAAACTTTTCCTTCCAAATTTTAACACGAACGAATTAAAAATAAAAGAAAATAAAAAAGAAAGAAAAAAAAAGAAAGAAAAGAAAAGTGTAACCAGTGCGGAAAAAATTTTAAGCAAGAATTTTATTGATCTCGGAAAATTCTAATCTTATTAAAGATTAATAAACAAAATTTACTGCTGTTTTTATTTATTTACAAATGATTTTCTTTTAGTTAATACAGAATCATACAATTTAGCTTCTGCTAAAAAAAGAAAAGGAAAAAAACAAAACTTTTTAGCAGAGTTAGTTTTCGAATTTGTTAAATTAGGGAAATAAGGATCAAAATGTACAAAGTTTTGTAAATTATAAATAAGGAAATATTTTCCTAATTTCTTTGTCTATGTAATATTTTCTTTACATTGTACATGATTGCTTGTGTAAATAACAGGTCGATGTTTCACTATTTGTATTTTTCTTTCTCTTTAAATAGCACTTTTTTCTATTTCATCTATGGGTGTCCGTAGAATGAATAAAATTTATTAATAGACAAAGTTATTTAAACATTAGTGAGTTACTTTGAAACAACTCGTAACAAACTTTTTTTTAACAAGAAAATGAAAGTTGAACTTCTTTCCAACTTCAAAAATTATTTTTGCTTAATCTATTTTATTGCTTTTTTAATGTCCACTGAAATGGACTGTTGCTAATGTATATTTATTAGAAAAGATTATGTTGTAGAATTAAATTTTGGATAAACTCTCTCTCATATATATATATATATATATATATATATATATATATATATATATTTTCTTTAAAAGAAAAAAACCAAAGACCGGTTATTTTAGGATTATAAAGAAAGTATTGCTCTGTAATATTAGTTACATAGAGCTCTCAACCAGGAAAATTTAAATGTTCAGCTTTTGAATAATTTTGAATTACTCCCAACTCTGGTTTAACTGGACCGAATAATACTACTATATATATATATATATATACATATATATATATATTTACTAACATTAAAGTGCATTTGAAAATATATAACACCAATTTAAACTACAAATTTTTAGTATTATGTTAAAAAGCAAAAAGGAATATTTCGTACATTTGTCCAGAATTTTATTTACATTTAAAAATCTATTTTAATTTCATCATACGTTTGAAGCATGTTATTTTTAATAAAAAAATATTTTAATCGGATAAAGCAATTTCTCCCCCAAATAAATTACTATAATATAAAAAGGTCACTAGGTGAATATACTTAGTTTTTAAATCTGTATTGATTGTCAATTTCCAATATTAGTAGAAATATTACAAAAATATTTACAACAACTTTGTGCAAATGACATTTCTTTATATAAAAGTCAATGCAATTTTCATTTGCCAACAGAAATAATCAAGAAAAAATATGCAGAATCAGAATAGGAGGCAAAGTATATATATATATATATATATATATGTGTGTGTGTGTGAGATCCACACACAGACTGTTTCGTTGTATTACAACTCTTCAGGGTGGCTAGACACGTAAGATTCTCGAAACTGTGATTGAAACGCAGCGAATGAAAATTGCATTTACAACCATATAAAAAAATGTCATATATATATCTATTGAAATGAATAGGTCCAGGAATGAATGAGTGTGGTAAATTTAGGATTCATTAAATAAAACCATGCTTTACATGTGTCAAAGATAACATTATCGTCTAGAAGAGATTAATTTTTAGGGCAGTATTTTTCTGGCTTTTTTTTTTGTTTGGGTTTTATGGCATATCAACATCCGAGTTATTTAATCCGAAATTTCGATCAGTGAATATCCTCTAGAAGTTAATTGTCAGTGAATCTCTTTGGCTTTCGCAGATTTTTTTTTCAGCATATATTACAACATAAAACGCAGTTGATGTCAGCATCACGTTTTAAGAGAATCTTGATCATAATCTTAGAATTTAATGACACTGCGTTGGACAGAAAAGATAGCTTTCTATGCACATCTATTTCAAAGACGTTTGGATCTGAGCTGCATTCGTCCCGAAAATATTTTTACAGCTGACGAAAATTGAGGAGTAAAAGTGAAAGGACGAACCACGAACGTTTGTGGACATGAGGAATCTTCTTTGTTCGATGAAATACCGGTTCAGTAACTGTTATTTCGTTGATGGAATCTGACGGGTAATTTGAACCATCCTTTTAGCTATTTCTAAACTCATGATGAATTCTGAAATAGATTAAACAAGAATATGGGGATAAAAACAGCATCAATGTAACTTTATGACTATCCATTTAGATCCAACGTTTTTGAATAAAAACAATTCAGTGTGCATACTAATTTCACGACTAAATTAATTTGCAACTGGCAGATCATATCTAAAAGTGGTCATAAGTCAGACAAATAATTTATATAGTGTAGTTGAAACTGAGCCGGGTTTAAGAGTTGAATTAATATAGATACATTTCCTTAGATTTCATGCTTAAAAAATTTTGCAAAGACTTTCTGCTATTCAACCTGATGCTTTAGTTTTGTCTTGTGAATTCTAATCGCTTTTTGTACTGGTGAGTGATACTTCCAATAAATAAGATATCCTTTTTATGAGACTAAGATACCTTTTAAGGGCGTAGAAGGCTACCTCATTACTCCCAGGTCAATAAACATTCTTACTATTTATATATACATATGTGGTCGTGGAATGAAATTTTCTCGAGAAAAAAAAAAAGGAAATTACTCCAATGCAATAAAAACTGGATAAGGATATCGAGAAGATTTGGCAAGTACCCGAATATAGGTGTGTCTTCACTATACTATCTCCCCCGCCCAAAAAACAATTTCATTCACTTACCCATAACTTTTTTTTTTTTCGATTAGTGTCAAAAACCACTAGAGGAAACATCTCTCTCTATACCATCTTAATGAAAACAAATCCTTCCTTCACCCTTATAAAAGCAAATCACCCTGAGTTTTTTTTTCTATAATTACAAAAAAAAAAAAAAAAAAAAAAAAAACACTTCATGAAAACAAATTGTTCATTCACCCCTCTCAAAATAAACAAAAACAATCACTAAGGTTACAATCCAATACTTCAGTCTTTACACCACCGGGAATTCCCTTGTCAGTATTTTTATTACTAGTACTATTGGCAGTCAATGATTAAAACTTCCTGTCTGAAAAAAAACAAAAACACTTCTATTCTTTCTGCTACTAATAAGCTTGCTATCTTATATAGGCTTTTTCACTACTTTCGTTCTTTTTTCCTAACAGTAGTGCTGGTTGTGGTAATGATTAAATTCTCCTTTCAAACAAAATTTATGAAATACATCAACTATTATTAATGATATAAATTATAATATAATAAAATTCTATAGAATGATTTCATCAATAGCTTTTATTTAAATTTAGGTAAAACTCTTTACTTTTCCAGGTTCAAACTTGATTTTATCTTATAAGAATAAATGCCCGCACCCACATGCATAATTTTATTTCGATTAAGAAAAAAAAAAAAAAAAAAAAAAAGCAGTTTATTTCTTTAATGTTATAGAAGATTTAAAATTCAGAAATGACGTCGTTAATGAGAATGAATTATAAACTAAGTCACCATTATTATTATTACTTTTAATTATCTGAGTTTTTCACACCAACTCCAACTGTTGTGATTAAATAAATACAAGCACACGCATATTTGGTATTCTGAGGGAATTATCAAAATTTCAAGATCTATTATTCCAAAAATCAATTGCCAGTATAAACATACATATGACCGTGAAAATAAAATATTTAAATAAAACAAGTCTCTTCTGGCTAATTGCGATTGATGAAAAAAAAAAAAAAAAAAAAAAAAAAAAAAAAAAAACGGTACAAAAAAATAAAGATTCTATTTAACTATAATGACATCACAAATTTATTAACCAATAAAAAAAAAAAAAAAAAAAAAAAAACCTAGTAGGAATAAGATACTAACAAATGTCAATGGCTTATACAACAAACGATTTAAGTGGAAAATGATATTTTAAAGTATTTTCCCTTTTCTGAGGAGGGTATTTTTATATTCAACGATTTATATTGGAAAAAGATTAAATTAGATATTTTCGACGACATCGATGTTTTGAATAATTTGTAGGCAGGTTAAAATAAAATAAAAAAAAAACCCAGAAAAACAAAACACACGCTTTGATCGTCAAAGTTATTTTATTTTATTTTTTAGAATGATGCCTCTTTTGTATGTATGGAGGATCTAAAGTAATAGTCCACGAGAATACATTTCCAGGAAAAGTTAATCATGTGACAATTTGTTTTTCGTTATATTTTGTAGAAAAAATTTATATATATATTTTTCAATTAAAAAGCAAACTAAAAAAAGCAAAAAATGAGAAAAATGTCATTTAGATAAAATACTTTAAATTCATTTGTAAATTTTCCATCAAGTAAAAAAATCCCAGTCACCTGAAGGGGGGGGAGAGTTTTCTTTAACTGATAAAAAAATTATAGAATTTGATTTTTTTTTGTCTTTTGTGAATAAAAATGTAGATTCAAACAAAAGAAACCAAAATTTAAGTAAATAATTTAACGAACAATCCTTTCCTCGTTGAAAAAGCCAAATTCTTTACTTGTTAAATTAGTTTCAATACTGACAAGTTTTTGTTGGTGTGGGCGTTTCAAATTCCGTCCATAGCAACTTTTGTGTTTTATAAAATTTTAATCTTGAACCTGAAAAGATTTTTTTTTTAAATCAATCTCGTCACTCGTGAAACAAAAGGAAAATATGTCTGCAATATTCATATAAGTTATTTAGGAGTTATGGAAATTAAATTTGACTTCAAGAGGCGCATAAAGTAAAACTTTTAATAAGCATTCTTTTAAATCATGTACAAAATGATTATCGTCGTCCTGTCTCCAGATGTGATATTTGTGACAGCCCGTTGGAAATCCTGCCTATCTATCCGTTAGTATTCAAAGAGTCTCCACTGATATATGTGACATGCATAAATGTGTGCATATACATATACGTACCTATACACTTTGAAACTTTACCTAATCAGTAATGTCAAATGTAGTATTTATTAAAGAAATATTGGTATAGTTTTTTGTTTAATGGTTCATCAACCTTTAAGGGTTATCTAATGAGAAAGCCATCTTCAACAGTAGATGAGACCTTTTCCTGGTAGAGAAAAGAAATCTTAAAAAAAAAAAAAAAAAAAAAAAAAAAAAAAAAAAAAAAAAAAAAAAAAAAAACACACAATAGATAGTAATTTACTAGCCTACTATTCAATCATGGTAATGAACTCATTTCTAAAGGCTGCCATAAAACGAGATTTAAACTTATATCAAAACGTTAATAGCTAAAAATGTTTTGTGATAATTATAGGATATAAATTTAGTATTAATATTACCATTGGTATTGTTGGTGACGTGATAACGGTAATAATCAGTAGATACGACCGTGTGGGTAAGGTGATCCACTGGAAACTCTGCAAGAAATTTAAAGTTGACCATATGAATACATGGTATATGCACAACCTAGAATCTACCCTGGGAAATAAGACGCACTAACTCCCCTGGGATCTTGAGATACAAACAGATCACCTAATCTCGGCAAGACGACCGGACCTTATAATTAATCAAAAAAAACACCTTGCAGAATTGTGGACTTTGCTGTCCAGGCTGGCCACAGAGTAAAGTTGAAAGGAAGCAAAAAGAAGTCCAAGTACCTGGGCCTTGCAACGTTTTCATTCTTTGTTAAGATCAATACGGTAAATCTATAGTTCTTAAAAATCGAATATTTTCTTTAATCTATTCCATTTAAAAAAATTTTTTTTTTAAACACTCGGGCCGAATAAAAATCTGAAGTTTCAGGATGGTTTAATAAATTTGATGTGGTTTCATCGGATTATTTTCTAATCATTTTTGATATTCACTAATTTTTATTAAAAATTGTTTCAGCTGTATCGTTTCAAATAACCAATATTAGAAATCATTTAAGGGATTATATATAATATAAATATACAAAGAAATATAATACTTCATCTTCCCCATCAAGACGGGGGGGGGGTAATTGAAGAGCCACAGTTAAGCCCGAAAATTACAAATCAGCGATCAACCTGAACATACAAGTCTTAGTGAATAAACCAGGGAAGAATTTTATCAAAATGGCCGATGAAACAATTTTGAGACGCATCTGTTCCGCAAGGAGGAAAAAAAAAATGCTTTTAACATTACGTACCATCTAAATACATTTAGTAAATCAAGTTGTCGGTAGAACAGACTAAATCCAATTATTTCTTTACCTAAGTTTCATCGCAACAAGATTAATAATTCTAACGAACCATTTTGCGTCTAATGTCTCATCTCATTTTTTCTAATAAAAAAACCTTTTAATATATCAAAGGTTTCAGATGCTTTCAATGCGCATGTGGGTGATTATATTTTTCATTGGTTCGTTTTGGTTTTAGAACAACGAAAATATTCTTCAAAATGCTGGCGTCGTAGAAAATCTCGATAAATTCTATAACAAAATTGAAAATGAAAAATTTTTACAGGTATCCAGATTGCCACTTTTCAATTTTATTTACAAAAATAAAGAATTTTTAACACTCAAGCAATTTACTTAAATTTAGAAGATTTAACGCTGAAGAAAATTACTTTAAAAACATGACCACTGAAAGGAAAATATAAAACTAGTCCATTTTTATACATTGGGCCAGAGTTTATTTTGTAATGATGTGTCCTCAGAAAAAGGTCCTGACAATACGCCTAGTTAGAAAAACTTTTACTTCAAAAAGGGAAAATGACCTTAAAAATCTCTTGTTTAAATGAAAGTATGACAACAATCGAAGTCATAAGTTATTTTTTATCATGCATCCATGGCAATCTGTTTTACTATCTTATTACATCAACATTCAAACATTAAGCGACGACAAAATGATGTAGCAACTAGTAATTTAGACTAATGGTAATATAAAAAAGCAACCAAACTGGATTTCTACAGATAGTGTTGGCCAATGGTCCGGGAGACGGGGATCAATCCCAGATAGTCATCGCAAAGAATAAAATAAGCTACTCCTTGCTCAGCAGTATAAGGTACAGATCAAGGGTAAGTCAAGCTACCCAGGAAAGGAATAGCACCGTCTCTACACCTCGATGTAGAAGCTATTAAAAACACCTTGTGGATAATTTATACACAGTTAAGACATGCAAGTTAGCTCCCCTGATACTCTCGAGAAAAGTGTTTTTTCTAGAAGCGGAAAAACAGACGGCCATATTGGTTTATGTGAGAGTGTAAGAAGGACGGGTGAAAAGAGGCGTCTCCGTATACAGAGTGTTGTAGTATGAATTCTTTGTATTTAACAATGGTAGCAGACCTAAAAGACCCTATGGCTTCAAAGTATTTTGCTCCACCCGCATTGCTTAAGGATAAATACAGTACATGGAAAAAATGAAAATATGGGAACTAATCACCTCACTGGATAAAACAAAACGGGCCCTCAGTGTTTTTGTCATTGGAAGGAAAACCTAGAGGCTGTTTTGGAGTTGAACACTGCGGTTCTTAATTCTTAGGATGGAATTTAAAATTTGAATGAAAAACTGGACACTTTCTAGAAGATATAAACCAGTCTGCCTTTCCAGCATACGAAAAAAAAAAAAAAAAAAAAAAAAAAAAAAAAACCCCAAGGCCAAGCGTACAAACTGAAAGCCATTAGCGCAGAGTCAGCTTTTTGATCTCAATCCTAGATCAACAAAATTCTGCAAGAATGGGATGAAATCATTACTTATTGGTACTCTAGAACGTAACTTTATCTCCTGATGTTCAAAGGGAAACAATTTGTACTCCAGAAAAAGCATCTTTCTTGTAGACAATATGATGCTGAAATTGATGACAAATTAAGTGAAACTATGAATGAGAAAGAATTGGAATAAAGAGGATTCGGTTGCAAAGTTATTTGCCATGCACAACGTTCGGCAAAGAAATTGCTTGGAAAAAGTCCAGGTTCAACTTGCAAGGAAAACCCTCATGTAATTGTTTCGGCTACAGAAATAAAATCCAATTCTTTCTTAACAAAGATGCAAATACAACTTTGCTAAACGATATGAATGCCACAGCTTCATTTTGATTCCAGTGACAGTGAAGATTTGAATAAAAGAAAAAAAAGACCCTAATTAAAGTTACAATGAACAGAGGCTTCGCATGGAGATAGCTATTTGAGCGAGTTGCTTGAAGGAGAAATTGCAGAGATCTATTGGGTACCAACTAACACAGAAATTGCCCACTCCTTGACAAAGAAAGGAGTACCTTCATTTAAGATCCTTTTGCAGAACTTATGGCCAACAGAAATGAAAAGAAAAAGGAGGAAGAACTGTTAAGACATGCAAGTTAGCTCCCCTGATACCCGAGAAAAGAGGGTGTTTTTCTAGGAGCGGAAAAAAATAGACGGCCATATTGGTTTATGTGAGAAGGACGGGTGAAAAGAGGCGTCTCGTAAACTGAGTGTTGTAGTCTGAATTTTGTATTTAACACAATTTCGTTGAATTCTTTCGAATGGTAAACAATCGTATTTTGGTTTATCTTCGCTTTTTAAAATGAACATTTGGTTCGAAGGTGGCTAGTATTTCAATTTTTTATCTGTCCGGCTGACATTTCTAATAAAGCCGTGAAATGTTGATCATACGTTCGTGGAGGAAGCGCGAAGTTTTCTCCATCGGTAGACTAAGTTAATATAAACCCTGGAGGAGCTACGCGAGACCTTTCAGGTGCACTTTCATGATCGTTTTGCCCGCTTTCACGATCTACCGTTTGTGGAATTTTGTAGTTATCTTACCGACTTTTCGGGCTTTCGAAAAGCCGAAGTGACTGCCTGCAGAGGGTTGGTTTTTTGTGAATCCGTGATTCTTTGAAGCAGGTCAGCCTCAACAAGTCACCAGGAATGTATGGTTTGCCCTACGAAGTGTACTTAACGATGTCGCACATGTTTGTTCCTATTCCGACGAACGTGTTCAACCATTTCTTCGCTCAGGAAGATCTGGGGATGAGGGAGCCAATCCAGCCCTGCACGGGGTTCCTTTAGTCGGTGACTATCGGGCAAATGTCACCGTGTACGCTGATGCAGTGTTTTGGTCTTCCTCTTTAATGAAAAAAGTAGCAGGAGCCAAGAGGAACTTTGACAACAGTGAAGGTATACAGTTGGGTGCCTGGAGGGATGGCGTTCTCCTACCTGGACCCTTCCGCATCCTCGAGGCGAGATTTGGGCCTAGCCTCCAATCGTAGCGAAATTGGTTAGGAGTCCAAAGCTGAAAGTACAGGTGGGTACCTGGTTTCGAAAGTGGTTGCCCTTAAAGGGCAGGGTGAAGGTGAGCGCTGCGTACAACTTGATCCTTTACAGGTTTTCCGTACTTCCCATGCCCGAGAGCCATTGGAAAGTGCTGCTGTGGTAAGGTGGAAAACCAATGGTCTGCAGACAGGTCAGTCGGTAGAGTCCCTTCAATGGGGGCTTGATAATGCCCGATCTGGGGAGCCAGTGCCTCGCTCAAAGTTGAATTCTCCTGGATTGATCCTTAGCGTGGGGAGCATTTTATTAGCAATGTTCTGAGGCTCCAATCGGTTAGTCGCTGGAGAAAATTCACTACCATAGGAATTAAGCGAGAGGTTAGAGCTTTTATGAACAACTGAGTTCTCGCTCACCTCGCATATTGCTCAGAATGAGCTGTTTTTTCGCGACTGGGCTTTCAAAGCAGGCCTAACAGACAATCCTGATTGCCATCGCTGCGTTAGAGAAAATTGAAGAAACGGCTTTGTACGCCTACTACTAAGTGCAGATTCAGTTTTGGAGTTACGTCCGGGAGTGCACGACGTTGGTTACGTCGTAGAAAATGTTTTACCTCCGCGGAAGCGTGAAACATGTGACGTTCCTCGTGATCCTAGCCAGAATGGCGATTTGGACGATGCGAAAGGGATTGTAAGATTAACTTTTCTGATCGTCATCAGATTCTTTTTAGGCATCAGCTTATGCTCAGGATCATATCAGAGAGAAAAGCTTGGACCGGATAACAATCAACCAAAACGTGGTTGTAGGCAGCGAACACGGTCGTAAAAGGAATAACATTGATTCCTCCTTTTACTGCACATGGCAGCTAAGGTCTGGGTCTTTTGGGGCCCCCACCCCGGATAACTAACGATTTCATTGTTACCCTTTAGCTAGCTGCACATTGCCTCGTTATCTAGTTTGTAATATTGAAGATACCCCCTTCCATTTACTTTCACACCTAGTTATATATTGTTCCCTAGTACCAGTTTGTAAGATCTTGGATTCACGTGTAAATAATTCGCATAACCGATCCCTGGCCGACGCTGCTTCCCTCATTTTCATTTTACAATATGTCTACTGTTTGGGAAAGCCTGGCTTTTTCTCTCCTTAAAAACCAGAAAAGGAGTCAACCATCAAAAGATAGGGGATTTGCGGGTAAACTAAACGATGTTTTCTTCCCATTTCCCTATTTAATCTCTTCGATGTATATAAATAATTTCATTCGGGTTTTACGTTGGTTTCATATGGAGACTGAGGTATTATGGAGAAACTGGCATAGAAGTTGATGAATGGTTGTAATATTGTAACGAGTAAATGGGTCGATGAATGCGTCTAGCTTGGGCCTCAGTCACCGAAGACCACATTTCCCCTCTTTTCAAATTTGGGACCTAGTGTCCCATAGGAACATTGCCCTTTATTTTTGACTTCTTGCAAATAAAGCATACCTGGCGAATCGCTCGGAATGCGTTGCCCTTTCGTGACTGGGCTTTTAAAGGAGGCTTGGCCGACATGGCTGTCCCTGCTGCGACAGAAGAGTGGAAGAAACGGTCTTGTACACCTACTAATGCAAGCGGGTTCAGTTGTGGAGTAACGTCGAGCTGCTCGACGTTGGTAACGTTGTGGACGAAGTTTCGCCTTCTTGGGAGGGTAAAAAAAACAAAACAAAAAAAAACACTAGTGTTTCTCGGGATCCTAGCCGTAACCAAAATTGATTTGGACGACGTGCAAAAATGAATTGTATGACGGCGCAAACATTTGATCGTCATCTGATCCTTTTCTTTCAAAGGAGGCAGTATTTTCAGGATGTAATTCCGATGAAGTCAAATCCAGTGTTAACTGATTTTATGAGCTTCCTCTTACGAGAAAGCTTAGTATCAAGTAAATAGTGGAGTGGAGTTTTATTTGCTTTGTTAACGTCAGCTCCACAAGAAAGAAAAACCCAAAAGTTACACATTTGTTTACTTTTTAAACAAAGATGAAAAGTGACCAACTTCATAAATTTCTATTTTTTTAGAATTTCCATTTTGATGGATGGAATCTTTTTCACGAGAAAAAGGTGGGTGCAGAACTCTGTTCATTAAGGCCTCGAAAGTTGCAGCATAAGAGGTTATTAAAGGAGACATAGGTTGTTGAGGTTTCACTTGGAATATTAATGAGTAAATAGGGATCATTTCGAAGAATTGTTCGAATAATGCTGGTTTCATTGAGAAGTACCAGATAGACATTAAAAGCAGATTCAATAAAATGCCTGATTTCTAAGAACTCGCTGATCTCAGAATTCTAGAAAAATTATATTTCCAGGAAATTGGCAGACCTTCACAAGTCTTAACGCCATTGCCGTAGCTCGTAATGTAAACATCTCTGGGTCATAAATTGACCTAATATACAGTCAAACCTGTCTATGATCTAACAAACTTAATACGTGTAACCACCGCAGACGAAAATAGTTTGTTCAATAGAAGAAAAGTCAATCTACAGATTGTATCTTCGTCTTTGTAGTTTTTTTATTCTGATTTCCACATCAGTAAGGATGGGCTTAAAAGAGTTCCTTTTTGGCACATGAGAGCTTGCATTTGCATTGAAAGGTGATGTTGGTGCCATTAACTACTATGTACTTGGATACTAATATTGGCTCAGTTTTCACCCAACTATTCTCGAATTTCTACGCAATTTACAACAGCTCTATTACAGCAGTTCTATGACCGTCTATTATCAGTGCAAAAAAAAAAAAAAAAAGTTTCCATTATATCTTTGTCATTTGAAAAAACTGCATTGAACAGCCAAGTCAGTTTTATATAATGCTCCGTTCCAACGCTGATAGGATCCTCTCTGCGTTCGATTAGGATACATTTTACATCTGAACAAAAAGGTAGAAAGGAAAGGACGAACCACTGACGTCAGTGGACATGAATCTTCTTAGTAGAATACGGACTCAGTAATTGCTTTACTTCGGGCCGGATAAGTTGAACAATCCACTTGGCTATTTCTAAACTCAGGAATTCTGAAAAGATAATAGAAAAAAAAACTATATCAATATAACTTTACTATCGTTTACAAGTAAAGCTCTTCTTGCAAAAACATTCAATGCGACCGTTTCTCGACTTACGAGATTTAATTTCCAACTAGCAGATCGTACCAAATCATTCGTTGTACATTGATACTACGATCTCAGCCAGTTTTAAGTGTTGTATCGATATATTTATGGCTATACGTTTCCTTTTAAAGACTTCGTGCTTTTGAGGTGGGGCGGGGCGAAGGTGGGTCTTTACAAGTACATTTTAGGTGTGAACGAGATGGAGTTGCCTGCTTTCTGCTATTCCACCTAATAGATTTGTCTTCTGAATTTAAATTACTCTAGTGCAGAAGGTGTGAGACTCAAATACATTTCAATATGAGGCGCCAGTTCTGAGATCTGAAGAGCGTGGAAGGCTCTTTAATCCCAGCTATACACACACACACACACACACACACACACACACACACACAATTTGTCACTAGGCCTGAATTTTTCTTAAGAAAAAAATGAATAATAAAATCCTGATATGAGAAAGAAAAAAAATCTTCACAATTTAATAAAGTGATTAGTACGTATTAACATTGCAGAGAAAACTTGTTCATCGGGTAAAATATTAATCTAAAAATAAAATGAAACAATGTAACTTACCTAGAGTAGAAAATAACGTTGTTTTTTTTTTGGGTGGGGGTAATTTTTTTTTTTCTTTTTTTTTTTTTCAGCGTTTCATTTTTATATTTCCCATCTCTCGATTAACATGTAAAGGAACAGATTCAACAGTCCAATAATGAATTTACATGAGCGTTTTTTATGAATAAAACCAAATTCTAATGTGAATTTTTTGCTAATGCTTCAATTAAAATTGGCTGAAGTAATTTGCATATGTGTCAAGTTATTGATTGTGGAAGTTTCAGATCACATCAAATATAGTCCACCATTAGAAAATTTTGAGAAGCCTACGAGCGAATCACTTCAGTGTAGGTTTTGTTTGTAATTTTTATTACTAAGTTCAATCCTTACGTGACCAAGGCGCTAGCCGGACTAATATTTTTTTTTACTTTTTTTTCCTCTCTCTTTCTCTCTACGATTCATCCACAGTTCATCTTTCCAGACTAGCCTTCAGAAACACCATTAGCTACAATGCCAAAAAAAGTTAATTTTTACACAACTATTATCCATCCTCCATGGTTGTTGAAGATAACCAGGAGGGTGGATAATAGCTGTGTAAAGGTTTACCTAATGGAGATGTGAAACAAACCTCTTTTCAACCAGTTACAAGAAAGCCGGAAGAATAAGCGACTAAAACACCAATTGGCCAGCTTTTTCAGCCTCTCCGTCACGAAAAGAAATGGTTCCATCCCGCCCGTTTTGGGATCACGTCGGGGAGTGGACGGCTCGCATCGAACCCAAACAGCTCGTGCTGCTCGACGTTGGTTACGTCGTAGACAACGTTCTTCCTCCGTTTCACGGTGAGAAGCGTGTGGTGTTTCTCGCGATCCTAGCTGTAGCCCGAATGGTGATTTGGACGACGCGAAACAAGGGATTGTATGACGATGCAAACTTTTCTCATCGTGATCTGGTTTTGTATTTTCGGCATCAGCTGAGGGTCAAAATCAGATGCGATAGAAAACGCTTGGATCGCATAACATTCAGCAAAAGGTGGGTGACTGCAGCGAGCTTGGTCGTACGAAAGGGGACAATGTTGGAGTCATCCTTCCCGCCTCTGCCGACCCATTGCGTCTATGGTACGGGTCCTTAGGGACCCCACCCTTGGTAAGTAGGATTTTGCTTTGTTTTGTTTTTTTTCCCTTGCAACCTAGTTAGCAGTATGTTGTGAGTCATTGTCCCCGTCATTTAGTCACTAGTACTCAAGATCTTCCCCAACACCATTATTTTTGTACCTCAACCTGTATCCCAGTCCGCTTTTTGAAGATCTTGAACATTCATATGTAAAAAATCAAATTACCCGCTTCTATCGACCCATGCCGAGCCCGACCCTTTTAATTCTTTTATCCCTGTAGAGTAGAAACCCCGCCCCATCTAGGGTAGGTCCGGCTTGTTTCCGCTATTTACGACCCGGAAAACAGTCGGCCTCCAATTTTATAGACGGGGGGATGGGAGGGAAACCAAACGGGGAATTTTTTCCTTGTTTTTCGTATATATATGTTTTTTCGGGGTGTTTTCTCCCATTCCCAGCATATCCATCAAAATCATACATTGTAAATAAAATCATGCATAAGTTTCGGGTTTTAAGTAGGAATTTTTCATAGAGCAAATGCAGTATTTTGGTGGCTGCTGCGTGCATGGCGATGGACGAGTGATTATATATTGTATTGTTGAATGGGTCGGCGAATGTGCCTAGCTAGGTTCCCCATAGAAAATGTAGTCAAAGCATGACCGCTCCCTTCCCCTCCCCCAAAACCACAAGGCCTTGTGCCTTCTTGTATTCGTTACAAGAAATAAAGAAATGGTTCCATCGGCCAGCCCAATACCATTAGGACAGAGGCCAATGGAAACAAGCCAAATAACAACTCCAGCCTCATGGAAAGTTTTTTAAAAAATCCTCGAGGAATTTAGTGGGCAAGTATGCCCCATACTTCCAGGGTAGTGTCATCTTGCACTAAAGAAATAGACGATTCCTCACACCAGCTGGAAGTGATCCAGCACTTACAGACACATCAGACCAACAACCTATTTATTCATTTATTTATTAAATCTATTTCTTGCTACATTACTTTTCCATTAATTTTTTGACTCGTTCAAATTTGGTTTTGTTTTGATCAACGAACGAATAATTCCAAACATCAACGTAGTAGAAAAATATTTAGTTTATTATACGTTTTCCGATTTAAATCATTTAAAATAAAAATAATCACTAAAAGAAAGAAAGGAAATGATTCCTGGTATCAATTTTATAAGATCTCTATTTCAGTCATATTTTGAAGTGCAACCATGAAAAAATCTTTGTCTATGATTTGAAAATTTTCCTTTAACGCAATATTAAACAGACGAAAGTTTATTCGCAAATATTAAATCGTCAAAACGTTTATTCATATACTTGAATTACATACA
Organism: Sepioteuthis lessoniana; assembly: GCA_963585895.1. NCBI lineage: Eukaryota > Metazoa > Mollusca > Cephalopoda > Myopsida > Loliginidae > Sepioteuthis > Sepioteuthis lessoniana. Next base: position 20,258,297 of record OY757922.1, read on the forward strand.
TGAATGAAGAATAAGTACCTAAAAATACAAAACAAAGTAAAAAAAAAATACGAAAAGATAAAAGAGAAAAAATAAATTTTATTGACTATTAAAGAAATCAGACAATATATTCGGGTGAGAGAAATATAAGTAGTCGAAGATCTTGAAAGTTCACATGTATATAATTCATATTCTCTGTAATCTAACTGCCCACACCGCACCCAACCTTGTATTGCTTTTTGCCCCATTAGGCTAGGATCCCTCTCCCCTCTTGGGTAGGTCCGGCTTGTTTTCACACACCGAAAAATAGTCAGCCTCCATTTCGTAGACGGGAGGATGGGAGGGCAACCAAACGGGGAAAATCTTTTCCTTGGTTTCATTTTTTGTTTTTGTTTTTTTTTTTTCTCCCAATCCCTCTCATATACATTCATTGTGAATAAATCATAAATTGTAAATAAAATCATACATTGCATTCGGGGTTTTAAGTAGGCCTTTTTCATAGAGAAAATGTGGTATTTTGGTGGTTGCAGCGCACATAGTGATGGATGTATGACCTTACATTGTATTGTTGAATGGGTCGTTGAATGTGGTTAGCTAGGTTCCCTTAGACCATATAGCAAAACATGACCGCTCCGTTCCCCCTTCCCCCCCAAAAAACTTTAAGGCTTTGTGTCTTCCTTTTTCTGTAAAAAGGAAATAAATGAGAGAAATATAAGTAAGTAAAATTGGCGACATTAGTCGAGGGCAACTCGAAAGCTCCCTAATTTCAATGAGTAAAAGGAACTTTCTTGTTTTCGATGTTCGGTCTTACTTTATTCACTATATTGATTAGTTGGTTGTTGGTTGTTTTGTTTTATGGCGTATTTTGGTGGTTTCAGCGCGCATGGTGATGGATGTATGGCCTTATATTGTATTGCTGAATGGGTCATTTAACACCAAATTAAATTTCAAATAATACTCATATTTTCAACAATTTTGATCTCACTGGGTGCCCTCATACTTTTAGCCTTGTACCACATCTAGACTTAGTATGACTACAGAAAGGACAGACAATTCCTCAAACCAGCAAGAAGTTGCCCTGCACTTATAGACACACCAGACCAACTGGAGTTTTTTTTATTGAATCTGTTGCTTTTTGCATTACTTTTCCTTTTATTTTTTGACTCGTGCAAATTTGTTTTTGATCAACGAACGAATGATTCCAAACGTCGACGTTATGAAAAAAAATTTAATTTAATGTCCGTTTTCCGATTTAAATTATTTAAAATAAAAATAATCACGAAAAGAAAGGAAGATAATGATTCCAGGAATCAATTTTATAAGGTCTTTATTTCAGTCATATTTTGAAGTGCAACCATAAAAAAAATCATTGTCTATGATTTGGTTTCTTTGATTAATTGCATATCAACCTTTGTAGGTTATTTAATACCAAATCCATTCTCCTAGAACAGTAGTGGTACAATTTAACCCACAGGTGGGAGGATAAGGGGGTTCATACTTTTCCCAAGGGTATTTGCCCGAAAGTGAACGTAATAGAATGACTGGAGTACGAACTCGCCTGCTACGATTCCGCAGTACCATCGCTTTAACCATTACACAAGAACGCTATTCCTGGAAGTAATACCCCACAAAACAGCATCTGTAAGGCCACTTACCGCACATCACAGAAATCATCCACGTAAGACGAACAAGACATGAGGGACATTGATGGGGGAGCAAGGATGAAATCATGTGTCATTTTCGGTTGACCCTACATATTAACAAACCAACAAAAACTTATTTACATTAGATCTGAGCGGACACTGGATGTAGTTGGAAGAGAACGAGCGAGCGAGAGAGAGAGAAAGGAAGAGTCTGCAAAATCCATGTTGTCAACCTAACTTTATTGCTGAGAATTATATATATGTATATATATAAGAGAGAGAGAGAGAGGGGGGGATGTTGTTGAGAGAGAGAGAGACAGAGACAGAGAGAGTCTGCAAAATCCATGTTGTCAACCTAACTTTATTGCTGAGAATTATATATATGTATATATATAAGAGAGAGATAGATAGAGAGAGGGATGTTGTTGAGAGAGAGAGACAGAGACAGAGAGAGTCTGCAAAATCCATGTTGTCAACCTAACTTTATTGCTGAGAATTATATATATGTATATATATAAGAGAGAGAGAGAGAGAGAGGATGTTGTTGAGAGAGAGAGAGAGAGAGAGAGCGAGAGTGAATCTGCAAAATTCGTGCTGTCAGCCTGACTTTATTGCTGAGGATTATATATATATATATATATGGGAAGCGAGAGAGAGAGAGAGAGAAAGAGAGAGAGGGATAATATATATATATATATATATATATATATATATATATATATATATATTATATATATTACTGTACATTTCTCTATCATCAATGTTTTCTCAATCCTTTGTCGCTACCCGTTTACTGAGACAGAAGATCAAAAAGACAAAATCATTTCTTCCTATTGGTTGGAAATCGTCCGTAAATGGTTGATTGCTTGAAAACTGACCCTACCTTTTTGTATAGTAACGCTTAATGCGTCTTGCGTTTACAACTTTTTAAGCGTCCCTCCACCTAACATTAGTTATGACTGTAAGAGAATACACACAATTTATTACCAAAAAGAGGCTTTACTTGATTATCAAAGTAATTTTTCTCGTAGAGAAATAACATAGGTTCATTTGTTATAATATACGCAGTTGGCCCCTCCGTAATGAATACTGAATCACACCAGCAAAGAAACAGCGATTAGGATAACGTTTATTATCGTAGGAAATGAGCACAGCGATCCCAGTTCAAATACTGGACAAGGCTGTTGCACTCTTCTCTTCGTGCTGATGACCCTATAAAATGAATGGATCTTTCTCTTCCCCCCTTACAACTAGGGATAAATCGCAGAAGAGAATGACTTATTTAGCCTTTGTTTGACAACCAGTTTGGGAGAAGGAAAAATCTAAATCTAAACCAGCTGACCATTTGTATCATCCTGCCCGATTTGGGTTTAGGAGAAATTTAAAAAGGTAAAAATATTACAAAAAAATGTCTACTATATTTATTACCAGTTGATATGAACTAAATTATATTGATATTAACATCGATATATTGACAGATAAAAGGACTGATGTGATATGAAATTTTAAAACGTATCGAGATATTTGTTTAAGAAAGAGATTATTTCAGATAGATAGATAGATAGATATGGAGTTTTTCAAAAATAACTTTGGGTTCGTAAATTACATCCCATAAATTTGAAACAGAAGTCTGATACTCAATATAATAAAATTATCAATATTTTATTGTCTTGTTTAACAACTTACACGCGCTGACAAAAGTTTAAACGAAACGTTTAATGTTGACCAATATTTTTCCCAATTAGTATTTCTCCAAAGAAATTATCCCATAATGAGCTATAATTTTTTTATCTATATACATATTGAAACTGTCGGATATACATCTAGCTTTTCCATATATATATGTGTGTGTGTGAGTGTGTGTGTGTGTGTGTGTGTGTGTGTGTGTGTGTGTGTGTGTATTCTAAACTATAGCATATTGTTCCTAGATGTCTATCTATCTATTGATGGGTTTATATGTATTTCATATTTTTCCTATCTACCTCAAATTTTACAGCAGTTCAAGTAACATAACAAAAAATGTTCATACATTGAGTCCAAACATACCCATATATTTATGCAATTTTTTAATTTTTTAATAGAATTTCAAAATATTGGTCCTGACTGCATATGTTAGGTCAACAATCTAAATAAAGTTTCCACTATATATATATATATATATATATATATATGTGTGTGTGTGTGTGTGTGTGTGTGTGTCTAAAAATCCAAGTAAGAGTTATGTAATAATATCAACTTTTCTGAAATTGCTAATAGTTTCACAAGAAATTTCTTACATTTTCGCACTTTAGAAAATCAAGAGAAATCTAACGCATACAAAAAAGAACAACAAGAATATACTCAAGACGAAATCAATAAAATCAGAAATTCGGTTGAAAATAGTCAAATAGCGGACATTGGCCTAGCGGACATTGGCCTAGCAGACATTGGCCTAGCGGTTAGAGTGTTCGCCAATGGCCCGGGAGATCTGGGTTCAATCCCAGGTCGAGTCATACCAAAGACTCAAAAAATGGTACTTGATGCCTCCTTGCTTAACACTCAGCATTATAAGGTGCGGATCAATGGTAAAGTGGAGCAATCCAGGGAAAGGAGTAGCGCCCTCTCCTACACATTGGTGTAGTAAGCTATCGAAAAGGGGGCCTTCGGGTCACCCTCGACTATGGTCGCCAACTACTAACATTATGGCAGACATTATGGCGGAAGGAAGTGCACATCAAAAATACAAACAGTAAATGAAGTGAGTGGAAAGAAGCGCACCTCGAGAATACAATCAGTAATTGAAGTGAGCGGAAAGAAGTGCACCTCGAGAATACAAACAGCAAATGAAGTGGGTGGAAAGAAGTGCACCTCGAGAATACAAAAAGGAAATGAAGTGAGTGGAAAGAAGTGCACCTCGAGAATACAAACATTAAATGAAGTGAGTGGAAAGAAGTGCACGTCGAGAATACAAACAGTAAATGAAGTGAGTGGAAAGAAGTGCACCTCGAGAATACAAACGGTAAATGAAGTGAGTGGAAAGAAGTGCACGTCGAGAATACAAACAGTAAATGAAGTGAGTGGAAAGAAGTGCGCGTCGAGAATACAAACAGTAAATGAAGTGGGGTGAAAATACAAAAATATGCCAAGAGACTCCCCTAGAGTTTCTGATAAACGAATCACAAAAACTGTTAATAATCAACTAGACATCAAGGTAGGACAGTTTACGGAGAAATTACTTCATGTAGTATTGCGTTGACGAAATGGCATCAGAAGTATAGAAATTGGAAAATATTTTTCGATTATACAACGAGGACCTGCCGGGAGCAATGGATGATAGTGACGGATGGGGGTAGAGGGAGTGAGAGAGACAGACAGAGACAGAGACATGAAAATCCGTGCTGTCATCAAGAATTTATTGCTGATGATCATATTGATAGCGGGAGAGTGAGACAAAGGGAGAGAGAGAGAGAGAGAGAGAGAGAGAGAGAGAGAGAGAGAGAGAGAATAAATAGATACGAATATATATATACATGAATGCACATTACATATACATATTTCTCCATCGTCAATGATTTCTCGATCCTTTGTCTGAACACATTTGCTGAGGCAGAAGATTGAAAAGACAAAGACATTTCTTTTGGCTGGAGATCGTCTGTAAATAGTTGCTTGCTTGAGAACTGACCCAACCTTTCTGTATAGTAATACCGAATATATCTTTCGTTCACAACTTTTGAAACGCTCCTCCGCCCATAAGTGCAGGAGCATCTACGCACTAATTACCAAAAACAAGCTTTACTTGATCGTCCATATAATTCTTCTCATGTGAAAATAACATAGGTTCATTTATCGGATATTGGCATAATAGTTAGAGTGTTCGCCAATGGCCCGGGAGACCTGGGTTCAATCCCAGGTCGCGTCATACAAAAGACTCAAAAAATGGTACTTGATGCTACCTTGCTCAAAACTCAGCATTATAAAGTAAGGATCAAGGGTAAAGTGGGGCAATTCAGGGAAAGGAGTAGCGCCCTCCCCTACACCTTGGTGTAGTAGCTATCGAAAAGGAAGCCTACAGGTCACCCACGACAAACGTCGCCAACTTTACTTATTTACTATAGTAAAAGCAGTTGGCCCCGAACGAATGCTTATACAACAGTAATCATCAGGTCAGTAGATATATCATAATGGTGGTTGTTTACGGTGACAAATGAAGAAGGAATCAATGAGACAGAGACAGATCTACTTCCTGCCATCAAACCCAAGTCCCCTACTTCGGTAATTGAATTTGACTAACTTTGTAGTGCAGATGCGTGAGACTGCCATTATAAGAGTTGGGTGGTGTAATGGTTAGCAAGCTAGACAAGCAAAACTTCATGAATGAGTTCGAGTCTCACTGGGTTCCTCGTTCATCCAGTCTTGAGCTACCTCTAAGCAAAAAAGGTTGTAAATAATTGAAAGAGTTATCCAGTCGATGACACTAAACTGTATCTGATGTTAAGGCTCCAGTTCTAGAGATGTGAGGAGTCCCATTACTCCCAGCACCACTCTTACTGCTATCATTGATGGATAATGGCGTCGAAAAATTGGTTATCATCGTAGGAAATGAGCACAGTGATCCATGTTCAAACCCTGGATTAGGCTGTTTGCACTTCACTTCGAGCTGATGACCCTGGAAAAGGAACGAATCTTTCTCTTATCCTCCCAGCTATAACAAGTAGAAGGAAAACACTGAATTTAAACCAGCTGAACTCCACTTAAAAACTGACCTTCTGTCAAATCCTGTCCAACTGGGTTTTGGGAGAATGTCGTTAGAATTAAAAAGGTGGGAAATAAAAAGAACATCGGTAAAAAGTCAAAATTGTGGTTTAAGAAATCTCCATTTTTAATCAAAAGTAAATATAAAGGGTAATAAAAATTTATGCAGTCATCCATACAATAATGAATTTATTTACGAAGAGATTATGTTGTAAAATTATATTTTACATAATAATTGTAGATAAACTCTCTCTATATACCTCTGTGTCAATATATATATATATATATATATATATATATATATATATATATATATATATATATATATATATATAGTAGTATTATTCAGTCCAGTTAAATCAGAGTTGGGAGTAATTCCTTCAGGACAAGAAAATCATTCCGGAGTTGAACATTTAAATTTTTCTGGTGGAGAGCTCAATGTAATTTTTTTTTTTTTTTTACAGAGCAAGTCCTGTTATATTTTTCTTCGTGTTTTTGGTTTACACCAGAAACTGAAAAACAGGATGGAAATAAATTTATAATCCTAAATTAACCGGACAATGGTTTTTTTTCTTAAAGGAAAGATATACATATATATATATATTCAGTTTACTAAGATTAAAGTGCATTTGAAAATTTATTACAGCAATTTAAACCACAATTTTTTTAGTGTTATGTTAAAAACAAAAAGGAACATTTCGTACATTTTTCCAGATTTTTATTTACATTTAAAAATTCATTTTGATCTTATCAGACATTTGAAGCGTGCCATTTTTTTATTAAAAAAAGATTTTTTTTCAATATGCATGCAATCACTGATAGTAAAATGTGATTTGAAGTTATTTACGGAATATGCATATGAGTTTTGATGATTGTCCACAAATTGAAAGGAATATCAGTCCCCATCAATACGGTTTTTTGACAAATAACGTTCGCTGCCAGACATTGTAGGGTATTACATTCTTTTGGATAGTAAGAAAACCCTTCTTTTTTCATTCTACAAGGGAGGCAATATTTTGAGGATGTAACTCGGCTGAAATCAAATCCGGCATCAACAACCGATTTTATAAGCCTTCTTTTGCAAAAAATCTTAGAATCAAGCAAATAATGGAGAATTGTTTCATTATTCTTATCTGTTTTGTTAACATCATCTTCACAAGAAAGAAAAATTCCAAAGATATTAATTTTTTTTCTTTCTAAACAAATCCATGGAAGTGTTCTATCGGTTGAAATTTTAAAATGTATCTTACGAAATTTTTTTACTTCCTTATAAATCATGTCGATTGAATTGTAGTATCGATCTACGATAAAAGGCATTAGTTCGATAAAATGATCTAGAAATTCCTCGGTGGTGGCAAGGTAAAAGTTTCTTGTCGAAGGAGGCATAGCTTGTTGACTTTTCTCGTGAAACATTGAGGTATACGTACATAGAATTTTGAAAAACCCCTCTAATGATGATGTTTCTCGAGAGAAGTAGATGATATATTTTCTAAAAATATTTTCAATAAGTGGATGGATTTGTAAAAATTCCTGACAGTTAAGAGAATGCAGAATTTTAGAAAATCCTTCATATATTTCGAGGAAATTTTGACGGCTCTTCACAAAGCTTAATGCAAGTGCCGTTGATCGCAATGTAAGCACATGTCTGGGGCCATATACCGTTCTCATATGCAACAAAATCCTGTCTATCATGTTCTACAAACAAGCTGATATCCTTATCAGATTCTTTTTTTGGTAACTCGCTATTAAAAATTCTCATGTTTATTGGTAAACCCCGCAGCCTTAACGATTTCTGCCACAAAAATTTTGATTGTATATATTCCCTATGAAAATAGAGAGAATAGCTTTCTAATTCATATGCTCTTATTATTTCTTCATTAGTGTAACCACCGCGTCTACTAATCATCCTTGTAATAGAATCATAAGAATAGACCATCGACAGACTAAGTGCATCTTCATTATATTGGTTTTTCATTCTTACATTAATATCTTTATGGCTGAGTAAGAAAAAAATAGTTTTTTCGTGGTTCATTATGACAGCTCGCATTAACATTGTATTACCTTTAGTATCTACCGAGTTGATGTTGGCCCCATTATGTATAAGGTACTTAAAAACGTCACAGTCCAAATAGGATGGCATTAGATTGTCTTTTCCATTAACATGTTCAGAAGAGATATTGGCACCTTTTTCAACCAGATATTTCGTCATTTCTAAGCTGTTGAAAATGCAGGCAGTAGTAAGCGCAGTTTCATAACCAAATGAAACGCCGTTGATATTGGCACCTCGCCTTAAGAGAATATCCACAATAACCAAAGAATCTACAGAAACTGCTTTTGAGAGACATGTTCGTTTTCCCGGCGACTCTGTTCCAAAGCTGTTTGGATCCGCCCCGCATTCATCAAGGAAATATTTTACAATAGAAAAAGATCCACGAAGAACAGCATAGAAGAGCATGGATGAACCTTTAATGTCTGTAGACATGATAAATCTTCTCTGATCTATGGAATATGGATTCAATAATCGTTTTATTTCGTCTACGGAATCCGACGGGATAAGTTGAGTAATTCTTCTGGCAATTTCTAAACTCATGATGAATTCTGAAATAGACAAAGCAAAAGAATATAAAAATTAAAACAGCGTCAGTATAACTTTACGACTATTTCTATATAAATTCTGAAATAGAAAAAACAAACGAATATGAGTATGACATCGAAACAATATAACTTTACAACAATTCATTTTGATCTGCTGTTTTTCTAGTTATAAAAAGTAAATTAGATATTGAAAATAGTTTTATTTAATGATATTGTAATTCATTCCCTGACAATAATTTATTTAATGCTGTTCATTTTTATTTAATGTTGTTCATTTTTTAAGCAAGCGTTTTTATTTTACATGTTTTTTTAACGGGAAATGAACGCTTGAGTCGCTGTTGTAAAAAGTGATGAAATGCTGTGTCTGTGTGTTCGATATGAAAATTCCTATCTCCATCGTTTCAAATTCTAAAAAACATTTAGTAACGTTTCTCATTATCGTATGATTAATGAATTGGGGGGAATTTTTTTTAACTCAATCAATATTTTGACAAGCAAAAGAAAAAAAAACAAAACAGAACTCGTACGGTGAAAACGTAAACGATCTTTCTCTTGTTTTTCATAAGTGTTAAAGAAAAATCAAAAATTCATAAACTGATGATGATAGCTTTTATCATAACTTTTATACATAATTATTTATGAATGCAGCCTTAACGATTTATGTCATTGATAACATTATTAAGTATATTTATAGAAAAAGGGTG
>OY757922.1:20272948-20275448 GCA_963585895.1 Sepioteuthis lessoniana
GAGCTCTTTATTTATGAATGAATTTATTGCTCTGTATTGAGCTCTTTATTTATGAATGAATTTATTGCTCTGTATTGAGCTCTTTATTTATGAATGAATTTATTGCTCTGTATTGAGCACTACATTGAGCTCTTTACCAGGAAAATTTTAGATATTCATTCATGAATAATTTCTTGTCCTGATAGAATTACTCCCAACTCCGGTTTAACTGGACCAAGAATACTATATATATATATATATATATATATATATATATATATATATATATATATATATATATACATGTATGTTTACATATATATGTACATACCTATGCATATATATATATATATATATATACATATATAAATATATATATATACATAAATATATTTATATGTATATTAATACATTCATTCATATATATATACATGCATATACTTATACATATATATATACATATATATACAAATACGTATGTATATATATATATATATATATATATATATATATATATATACAAATATATATATTTACTATAAATACCCCCCCACAAAATACCCCAAACACCCCCGACTCACCGTAAGTACCACCTCCCTCAATTAAATCTTTATATCCATCTCCATGCACGTACACAACCTGCTCGCCATATTTTTATGAATGTTAAAAATACGTCTCTTCACAATATATTTAACATATCACTGACGCACACACCATTATATATTTCAATAACGATTATGTAAATATAACATTAACGCAACAGACAGCTAATGAAAAATCATTCATATAATCCAACACAACTCCCCATCTATTATCCTTACGTCCCAGACCTTTAATGCTTACCCTCAAATCATAAATTCATTTTCTTAATTATGCAATGGTGATAATCTGCTCGTTAGTTAAAAATCATCATCATACACACTCACACACATAAAAAAACAAAACAAAAACAACATAGTTAATACAAATAATTATAGCAACGTCTTAACACAATATATTCACGATATTTTTTACGTATATACAATCTTGGATTACAATGATATATACACAATATATCATTAACGCATCGTAACTGATACAAATTAGATAGATAGATAGATAGATAGATAGATAGATAGTATGTCTGCGTGCGCGTCCCATTTATGGAGAAATCTGAATTTTATTTCATCGTTTTTGTCATATTAAATATTTTCATTTCGACCAAGTCTCATGACAACAATTTTATTTTGAATTACGTGCGTTCTCAAAGGCCATTTATGAAATAGGAATGGAAAAAGTGTGAAAAATGATAACCAATACGCACACACACACACACACACACACACACACACACACACACACACACACACACACACACAGACACAGACACACACAAAGACACACACACACACTTGCAGTTGCAATATATATATATATATATATATATATATATATATATATATACACAGGGTATTTTCTTTTAAATACCCTGTCCGGTGGCAAAAGCTGCTTGGTAGCGCCAGGAGTGGCAGTACGGCCTTGAGCTACAGAAACTGTGTTATAACCCTGGTTGGCGGCTGATGAGTTTAGGGTATCGCACGTGCTTTCACACGTTGTATGATGAAATATATATATATATATATATATATATATATATATATATATATATATATACATATATATATATATACATGTGTGTGTGTGTGTGTGTGTGTGTGTGTGTGTGTGTGTGTGTGTGTGTGTGTGTGTGTGTGTGTGTGTGTGTGTGTGTGTGTGTGTGTATTATTCGGTCCAGTTAAACCGGAGTTGGGAGTAATTCCATCAGGATAAGAAAACTATTCAAAAAGAAGTTTACATCTTCAAATGCCAGAATACTCCAAATAATAAGCTACTTGACTCGTTTGAAACGGACTTATTTAAACTAATTTGAAAGGTTAAATTGAAGAGAGAACATAATAATTTTCAAATGAAATTAAACAAAGATATAAAAGAAGTAAAAACTTCGAAATATATATGGGTGAGGGCGGATAAATCAAAAAACATGTATAAAATGAAACCCTCAAAATACCAAGAAATTCTAAAGAACAAAATTACTGATAATTATGAAATAGACTATAATAACACAATTGACCAAATAAATAAGGATACTTGTAATTTTTCTAGTAAATTACATATTGAAGATAGGGAAATTTAAAAAGAAAGATGCTTAAATTCTATTTAAGGACCATAAACCTAATTTTGCAAAACTAGACTGATTAATCCCTCAAAAACAGAGTTAGGTAGGATATCTAAAAATATTATTTAGAATATTGTAACGAATGTGAAAAAAGCTAACCATAGTAATCTTTGGAGGAACTCGTATGAAACCATTGAATGGTTTAGGAAGATTAAAAATAAGAGTAAAGCTACTTTTATGCAATTTGATATCATTGATTTTTATCCTTCTATAACTAAAAATATTCTGATAGATACCATTAACTACGCCCGAAAATATATATATATAACTAAAGAGCAATATGAAATAATATTAGCTTGTAGGAAA
>OY757922.1:20280448-20310448 GCA_963585895.1 Sepioteuthis lessoniana
TTGGATCAGTTGTTCCCTTCCAAGGAGAGTATTGCGGAATATTAACATGCATGATTTTATAGCTGTTTCATTTTTTTCAAATTCCACGATATCTTCTTCCAGTGCAGCATTAGATGCACTGACAGTATTAATAAACATGTTAGAGTGTACACCATATGTTTAAGGAATCTAATCAAGGTTTGGACAAATGCAACTGTAGACATATCTTTCAGAAGCTTTATGGGAATCGCCCTTACATTCAGGTAAGTAAAAAATTAGTGAACACATTTTTTACTACTTGTCTTATTTGAGTCACAAATCCCGATGTAGTTTATTTCCATTTGGCAATGAAGGGGTCCTCTTTTATGGTGGGAGTCTCACCCCAGTGCTCGAAAAATCGTTTAGAATTCAGTAGCCGAATTGGTGGAGTTATGTTTAATAGCAGAAATCTCTCTCAATTTGTCTTATTTACCAACCCCTCCGCTCGGGCAGGATATGACACAAGGTCAATTTTTAAGCGGAGTTTTACAGGTTTGAATTCAGAGTTTTCCTTCTCCTAGACTAGTTGCCTCACCAAGGCTGAAGAACCTAGTCTGTCCTACTATTTACCCATAGCTGGAGGGAGAATAATTGGATTCATACCTTTCCCAAGGGTATTAGTGCTATGTGAAATGCAATCAGTCTCGTCCAGGATTTGAACTCGAGTCGCCGTGTCCATATCCTGCGACGATAACGACTACACCACAGGCACCTCCACTATCTCTCTCAATTTGTGCCCGGAAACAGTCACCAGCATAATAATTCTACTGACACGATAAATACTGTTGTATAGATTGGAAATTATGACTATTTTTATTTTAAATGGAAAGACGTTCCAACAAAATGTATTGACTTAATGTTCTATTGATTCTATTTTTAATCCAGCTCAGTTAAAAATAATTAAACATTTTTTAATATCATTTCATAAAATTGGAGACTGTTTGTGTCCAACATATTTTAATTAAACCCCAACATTTCAAATTTTTTACCAAATTTTTTATTTATTTAATCGTCATGAATTTTAGAATAGAATAGAAAATATAGTTGTAATGAAAACAAAAGCTCTAAGTTACAAATTATAAACTATTCATTCGACTTAAGACCATTATGGGATACGATCTGCCAGTTGGAATGTAATCTACTAGTAATTATAGAAAAAGGTATGCACACTGAATTGTTTTTTTTTTTTTTTTTACAATTAGAAAAAAAGTAGATCAAAATGGAAAGTCGAAAAGTTATATAAATTATGTCTTAATTCTCATTTTCTTTTGTTTTATCTATTTCAGAATTCATTATGAGTTTAGAAATTGCCAAAAGAATTGCTCAACTGATCCCATCCAACTCCGTCGACGAAATAAAAAGGCTATTAAGTCCATATTCCTTAGAGCAGAGAAGATTCATTATGTCTACAGACGTTAGTGGTTCTTCGTTTCTCTATTACGCTGTTGCTCATCGATCTCCTTTAATTATGAAATATTTTCTTGAGGAATGCGAGGCGGATCCGAACAGTTTAGGAAGTGAGCAGTGTGGAAAACAGACTTGTCTCTCAAAAGCAGTGTCTTTAGATTCTAAGATTATGGTGGAGATTCTCTTGGCACGAGGTGCGGATATCAACGGTGTTTCATTTGGTTATGAAACTGCGCTTTATACTGCCTGCTTGATGGACAATTTAGAAATTACCAAATTTTTGGTTAACAACGGTGCCAATATCAGTATCGAACATAGTAATAGAAATGACACTGTAATGCCATTTAATTTTGATTCTGATCATCTTAAGTACCGAAAAGTAAACGGAGCCAACATAAACATGCTGGATGCACAAGGATATACAGTGTTGATAAAGGCTGTTATAATGGGTCATAAGGAAATTATTTATTATCTACTCGGCCGTCAAGATATTAATATAAGAATTAAAAACCTGAATAATGATGATGCATTGAGAGTGGCGATACGTTATTGTCCTGATGATATTACAGAGACAATTATCAAATGTGGTGGTTACACTAAAGAAGAAGTAATTAAAACTTATGAAATAGAAAGCTTATTTGAATATGTTAATAGAAGACCTTCTATATCGAAAAAGTTATGGGAGAAATCGTTGAGGCTGCAACATTTACCAATGGACACACCAATTTTTAATAATCTCTTACCAAATCAAATATCTGATAACGATATTAACTTGTTTAGAGAAGATCAAAGACAGGCTTTGTTATATATGAGAAAAGTATATGGCCCCAGACATGTGCTTACATTACAAGCAACAGCAATTGCATTAAGCTTTCTGAATGTCCGTCAAAATTTCCATGAAATATATGACTCATTATCTAAAATTCTGCATTCTCTTGAGTGTAAAGAGTTTTTAAAAGTCCAATCACATATTGAAAATGCTTTAAGAAAATATATATCCTACTTTTCAAGAGAAGAAGTATTAATAGAAAAACTTTTCAATATGATCTGTGAGTATACTTTAATATTTCGAGAGAAACATCATCAACCTATGTCTCATTTGATAAGAAAATTTTATGCCTCGAAATTCGAAGACTTTCTTCATTATTTTATCGAGCTAATGCAGTTTCTCATAAATATATATCAGGATTCTATCCATATAATTTCTAAAGAAATTGAAAATTTTCTAAATGAGCATTTAAAAAATTCAACCCGTAGATCTCTTGCGCGGATGTTTTTGGAAAATAAAAAGATTAGAGTCTTTGAAATTTTTCTCTCATGTGGAGATGATATAGATAAAACTGACGAAACTGACGAAACTATTCTCCATTATTTGCTTGATTCTAAGATTTCTTGTAAGAGGAGGCTTATAAAATTGGTTGTTGATGCTGGATTTGATTTCAGACGAATTGCATCCTCAAAATATTGCCTCCCTTGTAGAATGAAAAAAGAAGGGTTTTTTTACTATCCCGAAGAATGCAATACTTTACAATGTCTGGCGGCAAACGTTATCTGTCAAAAGACAGTATCTGGGGGGATTGATATTGCTCCAATCTTTAGGACAATTATCAAAAAACATATGAATATTCCGTACATATAAAGGTACATTTCTTATTCAACAGGTTTAATTTGACTCAATCATATCAGTGATTATTTTAAAAACTTTTCTTATAACAAATCAGACATGAAATGCATAACTTTGAGTTTGAAACATAAGTTAACTTCCTGTGCAGTGCCTATTTTGTTTATCACACACACACACACACACACACACACATATATATATATATATATATATATATATATATATATATATATATATATATACAAAAATCAATTCGTGAGTCAGGACAATCCTACTACAGTTTCGCCCAAAACGGCTCCTCAGGGTACCTAATTCCGACTATATATATAGTGCTTAGAATCCAGAGCAAAACACAAATCCCTCCAAAATATGAAATTTTTACACGGAAATGCTGAGTAATATCCCAATATATTAAAAATTATCAAAATTTTAAGGCAATGTCGAATGTCACGACATTAATTCCTCGTCTTCTGTTATCAGTTGAGCTGTGTAGAGAATAAAAGTGTGCACAATTGAATGTATCAGTCATATGGATCACTAGCTCAACTGACCATCGAAGTCGTGAAATTTTGAATTATTATATATATCTTGCCTTCTATTCTATCATTGAAAATTCCATTGACATTAATAGAAACAAATTTCTTTTATACTATGTGATGATAAATATTTTTAAGATTAATCCGCGAAATGAAAATTTTGGATTAAATTAAATGATTTCAAAAAATGGCGAAGAGTGGTTATTCTTCGGAACTGTTTAATGGATTACTTAATTAAATTTGATGTGTATATAGGTATTAACATTATATACGCTCTGTGCTAAGACACACATTATTAGAAAATTTTAAATTGTGTGATCCTAATATTTAAAAAACTCATTAGGTGTTACATCTTCTCATCATTAATCACATCCTTATCGAAAAATGTTGTTTTTCTTTTTTTTTTTTCTGTTAGAAATGAAATTCTTCAGCTGTAAAATAAATAAATGTAAATAAAATTCTTTAAAAAATGTAAGAAAAAATATTTTTCTATTATTTTCGTTGTTTTTTGGACTGTTGTCTTCATCTTTATTGTGTTAAGTTGAAATACAACGTTTCGGTCGCTGTATCCTCCAGCCTTCCTCAACTGTCCCTTGTATATCTGGGAATAGAAATGATTCAACCAGAGAAATCATTTTAAAAGTTTGACTGTTAATCAAACTAGGCTTTATTTCCAAACAATTTTATATATACGACGTACATTTTTTTTATTAAACAAGGCGTCCAATCACTTCGAAGATTTTATTCAGATGATGACGTCATTGTTTTTCGCGTCTCTCAATCCTAGAAGTTTAACAGGAATCGTCCTAAAATAAAATCGAAACGTAATATCCAATGGCATCAATTATTCTTTATATTTTTTCAAAGTAATTTACTTTAAAAACAAGTTGATTTGTCCTTTTCAATTATTTGTTCCCAGATTGTGTTCATTTCTATACTTGGTTGACTCAAGAGGTCAACATAGTCCCACATATTTGCCGCTTCTTTGAGAGATCTTTTCCAATGTTCTTCTCTACCGATTATTTCAACTTTCTCACAAGGGTAGATGATTTCCGCTTTCTCTTCATATATGATCAGCCATGCTTGACTTTTCTATTTCCCCTCGTACTACAGCTTTTCGATATTCCTGTAGTCTTGCTTTCAGATGACGGCATATCTCCCTTTTATATACTTTGCTACATTTGCATTAGATGGAATATACGTAATTTTTGGTTATGTTGTATTCTGTTGGGGGCTTTGACTCGGAGATATTTACGAAAAGTTGTGCTACTCCTGAATGCTGTCCTAAAATTGTATGGACTATATAGTTTTTGAATTTTTTCAGCCGAGCCTTTGACATGGGGTAAGATAGACGGGTAAGTTTTCAGGTTTTGTAGTGCCGTGCGATCTACCTTTCTTGGGGTTAGTGTTATGCTTTTCGGGTAATTGTTTCAATGGATGGCATCTCTTAATCTGTCCATTACTTCTTTATATACATCATCACTACAGATGGCTTTTGCCCGGAGTTGTAGGCAACGGGTGATTCCTTTGTTTAAATTGTAAGGATGGTACTATTTACCAACCCCTCCGCTCGGGCAGGATATGACACAAGGTCAATTTTTAAGCGAAGTTTAACAGGTTTGAATTCAGAGTTTTCCTTCTCCTAGACTAGTTGCCTCACCAGACCAGTTTCTTTACCCATAGCTGGAGGGAGAATAATTGGATTCATACCTTCCCAAAGGGTATTAGTGCTATGTGAAATGTAATCAGTCTCGTCCAGGATTTGAACTCGAGTCGCCGTGTTCATTTACACCTTCCCCAAGGGTATTAGTGCTATGTGAAATGTAATCAGTCTCGTCCAGGATTTGAACTCGAGTCGCCGTGTTCATTTCCTACGACGATAACGACTACACTACGGGCATTGTAAGGATGGTGGGAGTTGAAGTTGAAGGACTGTCCCGTAAAGGTTGGTTTTCCACACACGGATGTGCGTGAGTTCTTTACACATCTAGGAAGGACAATTTATTGTCTTGTTCCTTTTTCATTGTGAATTGTATAGATAGATGGATTAAGTTCACATGGTCCATTAGTTCTTTAAAATCTCCCTGATGAGGTCAAAGAAGGAATGTGTCATCCAAATATCTAAGCCACATTGATGTCTTTTGTGATGTAGAATTAAATACCATTTCTTCGAAGTATTCCATGAATACATTGGTCAATACTAGTGATAATGGAGATCCCATTTTTTTCCATCATACAACGAGTGAAAGCACGTGCGAAACCCTGCCGTGGCCGTTGCTATAATATCAAGGCCAGCCGGATATCAGTAGATATTTTTATTTACTATACAGCGTCTTTCAGCCATGACACTGTTTCAGAACCAAACATAGCTTCCTTCCCCATGTGTTGTACCAAAATGCAAAGGGAATTATAAAAATGGACCCAGAGTTCATTGTTTTTCGTTTCCAAAAAGTAAACATTTATTTGATAAATGGAAACAGGCCATTAAAAGGGGGAATTTTACCCCAAGTCCATTCAACAAAGTGAGTAGTTAAAATTTTCATCACCATTTATTTCAACAGGCGCTAAATTCAAAATTTGTTAAAAAATTAGTTTTATCGTAGCACAAAAAAGCAGTTTTAAAATTTAAACTGAAGCCGAAAAAACTTGTTAAAAATTATATTTTCTAAAAATATTTTCATTAATTATTCTTATTGATATTTCATTTAAGAAAATTGTGTTTTCTTTTCAATGAAATATTGAAATAAAAATTCTTAGAAAACAATCGTAAAATCTTTTAACATTTCTATATTTGAAAATTAATGAATCATTTTTAAACATGAAAAAAATATCCCTGAATTAATTTTTTTGTTTATTCTTGAATGACTATAAACTACAAAATTTATTCTTTAGTCAATTTTAAAAGAATTTGTTTTATTTGTAAGGTTTTTTTTATTTGAAAACTCAGTAAAATTATTTGTACGAAAAGTCAAATCATTATTGCCGAAAATTTAAATGTGAAAATGATTACTTAAAATTTGTTTAAATAGATGTATATATATATATATATATATATATATATATATATATATATATATATATATATATACATATATATATATATATTTATGTATATATATAGATGTGTATATATAGATATATATATATAGATTTGTATATATATATATATATATATAGATGTATATATATATATATAGATGTTTATATATGTAGATGTATATATATATATAGAGATGTATATATATATATAGAGATGTATATATATATATATATATATATATATATATATATATATATATATATATATATATATATATTGGTGCAAGGAAAATGATAATATTACTCGTAAGAAGTTAAGTAAAAAAAGAAAACTTCAAACATTCAACTAAATTTTGAGACAAAAAGACTTTTATAAGTTTGATTTTTTAAAAACAATAACTTGAACTTATTTACTTTGAATTGATTTAATTGAATTTAATTCATTGCATTTTTTGATATTTTTAATTAATAATGTTTGCCTATTTATTGTTGCTTCTTCTTTGTTCCTAAATTCCAACGAAATTATTGTTGGTTACTTGATTACTATATTTGAGTGATTCCGATTTTAAAATTATTGCAATTAAAACAAAAGGGATTGTAATTTTTCAAAATTGACTTTTAAATATAAAAATTTAAGCAGTGTTTGTTAAATTGTTTTTAAAATTTAGACGAATAAACGAAAAATTTGGTCTTTTAAACCGTGTTTATTTACAAAAACGACCGACAGTCAGTGATGTTTATGTTTATATATTTTTATTAATAATTGTTTTTCTTAATTCTAATTAAAATTAATAAAAACCAGTATAAATCAAAACATGTCTATTCCTTTTCTTTCTTGTTACATTTTAAAAAGTATTAAAATCTTTATTAAAAAAAAACGACTTGGTGATTATAATTCAACCCTGTCATGAAGCGAGAGATTCATTGATCCACTAACGTGACGTCACATTTCATCCGGCAGGCCTTGGTATTATAGCGACGGCCACGGTCTAACACTTAGACCCTCCATAGGTCAAGGGATGAAGCCCTGTTTTAGAATCCGAAAGCTTCACTCGGTTGGTCGCTGAAGGAAATTTCACTCCCATAGGATTTTAGCAAGAGGCTCTAGCTTTTTTGAATAACTGTCTCTCGCTCACCAGGTGTATTGCTCAGAATGCGTTGCCTCCTTTTGATTGGGCTTTCAAACAAGGCCTGGCAGACAAGCTTGATTGCCATCCCTTCGTTAGAGAAGAGGAAGAAACGGCTTCACACGCTTTCTCCTACTGAGAGCAGGTTCACCCGTTTTGGAGTGGATGACTCACAACGATCCCAAAGACCTCGTGCTGCACGACGTTGGTCACGTCATAGAAAATTTTTTTATCTCCGTGGAATTGGTGAGACATGTGACGTTCCTCGCAATCAGAAGGGTAATTTGGACGGAGATAACTTTTCTGACCGTGATTAGATTCTTTTTAGGTATCAGCTTATAGTAAAGTCTTGGACCGGATAGCAATGAACCAGCGAGCCTGGTCGTAAGAAAAGGAACAACATTGGATTCCTCCTTTCCTTCTTTTACTGCACATGGCAGCTACGGTTTGGGTCATTCGGGACACCCACCCCAGAGAAGTAGTGGTTTCATCTTCACCCTTTTATGTGGCAAAATAAAATTTTAGATAATACTTATAGATAAACACTCTATCTATCTATCTATATATCTATCTATCTATATATATATATATATATATATATATATATATATATATATATTATATATATATATATGTATATGTATATATATATATATATATATATATATATATATATATATATATATATATATAACATATATATAACTTAAAACAGCAATTCAAACTATGATTTTTTAGTCCGATGTAGTGGTTTCATCTTCACTCTTTTATGTGGCAAAATAAAACTTTAGATAATACTTATAGATAAACACTCTATCTATCTATCTATCTATATATATATATATATATATATAATTTATAACATATATATAACTTAAAACAGCAATTCAAACTATAATTTTTTTAGTCCTATGTAGTGGTTTCATCGTTACCCTTTTATGTTGTAGAATAAAATTTTAGATAATAATTTTAGATAAACACTCTCTCTCTTTCTCTATCTATCTATGAATCTATATATATATATATATATGTGTGTGTGTGTGTGTGTGTATGTATATATATACAATTTATGACATGTATATAATCTATGATAGCAATTCAAACTACAAATTTTAAGTATTATGTTAAAAACAAAAAGGAATATTTCGTATTTTATATTCACGTATGTCGGTCAGAAACGGGTCTACACAATACATCGAGCAAGAAAGTTTCAACTATTAAAGCGATATTTTTGAGAAAATCCACTTACTCAAGAGAAAATATGACAAAAATCCAAGTAATTGGTAACAGTAGGTTGTTATTATGTTTTTCTTATGCGTCCATGGGTATTTCCCTATGTTCTCACATCAGCCTTAAAACAGAAACAAAAAGAAATATCTTTGCACAAAGTAGATATCTATATACACATCAAATTCTCTTAGGTAATTCATCTGATAGTTACGAAAAATGCCCACTAAATTTAATTCTGTTGCTATTATATCCGAAATTATCCAATTTACACTTAATCTTTTATTTTTTTACAAAAATGCATTTTTTTTATCAGCTTAAGTAATTTCTCGTCCAAATAAATTCTTATTATATAAAAAGGTCACTAGGTGAATATACTTCGTTTTTAAATCTGTATTGATTGTCAATTTCCAATATTAGTAGAAATATTACAAAAATGTTTACCACTACTTTGTGCAAATAACATTTCTTTAAATAAAAGTATATGCAATTTTCATTCGCCAACAGAAACATTCAAGAAAAAAAAATGCAAAAAAAAAAATCAGAATAGAAAGCAAGGTATATATATATATATATATATATATATATATATATATATATATATATATATATATATATATATATATATATACTGAAATGAATAAGTCAACAAATAATTTTGAGTATGGTAATTTATTTTTTATTGCCTAAAACTCCGCTCTACATAGGTCTCAGACATTATCATAGGTTTCAAGAATTTCAAAGTACTTGGACAGTCTTTTTCTGTATGTTTGTTTGGGTTTTATAGCATATCAACATTTGCGGGTTATTTAATGCCGAATCCATTTTTATACAAATAAACATTTCTATTTCAAACTAATCAGTTTACCATATGTAAATAGTCTAATAGTCAAAAACAATTCTATTTTAAGCTATTCAGTTTAGTCAAAGTACTATTTCAAACCATTCAGTTTAGTATAAGCATAGTTGGGTCTTTTGATTACACATTTAAATGTCAAACAGTTCAATTTCAAACAATTCAGTTTAGCATCCATTAACTGTTCCATTTCAAGCAATTCTTCTTAGCATAAGTACACAGTTTAGTTCTATTTTACCCATATATTGGACCCTATCAGGTGTTACCACTCCGAGTCAGGGTGGACCTGAGAGCGATGGCAATGAAGGGGTACTGAACATTCCCCAAAGCTCCAGCATTACTGGACCTTCACCATCAGATTGATTAGTGATATATCCAGGACACTCATTGGATGGGGTCTTAGCCCTCTACAGAGGTTCAGTCGGAGTATTCTACAGCTCCGGTCAACTGGGTAATAGGTTTTTTAGTAAAAATTGTTTTGATTCTTTTCAAATTCAAAATTTGTTTCACTGAATGTCCTTTAGAAGTTAATTGTCGATGAAAGATTTTGGCCTTAGAAGATTTTTTCTGTATATTCATAAGAATTTATACTCTGTGTGTGTGTGTGTGTGTGTGTGTGTGTGTGTGTGTGTGTGTGTGTGTGTGTGTGTGTGTGTGTGTGTGTGTGTGTGAAGACATATCTAAGTACACATGAAATTCTGAATTCAAAATGAAGGAATATCAGCCCCTATAAATACTGTCTTTTGACAAAAAACTTTGGTCGACAGATATTGTTGAGTGTTACATTCCTCTGGATAATATAAAAAAGATCGACCTTTTTATTTACGGAATATGCATATGAGTTTTGAGGATTATCCGCAAATTTGTTGGAATATGATTTCCCATAAATACTGTCTTTTGACAAAAAACGTTCGCCGCTAGACATTGTAGGGTATTACATTCTTTTGGATTGTAAGAAAACCCTTCTTTTTTCATTCTACAAGGGAGGCAATATTTTGGGGATGTAACACGGCTGAAATCAAATCCAGCATCAACAACCGATTTTATAAGTTCCCTCTTGCAAGAAATCTCAGAATCAAGCAAATAATGGAGAATAGTTTCGTTATTGTCATCTGTTTTGTTAACATCATCTTTACAAGAAAGAAAAATTCTAAAGATACTGAACTTTTTTTTTTCTAAACAAATACGAAGAAGTGACCTACTGGTTAATTTTTTTAAATGCATCTTATGAAATTTTTTTACTTTCTCATAACTCATCTCGATTGAACGCCTGTATTTATATATGAGAAAAGGAGTTAGTTCGATAATATCATCTACAAATTCCTCGGAGGTTGTAGCGTAAAAGATTTTTATTGAAAGAGCTATAGGTTGTTGAAGTTTCGCCCGAAATATTGTGGTGTACTCATTTAAAAATTTGAAAAAATCTTCTAATGATGCCGTTTCTTCTGAGAAGAAGTAAATATATTTTCTAAAAATATTTACAATATGTGGATGGATTTGTAAAAAGTCATTACAATTAAGAGAATGCAGAATTTTAGAAAATGGTTCATATATTTCAAGGAAATTTTGACGGACTTTCACATAGCTTAATGCAATTGCCGTTGCTCGCAATGTAAATACATCTCTACGGCCATATGCTGATCTCATATACAACAAAGCCGGTCTATCATATTCTCTAAACAAGCTGATATCCTTATCAGATTCTGTTTCTGGTAATAAGTTATCAAATATTGGCGTGTTCATTGGTAAATCCTTTAGGCCCAAAGCTTTCTTCCATGAAGCATTTGATTCATGAAATTTCCCACTAATATATTGAAAACAGCTTTCTAATTCATATGCTCTTATTATTTCTTCTTTAGTGTAACCACCGCGATAGATAATCGTCCATATTATATCATCCGAACAAAATTCAATCGCCAGACTCAGAGCATCTTTATTGTAATGGTTTTTCATTCTTATATTAACGTCTTCACAGCTGAGCAGAGAATAAATCATTTTTATGTTGCTATTTTTGACAGCTTGCATCAACATTGTATTACCTTTACTGTTAACCATGTTGATGTTGGCCCCTTTACTTTTTAAATACATGAAGACGTCACAATTTAGATAAGATTGCATTAGATTGTCTTTTCCATTAACGTCTTCACAAGTGATATTGGCACCATTTTCCACTAAATATTTGGTCATTTCTAAGTTATTCCCGCTGCAGGCAGTAGTAAGCGCAGTTTCATAACCAAATGAAATGCCGTTGATATCGGCACCTCGTTGTAAGAGAATCTCCACTATAATCTTAGATCCTAAAGACGCTGCTTTTGAGAGACAAGTTTGTTTTTCACTCAGCTCTTTTCCAAAGCTGTTAGGATCCGCCCCGCATTGATCAAGGAAATATTTTACAATAGAAGAAGATCCATAAAGAACAGCATAGAAGAGCATGGATGAACCTCTAATGTCTGTTGATAGGATAAATCTTCTCTCCTCTAAGCAATATGGACTCAATAATCGTTTTATTATTTTGATGGAATCGATCGGAATAAGTTGAGTAATTCTTCTGGCAATTTCTAAACTCATGATGAATTCTGAAATAGACAAAACAAAAGAATATAAGAATTAAAACAGCATCAGTATAACTTTACGACTATTTTTATATACCGTTTTTATATTTTTAAAATGAAAATTCAATATGCGTACCTGTTTCTCGACTTACGACTAGATTACATTGCAACAGGCAGATCATATCCTTAAATAGTCGTATGTCGGACAAATAATTTATTATTGATGTTTTTCTTTTTTCATTTCTTAATTCCTTTTTATAATTGACGGGATTTAAAAAAATAATAGTCACAATGCATTTAAATATTTTATAAAAAAGCACCTTATATAGTTTAATAAAATGCATTGGAAAAAGATTTCTAGACCGTTTTTTCATTTGGCAAAATAAATATTCCGTGGCTATACAACAAAGAAATGATTGGTTCAGTAGATATGTCATGCTGCTGGCTATATATGGGCAAAAATGAAGAGGGGATCAGAGAGAGAGAGAGAGAGAGAGAGAGAGAGAGAGAGAGAGAGAGAGAGAGAGAGAGAGAGTTATGTACTTCCTGGCTTCAAACCTAAGTCCTCGACTGGGAAGATTGAATTTTACTCACTTTTTAGAGCAGATGGTTGAGATGCCGCTATAAGAGAGTTGAGTGGTGTAATGGTTAGCTAAGTAGACTAGAAAACTTCACTAGAGAATTCCAATCTCATTGGGTTCACCATTCATTTGGCCTTGTGCCACCTCTAAGCAAAAAGCGCAATACATTATTGAAAGTGTTATCCAGTCGATTACACTAAACTGCATCTGATGTTGAGGCTCCACTTACTTGAGATGTGAGGAATGGGGAGTAACTGTTAGTTGTAATGACTCCCAGTACCACTCTCAAACAATTTTGCTTCTATCATTAATAGTGACGGATGGGGGTAAACAGAAAGAGAGGGAGAGAGAGGGAGAGATAGAGAGTCCGGGAAATCCGTGTATTTATTGCGGATGATCATATATATATATATATATATATAATATAATATCATATTTTCCATCGATTATATATATATATATATATATATATATATATATATATATATATATTATGTGAGTGTTGGTCGTCAGTAAATCACTATGTGGTTACGTGTTTAACCAAGTGCAATATAATATGGAGAGTGCTCAATATCTATGATATTTTCCATGGATCAAATACATATGTAATATATATTTATTATCATTATATATACATATATATACATATATATATATATATATATATATATATACATATACATATATGTATATATATATATATATATATATATATATATATATACATATATATATATATATACACACACATATATATATATATATATATATATATATATATATATATATATATAAGTCAACCGGGTTTCGATCCCAGCTACGGGGAGATACTGTCTCGCCACACTGATGAGTTCTGATAGAACGAAACAGATCTGTCTGTGGATGAGTATATATATATATATATAATGTATATATATATATGTATGTATATATATGTATAGATGTATGTATGTATATATATATAAATATATAGATGTATATATATATATATATATATATATATATATATGTAAATATATACATAGATCTATATATATATAGATATATATATATAGATGTGTATATATATATATAGAGAGAGAGAGAGATGTGTATATATTTTGAGTCATACCAAAGACTTTAAAAATGGTACTTGATACCTCCTTGCTTAACACTCAGCAATATAAGCTATGTATCAAGGGTAAAATGGAGCAATCCTGGGAAAAAGGTAGAACCCTCGCCTATACCTTGGTATAGTAGCTATTTAAAAAGTAGCCTTCTTGTTGCCCTCGACTATGATCACCAACTTTTATATATAGATGTATATATATAGAATTGTATATATATATATATATATATGTGTGTGTGTGTGTGTATATATATGTAAATAGATGTGTGTATGTATATATATATATATATATATATATATATATATATATATATATATATATATATATATTGTAGCAAGGAAAATGATAATATTACTTGTAAGAAGTTAAGTAAAAAAAAGAAAACTTCAAACATTCCCCTGAATTTTGAGACAAAAAGACTTTTATAAGTTTGATTTTTTAAAAACAATAGCTTGAACTTATTTACTTTGAATTCATTTGATTGAATTTAATTTATTGCATTTTTTTATATTTTGAATTAATAATTTTTGCCTATTTATTGTTGCTTCTTGTTTGTTCCTAAATTCCAATGATATTATTGTTTGTTACTTGATTGCTATATTTGAGTGATTCTAATTTTAAAATTCTTGCAATTAAACCAAAAGGGGTTGTGATTTTTCAAAATTAATTTTGAAATATAAAAATTTAAGCAGTGTTTGTTAAATTGATTTTAAAATTTAGACGAATAAACGAAAAATTTGGTCTTTTAAACCATGTTTATTTACAAACACGACTGACAGTCAGTGATGTTTATGTTTATATTTTTTTTATTAATAATTGTTTTTCTTAATTCTAATTAAAATTAATAAAAACCAGTATAAATCAAAACATGTCTATTCCTTTTCTTTCTTGTTACATTTTAAAAAGTTTATTATCTTTATTAAAAAAAATGACTTAGTGATTATATATCAACGTTGCCATGAAGCGAGAGATTCATAGATCCACTAACGTGACGTCACATTTCATCCGGCAGGCCTTGGTATTACGGCAACTACTAGGCTTTAAATACCACATTTCCTGCGAGTGACCCTGGAAAAGGAGTGAATCTTTCTCTTCTCTCCCTATTTTTGGATAAATAGTAAAAGAGAATGACCTGTTTAACCTTGACTAGACAACTAGATTATGTGAAGAAAAACACTGAATCAAAGAAGTTTAATTCCTCTAAAAACTGACCTTGTGTCACATCCAGTTCAAATGGGCTTTGAGAAAAATCTTTGGAATTAAAAAGAGGGAAAATAAAACAAGTCGATGAAAATTGAAAATATAGTTTAAGAAATCTTCATTTGAAATAAAAAGTAAATATGATGGACAGTGTTATAAAAATTTTCACATCTATCCATAATATAATGAACATATTTACGAAACGATCCTGTTGTAAAATTCAATTTTAGATAGTTTAGATAAACTTTATATATATATATATATATATGTATATATATATATATATATATATATAGAGAGAGAGAGAGAGAGAATTCAAGAAAATGAACGTGCATTAGAAAATGTATAACAGCCATTCAATGTCCAACATTTTAGTTTTATTTTAAAAAAACAAGAAGTATTTTGTATATTATTCTTTTATTTCATTTATATCTAAAGATTTATATTGATATTATTTTACGGCTGAAGAAATTCTTTTTTGACCAAAAAAAAATGTTTTTTGATAAGCACATGATAAACAATAGTAAAATGTTACATTGGGCCTTTTTTGAACATTAGGCCACATACTTATTATTCTATATTGATACATGTCGATCAGGAACGGTCTAAATAATACATCTAGCAAGAAAATCCGAACTACTAAAGCAAAAATTTCGGGGAAAACCATTTGCTTAATATTAAAAAAAAAAATGATAAAAATCTAAGTAATTAGTAACAGTCTGTTGTAATTATTCAATATTTCTTTCTTATGCGTCGATGGGTATCTGTCTATTTTACTGTGTTCTCACATCAGCCTTAAAGCAAAAACAAAAAGAAATATCTTTGCACGGAGCATGTATAATGATAAAGCAATATCTATGTACAGATGAAATTCTGAATTAAAAAATGAAGGAACATCAGTCCTTAAAAATACAGTCTTTTGAAAAAAAATGTTTTTCGTCAGACATTGCTAAGTGTAAGATTCTTTTGGATGATATAAAAAAGATCGACCTTTTATTTACGGAATATGCATATGAGTTTTGATGATTTTCTGCAAATTTGAAGGAATATCAGTTCCCCCTTTGATAAATAACGTTTCCCCACCAGACATTGTAGGGTATTACATTCTTTTGGAGAGTAACAAAAAACTTTTCTTTTTCATTCTACAAGGGAAGCAATATTTTGAGGCTGTAACTCGGCTGAAATCAAATCCAGCATCAACAACCAATTTTATAAGATCCTCCTTGCTAGAAATCTTAGAATCAAGCAAATAATAGAGAATAGTTTCGGTATTGTCATTTTTTTATGCATGTCATTTTTTTTTCTTAACCTCATCTCCACAAGAATGAAAAATATCAATGATGATGTGTCCAAAAAAGATTTTTCAATGTGTTTTGTGTGCGGTAAAAACGGGGTAAGCAAAGAAATAAATAAAACATTAAAATGAAAGCTCCTTACTTCTTTCTCTTTTTTGACTTTCTCTTTTTTTTTTCTGTTATCACGTTTCCTTTACCGTTAATTTTTCTTTTATTTTCTGGTGTTGCGTTTCTTTCTTTCTTTCTTCCTTTCTTTCTTTCTTTCTTTCTTTCTTTCTGGCTACATCGACAAATCGTTTCTTTTTCTCTGTTTTTTTGTCGTGGACAGTCGATGAACAAAATAGTCGTGTATTTCTTTTCTTTTGCAGGCAACGTTTTAATCTTATTAATATCAGGGAAGCTTGTCAATCAATCAGTCAGCACGAACCCATGACCCGAATTCAACTTCTCGTCTACTTTTGCTGGTTTGCGAGGGAAAAAAGAAAGAGAGAGACATGGGGAGAGAGAGAGAGACAGAGAGACAGAGAGATGGGGGGGAGAGAGAGAAAGAGACATGGGGAGAGAAAAGGAGGGAGAGTCAGAGGGTAGAATCTATATTTATCCGTTAAATTCAAATTTGACTATCCCCTGGGTCCAAGTTCATAACAATATATATATATATATATATTGCCAACCGAAAATTTAAATTTAAAACGGAAGTGGGCTTAATGAAGAGGTAACTCTTCACCCCTCTTCTATGCCCTCCCACTCTTCTATCCCCTCCCACTCTTATGTGTCTACTCTAGTTTTTTTTATCTAAAAGATCTGATGAAGTCCTGTTAATTTTTTTTTCGTGTTTTTGAAAATTTCAAAAATGCGTAACAAGATGGAAATAAATTTATAATCCTTTGTGATTGGTTTCGTTGTTTTTTCTTAAAGAAAATATATATATATATATATATATATATATATATATATATATATATATATATATATATATATGTGTGTGTGTGTGTGTGTGTGTGTGTGTGTGTGTGTGTGTGTGTGTGTGCGCGTACGTGTGTGTGTGTTTTGTTTAAGCCTAAATTAACTTTTTATTTGTTTTTATAATTAATATATATTGTGTGATATAGCTGTGAAGTGTCCTTTGAAAGACCGGCTGAATTATTATTTTTTAAAAATCGGTAATTGTGGAATCATTTGGTTCCCTAACAACCAGGTAGCTTTTGGCTGACAGCATCAATAACGGATCGCTTCTTGGAAATGGAGTTTTTTTTTTTTTTTTGTATTTTGAGTAGCCGGTTGACTACGATATATATATTACCGACCGAATACGCGCGAGTAGTAACTTGTTCACTTGTTATCTTGAACCGAAATTTGCTCAGTACGTGTGAATATACTCCTACAAGATCGAGGACGAAAAGACGGGCAAGTGATTTTTGGAGCACGTCTGGTGCTGTAATGGTTAACCAAGCTAAACTAGCAAACCTACACGAGTGAGTTTGAGTCTCATTGGGCGCCCATTCATTCGGCCTTTTGTCACATCGAAGTAAAGAGCTTCGTAACTTACCATTTTTTGACAAGTATTCATAGAGTCATACACACGTTTCTGTGACTGCTAGGTCTGATCAACAAACTTCTACCTCCTCTCCATAAATGGAAGAGAAAACCGACACAGGATTTTGACTGCAGAAGACAATTTCTGATTGCATTATTTATAAATATATATATATATATATATATATATATATATATATATATATATATATATATATATATATATATATATATATATTCCACTATTTATATGTATCCACGTTGTAGTAATATAATAATATCCACCTTCATCAAATTGCAATACGTTTCATGCATTTCTTATACATTTCATTATTAAAATATTTCTTACATTTTCAATAATTCTTATAATTATAATTTTAATATTTCTTACCTTAAATCTTCCACCAAGATGAAGAAAATGTATCAAATAAGAGTTGTAACTTTGTCCCCAAAAGCGATTTTTCTGTCAGCACGTGCGATGTCCTGTCCAATTTTTCCGGTTGGATTAAAAAGAAAATACAAACAGCATCAACGATCCCCCGTTTCTATCAGATATCGCGCATGCGCTGTCTTCATTTACGTCCACAGTAAAATTTGTGTATACACAAAAATCTCTCTCCACCCTTCAGTATTAGAATGTATGCGCGTATTTCTGTTTGCTGTGTCATTTCCTTTTCGTACGTGTGTATATAATGATTTACACGTGTATATTTCTTTACATTCCTAGTCAACATAATTGAATGTAGCGAATGCAAAGAAATGTACAAGCTGGAAACATATACGTATGCAAGAAGGAAATAAATAAATAAAGTCAAAAAATACAAATCTCTTCGAGGACCTTCCTTTCATAAAATATTTTTATTCTCTCTTTGGACCTACAGCAAAAAAAAATATATATATATATATTTATACACACACACACACACACACACACACACACACACACACACACACACACACACACACACATATATATATATATATATATATATTCCCGCATTTGGATTATGTTTTTTCTGCTACCTTCATACTGTCAGATTCTAATCTCTCTCTCTCTCTCTCTCTCTCTCTCTCTCTCTCTCTCTCTCTCTCTACATATATATATATATATATATATATATATATATATATACATATATATGTATATATATATATGTGTGTGTGTGTTTTCGTGTGTGTGTGTGTGTGTTTTCGTGTGTGTGTGTGGTTGGGCATCAGCCTTTTATTTAAGCATGTTTGATTAAATAATTAAAACACATTTTGTCTATATAATTTTATTATGATCCTTCCAATTTTCCCGATAAGATTCTTGATTTCAGTTTAGAATTGGTGGATGAATTTTACCAAAATTGTCCCACGTGTTTTTATTCCTTTCATAGGCCATCATCAGGGGTTGCTTTCATGGATAAACAGTGTTTATAAAAGAGTTTTTGAAACAGTTTTTTTTAGGTTTTTTATAACACTACAAAGTTACGTAAACGCAGATTTGGTTAAAACTAAAATGCTGATGAATTTTAAAAAAAAAAACCGAACGCTATAAAATAATGTAAATGTAAAGTTACAATTTTATAATCCTAAAGTGATTATTACTCAAATACAGCAACAATGGAATTAGGAATTAGGAAGCAAACAATAATCAAATAAACAATCAAATTACAAGTAAATGATGAATAAATAAAACAATTAAATATAAATAAGAAACAAATATATTGAATATAAGAATGCAAATAAATTAGATACGAAAAATAAAGAAATTTAAAAATCAAATAATACTTATAGTAAAATAAGTTACAGATTCAAAATTTAGCCGAATATTTGAAGTTTTCTTTCTTTGCTTAATTTATTATTTTTAATATCCTTATTTTCTGTGGGACAAAAATTATTTAAAAGAACATTTGTAACATTACTGATAAGAACAATATAAAATTGAGTCATCATTTTTAAAAATTATTACTGAATTTTAAATATAATTGACAGTATTCAACACAACACATACACTCAAATATTTTTTTGATATTATCAAAAACTTTCCATGAATCTAAAAACTATATTTTTGAAAAAATAAATCATCAAAATAAAGATGTATATGTCCATGAAAAGAAAATATTTTACGATATGAAATAAATAAAAAAATGAAAAAACAATTCAAGATTCTTCCACCACTTTCGACTATATTTCTTCGTATAAAATCTCAATGGCCAATACAACTAACGATCTAAGAGAAATAAGATTTTAAAAATCGAATTCATAAAAAAATAATGACAAAAATGGAAAACTACTGCGAAAGAAGATCATTGTTTTGTTTATTGGGAGTCCATGAGAATTCTTTTTTTACAACTTTTTTATTGGGTTGTAAAAAAGAATTATTTCTGTCGTTCTCTTTTGTGATTGGTTATGAAAACTATGACGTCATTCATTGTGAGATGGAAGTTCTGTTTCAATGAACAGAAAGAAAACACAACACTTCTACATTTGTTTCATATTATTATTATTTGAAAAATATTTTACTTCATATTTTTTTACTTTATTCTTTTATATAATTTAATTTTTTTAAAAGAATTTGAATTTCTTTATCAATAAACAAATTATTTAAAATGTCGATGTCGACGAAAAAATATTTAATTCAACATTTATTTCCCAATCCAGATCGTTAGTAATAAATTATCACTAAAAGAAACAAAGAAAATACTTGAAAATTAAAACCAATTTTAATATTATTTTCATATTATTCTCTTAAATCGTAAGTTGTATTGGCCATTGAAATTTTAGGAGAAGAAATACAATTGTATCAGTTTTAGGTTTCTTTCAGGTTCCTTTCTTTTTGAAACTTTTTTTTTTGGCGGTGGATTTGGTAAGGAATTCGTGACGTCATTTGTGAATGAATGGAAAGGTTTTCTTTAACCTTTCCAATCATTCAAAAATGTCGTCACAAATTTATTACCCTGTCAAAAACAAAGAGGAACCAGAAAGAAACCTGAAACTGTCATAAGTGTATTACTTTTTATAAAATCGCAAATGGTGGAAGAAAATCTTAAACATTTTGTT
Organism: Sepioteuthis lessoniana; assembly: GCA_963585895.1. NCBI lineage: Eukaryota > Metazoa > Mollusca > Cephalopoda > Myopsida > Loliginidae > Sepioteuthis > Sepioteuthis lessoniana. The sequence goes on from OY757922.1 coordinate 20,301,601, forward strand.
TTATTCTTTAATCTATTTCATATCATAAAATAATTCTTTTCATTGTCATATATATCTTCTTCTTTTTCAATTAATTTTTTGAAAATATTGTTTTCTAAAATTATGAAAAGTTTTCGATAATATAAAAGAATGGAGCGTTTGTGTGTGTATATTGGTTTTTTAGAATACCATCAGTTAAAATTAAAATACAGTGATAATTCTTTTTTTTAAATGGTGTCTCAATTTAATATTAATTTTTTATTATCATTAACATAATCTAAATTGTAAATTTTCTACAATATAGAGTTGAATAGATACTCTGCTTTTTCTACAAAATTTAATGTTAGGGTGGGTTGGCGGTGAACCTAGTCTTGGAAAAAAGATAAAATCAAAGATTTTACCCCTGTAAAAGTGAATATTTTACCTAAAATCAGAAAAATGCTAGCAATCCAAACCAATGAAATAATAAATAAATAAAAATATGGACGTTATTCAAAAGAATATTTGTTATGAAAGTATTGTTTTGTTTTTTTTCGCAAAAATGTCATGCATTTTGACCAAACAAAATAACCCCGTTTGATGGCCAAAGATGCTAATGGCGCCAGGGTTGGTAGTACTTCCTTCGCCACCAAACCGTGATATCTCCTTTGGTTGGCGGCTGAGAAAGGTAGGGTTGTGCTTTAATCACCGAAATACGTATATATTTCCGTGGTCATGGTAGATCAAGTATAATTGCACGTTGTATGAACAAAACAAAAACAAAACAAAAATAATAATAGTTGTAGCAGAAGCAGCAACAGATTACAGAGAGAGAGAGAGTAAATATCTTTGCTAAATTTACACACACGTGATATTTTAAGCATAGCAACTACCACGACGACTACTACTACTTGTATTAAAAATTATAAAGGTGTCATTCTAATCAACAATAGTAAAAGAAGTGATGGCTTATGTCTAAGTTTTGTTTGATCACGTGGTACGTGTCCTATTTTTAGAAGTCGGGATGTTTTTATCATTCAATGTGGTTTGATCGGACTAATTAAATTTTTTTTGTTATTTTATTTAATCTTTTTCACAATTTTGAGGCGGTACCCACGCCAATATTCCCCGGGTGATCGACATATTTTGGAAATTCATAGAATCTTGATCGATATGAGCATGTCACCTGCTTTCCTTTCATTGTTGGCCCGTAGGTACACGGCTCTAATATTGTTAAAATAAAATAAAATGACGAAAAGTATTCTGATAAAACCACGTAGAAAGTGGTTGTTGATGATGATGATGAGGAGGAGGAGGAGGAGGAGGACGACGCCGACGACGACGACGACGAGGAGGAGGAGGACGATGACGACGAGGAGGAGGAGGACGACGACGATGACGACGACGAGGACGATCATGATGATGATGATGATGATGATGATGATGATGATGATGATGATGATGACAAAATCAATAAAATAATTTAAAATAAAATATAAACAAACGAACAATAAACGTTAATTATACAATGATAGCTGATTGTGGTTGTCGAAAATCAAGAAATGAATATTTTCTTTAGTTTTTACGATTTGAAATAATTCATTTTTAAACAGCTGACACAAATAAAACAATCTGAGGTGAGGAAATCTTATAAACAAAACAATTCAAAATAAAAGACAAAAAAAAACGAACAATAAAAATTATTTATCCAATGATATCCTAAAATAGAATGAACATGATGGTCGAAAATCAAAAATTGTACATTTTCTTCAGTTTTTTATGATTTAACATATTTGATTTTTAAACTGCTGACTGACACCAATAAAAAAAAATCTGAGTTGAAGAAATCTTATAAACAAAATAATTCAAAAGACAAACAAACGAAAAATAAATGTAAATATTTAAATGTAAAAACAACGATACTGACTTATATTAAAAATTAAGATAAACTTTTATTTCTGGAGAAAAAAATACATTTGTTTTCATCTTTAGAAAATGTTTATTCTTTCTGGTAGTGATTATCACGTGTCGATTTTATGGAGGGATACGATTACTGAATGAAAGTTTTTTGGGTTTTTTTCTTTTTTTTTGTTTAATATATCACTTAAATCAGAAGAATATCTATGAGTGTAAAAATGTTTCTTATTTCAGTGACCTATCATCACATGCGTGTATTTTATGCCGGGATACGATGTCTGCCCAAAAGTCGTTTTTTTTTCTCTGTTTAATATATCACAAATTTCTTTATATATATATATATATATATATATATATATATATATATATATATATATATATATATATATATTAAATATTCTTAAAATTTAATATTTTTCTTATTTCAACATTTTTTTTACATTTTATTAAAAATATTATTGCTTGATTTTTTGAGAATTTTTTTTATTTCAAAATCTCTTACGTTTTAATATATTTTTTTATTTCAATATTTACATTTTATTATTTTCATATTTCTTAGATTTTCATAATTGAATTATTTAGGTATTTCTTACATTTTTAATAAAGATTTAATTTTGAAATTTCTTACAGTTTCAATCATATCATTTTATAATTCTTAGATTTTAATAATTTCACTATTCCAGTATTTCTTACATTTTCATTCATCAGGTCATTTTGATATTTCCAACATTTTTAATGATTATATTATTTTTATATTATTCTTACATTTCTTCAAATAAGAGAAATTACTGGATGAAAAAAAAAACTAATTAAGAGTTGTTTTCTGGTGACGTGTCAATGAACACCTAATTGAACCAACTCTCAGCAAAAAAACAGACGAAATTTTGATACTCCGTCTAAAAAATCGCGAATAACTTTTATCTTAGAAGCATTTTTGTTTTGCTGTCGCGGGCAGGGGTTGTGATAATTCATTTTCATTTTGAACGAATTAAAGTTTGATTAGTATATTAAAATAAATGTTTTCCTTCACAACGACATTTTGACTAATTCGTTGTTCAAAAAAAATTAAACTGAAAATACAAATTTATGAGAAATTATAAAAGCATTAAGAGAAAAATATAACGAATTAAAAAAAAACAAAAAAACGATTGTTAAGTGACGAAATTATTTTAAGATATTTAAGACCCTTCCTTGATTTTCGACAACAGGCCCCAAGGCTTGATAAAAAGATTCTAAACTTATAACACATGGCTTGAGGGTTCGCCAATGGCCAAGGAGACTGGGATTCAATTCTTCTTTTACAACCCCTGGAATGAAGGACAATGAACAGAAATATAACTTTAAGACGCTTAAAATCTCACCGAATAACAAATTGTTGGAACAATTTGAGGTGGACCTATTTGAATTAGTTAAAAAACATCAAGTTTAGAAGAAAAAATAACGATATATTTTAAAAAGGAAACTTAAAAAATTTGTAAGTAACATCAATAAATCAAATAAGATGTGGATCAAAGCCGACCAATCCAGAAACCTATATAAAATAAATCCACTTCAATATATAAAAATATTACAAAATAAGATAACAAAGAAATATAAAAAAGACTACGATATATATATATAAATTAACAAACAAATTCAAGAATTAACTTCTATTTATTGCAGACTTTTTGTCCTCATCTAGGTAATTTTTTTTTTTTTTGTGTTGTTTGTTCTTTCACTACGTTTCGGCCAAATTTCACCTTTGGCCTTCTTCAGGTGATTTACCGCGACCTTGGATAGGAATGCTAAGTCTTGTAACCGTATCCCCAGTAATTACTGCCTTCCATAGTTGTTGTCTATCGCACCACGTTTTTGACCAAGTAAACCTCTGGCCGGCTTGGGTATCTTCTGACAATGCTCACCTGGAACTGTAGAGACTCAACTATTTGAGCAAGATGGGCATCAAAACAGTTCCTCACCCTCCCTATAGTCCAGACCTTGCTCCCAGTGACTTTTGGTTATTCCCTAAGCTCAGAGGTTGTCGTTATGAGACAATTGAGGAGATGAAAGAGGCTGTGACGAAGGTCATTGACATATTTACACAAGAGGACTTCCATGGGGCCTTCCAGAAGTTGTTAGAACGGTACAATAAGTGCATTGCAGCCGGAGAAGATTACTTCGAAGGGGACTAGAGTTTCATGTGTGTACTATCAATAAAAGTGCTCATACGAAAAAGTCTGGAAACGTATTTAATAATCCTGGTATATAAGAAAATATCTTGTTGGAAAATATTAAGGAAAGTACAAGCAAAGTGGTGCAAAATATTAAATCAAATTATATTAAAATCACTTCAGTCGTCATTTTTTATCAACATTTCCATTAAATTATCTAACGGAATACGAGGGCATTATTCCAGCGTGGGATATGTAGTCAGTTTATCACGTACTATAAGTGTCTCATCAGTAGGTACCTTTGTAAACAGACTTACAACATCCAACATGAACATTTTAGGATTAGTCGCCTGATATTTTTCGCTGCCTCCCACCAAACAGGACTTGACACAAGGTCAAAAGCACGAAGGCCGATGAAAGTTGGGGTAAAGGGGAGGGGAAGGTCGGGAACGAGCCAAGAGGGTGGCCCAACCGAAGTTGGTGGCCTTTTGGCCTCGAATCTGCCATTGATTTCAATACCCCATCCGACACGAATGCCAGACGGCCCAGCCAAAAGGCCGGGGAAGTATGAGGAGGGAAATAAGTATAAGACAGCGTTGAAAATTTGTATTTAACAGCAAAATTGTACAAAATTCAATATTTACATTTATTCCCTTTTAATTGTAATACTTGAACATTGCATTGAATCAATTAGTTTTCTGAGAGTTTCAGATGGAATTTCATTCCAATAATGTTTAATGCAAGTTTTAAAAGTTTCTCTATCTTCAAATTGACGTTCATTTTTTGTATACTCTTCTTGATAAAATTCACCACATATTTTCTATTGGGTTTAAATTTGGAGACTTAGTGGGCTAGTCAAAAACTTTTTATTCAAGTCTTATATTGACTTAAAAAGCTGGTCGATCGTTCATAAAGGTCAGTTAAGTACGAATCAATTGTATTTGATTTTGAAGGTTAGCACAAAAGAGAGCAGAAAATTAGCGTAAAAAAATTGTAAATACAAATTTTTTATGCTAATTTTCTAATAAAAAGATTTCCTAGTTTATACATTAAACAAAAATAATTTTTCCATCAGAATTTTGAATGATGTAAACTGTCAATTTGAATCTTATTTCTTTTAAATTATTTGCTGTATTGGCTGTTGTACATTTATAAAAAGCTTGAAGGTTGTCAAAAGAGGTGAACTAAATTATTCTAATTGTTAAAATGGAAGTAAATATGGATGTGAATCCGCCAGTATGAAGAAAGTAGAAAAATAGAATTATCCAGATTAGATGAATTTTTTTTAAATGTAAAGCCAACGTTAATTGTTGAAATGTTTCGTTACCCTGTTGCTTTCTTTTCTGATTGGTTGATACAACTGTGACGTCATCTCTGACGTCTAACATAGTGGGATGGAAGTTCAGTGACACTGAGTGGAAGGAAAACCCAACATTTCAACATTGATATTTCAAGTTATAAATTATTATCAGAAAAAAATTATTTCATGTTTTTACTTTATTCTTTAATTCAATAAAAAACTCTGCAGAAATTTCTACCGAAATAAGATTGTGTGTTCGTTAAGATATTCTTCAAAATAAGATAAAATCAAAAACTCTACGTTATAAAAGTAAAGATTTTACCTCCATTCAAATAAACACCGACAACCAGAAACAATACAATAATGAATAAACAAATAAATAATGAGCTCATTCTATAGAATTATAATAGTATTATTATCAGCACTAGTAGTTGCATTAGTAGTAGCAGTAGTTGTAGTAGTAGTAGCAGCAACAAAGTTTTAGCGTGTCTTTACTAAATTTACTTGAACGTAATATTTTGATCATGGCAACTACTATAACTACTAATATTAAAAAATGAAAACGATGTTATTCAAATTTTGTTAGATCACGTGGTACATCTCCGATTTTTAGAAGTCAAATAGTTTTTGATGATTAGACGTCGTTTCATCCGTTTATCGTTTTTGTTGCCCCAGTAGGGAAATGCCGACGGGACGATAAATTTTTGTATCCATCGTGCACTTAAGATTCAGTTCATGCTCGGCTCTCCACAGTAAAACGGCCTTGTGTCACATTTCACCATGAGGGTGATGCCAAATAGATACCATTTTATCGTTTTTCTTCATTCTATTTTATCTTTTTCACAACTTTTCGACTCTCCGATCACCAACATTCCTCGGGTTACCGAGGTATTTTGGAAGGTTGTGGAATCTGAAGAAACATGCCGTCCACTTTTCGCATCGTAGTTGGCCCAAGGTTACAAACATTTTTAAGATAAAATAAAATGACGAAAATTATTCCAACAAAGGCACATACAATGCGGATCGACAATCAAGAATCGAATATTTTCTTTAGTTTTCTACGATTAAAAATAATTGATTTTAAAACACCGGACACAAATTAAAATATGAGGTGAGGAAATCTTATTAAACATTTAGTCTTCTGCAATATCTAAGTAACATCTAAATAAACTACTGGGTGTTCTAGTTGGTGTAATGGTTAACAAGCTCGACTAATAAACCTCCACAAGTGAGTTCGAGTCTCATTGGGTACTTGTTCATACGGTCTTGTACTACATCTAAGCAAAAAGCTAACAAATTATTATATATGTTCATCGTTTCAAAATGTTTTTTATTTCATTCAGTGGTTGTCACTTGTGTCTGTTTAATGAATCGGTTGCAGTGATACGATTTCTACCAATAGATTTTATGTTGAATCTATTATAGTCCTTGTACAGTTGAAGTCAGAAGAAACATACCCATGTGTTGTGAATATGGATTATCTCCTCTTTGATAATCCAAGCTATAAAAGCTGTACATTTCCGCTTGTCAAGAAGACGAGTAGTAAGATTCTGAATTGAATAAATGATTACTAGACAGAATCTCTTGTCCTGTTTTCATTACACCATGTTTAAAAAGAATAAGGACTTTCCTGAAATGGTTGATGTATGCAGATTTAAAAAGACCCTGTAATTTCTTTTTATTAATATATTTTGGTTTATTTTTATTTCTTTATAATCATTATGTAAGAATTCGCCGGGTTGAAGCAATTCTTTTATAATGAATTATCTTAATTTTATTGTACGAGCTTGGAATTAAATGGGAATGAAAACAAAGTTTTGATTTTTGTCGGTTTCGACTATCATTAACTTTTTTTATCACAGTTACTCGAAAAGCTCAATATTTTGTTACATTAACTTGTTACAGTAATTTGCTAAACGCAGTACCCTCGTAACAAGACTTTAGAAAATAGTACTTCGAAAATATTATCATATTGAAACTAATTATAATAATGGCTGGCTATTTTCTCAGTAAACAAACAAAATACTTTATTTTCTTGACAATCTTTATTTTTTCCTTTTAGATCATTTCCCTTTATTTCTCCTTTTTATTTTTCCCCTTTCTATCTATTTTCCTGTAACCTTAGCTTCTACTAAATATTTAATCGACATCAACCCACTTACATGGATAAGTGAACATAATTTGTTGTAATGGATGATATATTTTCTGCCTAAACTTCTGAGACGAAGCTTGTTTATTTTTATGATTAAGGGTTTTCGGACGATTGTCTTTATCTTTATTGTTATTTCTACAACGTTTCGGCCGATATGTCCTCCGGTCTTCTTCAGTTGTTTGTCGAACTCGGGAACCTACACGAAAATTCAAACTACGTCCTTTATTGAATCCATGGGGGTCGCCTGTTAGCCATACCCGGGTAGAAGTGTTATGTATTCCTGTATTGTTACTCGCCTGCAGTCAGGATTGAGCCTACAACCTCCAGATGATTGTCTCCTTAAAAGCCTAGAGAATCAACGCCTATAATCATTACGCCATGTGTCCTGCTGGACAATTCAGTGTGAAAAAAAAACTGGATATGAGCACAGGTAAAAAATCATACATAATAGTTGTAATTCTAGTCAAGTAAGAACATTAAGTTTATAAGTCCCAAAACACCCCTATTCATAGCTTAACCCCTTCTTATTCTTATTCTCAATTATCAGCTAAATTTACAAATGAATCAAATTTCTGTATCAAATAACCGACAAGGAATTAGTATACAGCTAAACCAATACCACTAAACATTTTTGATCTCTCGAAAATAGTTATTACTCGAGCCTTTTATATTCATAGCTTAAGACCTTATTGACATTCACTCTTGCTTCTTTTCTATTAAACCAATACCACTAAACATTTTTGATCTCTCGAAAATAGTTATTACTCGAGCCTTTTATATTCATAGCTTAAGACCTTATTGACATTCACTCTTGCTTCTTTTCTATTAAACCAATACCACTAAACATTTTTGATCTCTCGAAAATAGTTATTACTCGAGCCTTTTATATTCATAGCTTAAGACCTTATTGACATTCACTCTTGCTTCTTTTCTATTAAACCAATACCACTAAACATTTTTGATCTCTCGAAAATAGTTATTACTCGAGCCTTTTATATTCATAGCTTAAGACCTTATTGACATTCACTCTTGCTTCTTTTCTATTAAACCAATACCACTAAACATTTTTGATCTCTCGAAAATAGTTATTACTCGAGCCTTTTATATTCATAGCTTAAGACCTTATTGACATTCACTCTTGCTTCTTTTCTATTAAACCAATACCACTAAACATTTTTGATCTCTCGAAAATAGTTATTACTCGAGCCTTTTATATTCATAGCTTAAGACCTTATTGACATTCACTCTTGCTTCTTTTCTATTAAACCAATACCACTAAACATTTTTGATCTCTCGAAAATAGTTATTACTCGAGCCTTTTATATTCATAGCTTAAGACCTTATTGACATTCACTCTTGCTTCTTTTCTAT
>OY757922.1:20317948-20353913 GCA_963585895.1 Sepioteuthis lessoniana
CAATCCTTCCCTTTTGACTGACTAGGGAGTGATCGCCTTTGGGTTCAGGAGGTTTGCCATCACACACTGGACGAAGATCACGGAGTGGTAGAACGGGAGACTTATCATCGCACATCCAGTGGCTCATTCATTATCATCTCTAACGTAACTTATCAAATAAATCAGTGAAACGTTCCACTTGGTTCTTGGGTCATTTTTACGGGAATATTCACTGAACCCCCACCTTAAAACCACAAAAACTTGCAATTGCAAACACACACACACACACAAACACACATATACATGGCAATTGCTTCGTCTTAAGCGACGACAGCCATCTCAATGCTGATCACCACCCTCATTGAGATATCTGTACTTCTATTCAAACTTTGTGGATTGATTTTATTCTTTACTAAAACAATTAATCTTCGACTTGCAATTGCAAACACGCACACACACACACACACACACACACACAAACACACACACACACATATACACAAACATATAAACACAGATATACATGGCAATTACTTCGTCTTAAGCGACGACAGCCATCTCAATGCTGATCACCACCCTCACAAATAGATAAGAATGATCCAGAACCATTGAGACATCTGTACTTCGATAGATTTAAGTGGCACAAGCTTTTACAATACCACTCCCTGAATCCTCGCAAATACAACCCAATGACAAGCAAAAGCAAGATGATTGGTAAATGCGTGGATCGCAGGTTTTAGATCAGTGGTTCTGTCTCCAAGATGGATGTCACACCAGTAACTCAAGGGCCCATTAATCCTAATGGTTTAAACGCGCCTCCAAACACCAGCCAGTGAATTTCTACGTAGCGGTGCACATATATATGTATATGAATAATCATACACTCATACATGTACACATACATATATACACATACATGCACATGCACACACACATACAGCGGTGGTTTGTAATCAGAGTATCGTTCTCCAAGATGGTCTGTCTTATCGGACTGACGAGCACTAGCTACCCAGAGCAACTGGTTTTAAGGCGCCACTTACTCGCATACATACATACATACATACATACATACATACGCCTTAAAAATGTCCAAGTTTTAAATTGTTCTCTTTTAATTTTAATCATCATTTGAGGGATTCAATCTTACATCAGAGATTATATACAAAACGTGCCGCATAAATAGCAGTTTTGCCTCCAATAAAGTCTTCATCAGATGATGATCCTGTGTTCAGGCGTGGTTTCGGGTCCAAAGCATCATTACCACTAACCCAGGGCACCCAATCGGTATCTCAGAATACTCAAAACTTTATTTGATGGTGTTTGCCCTGTGCGAATGTCATATCCGCTCAGATGGAGTTACAGTGTTGTTTTTGATCTTTTTTTTATATATTCTCTCTTCTTTGCTGGCGAAAGTCCGAGTTTGATAAAAATGTACAAGTTAACTTCGAAATAAAACTTTGACATCCAATCTCAAGAGGAAATATGTCTGTTGACCAGCCATTCTTAACACACTGTTCCAGCAGGCCTTCGTATTTTTCCAATTTACGCTGATGTGACCAGTCGATCTTCACCTCGAAAGGGATCGTTAATTCAGCAATGATACCTTTATTTGAATTAACTGACGAGATCTGCACGCAGGCGAGTTGATGTTATTTCCGTTGGAAAAACGAGTTGCCGATCTGCGACAGCAATAACGCGCCGGTCCGTGCAACCATCAAGAAATGTTGGTTTGTGCCTATTATTTCTATGAGGAGTTTTCAAAAGGTTTCCTTATTTAATAAACTGTATACTTGTTTTTATACTTGAAATTTTATCGGCAGTTTCACAACATATTTTTGCAATCTCAGCAATAATCCCTAAGACTTTATTGTGTCTACATGTGTTACTTCTTACGGAATACTGGCATCCACTTAGAACGTGTTTGAGATTAGCAATTTTCCTACATGTTTTGCAAAGGTGAGATGTACTTAATCTCCCAAACTGCCTTAATGAGGAAACTTAATTGTTTAGGCTCCATTTATTTGCTGTCGCTCTGTGTGATGGTCCTGTCCTTGATGTTTTACCATCTAGTCCACGCCCCTTGTTTGGATTGCGCCACAGCTATAGAGTCCCATTTCCGACTTGTTATCATGGCAGGTTGAACACTTTTCACAAGTGGGTCTATGGAGTCGCGCAGCATATGGAAAAGTCTTGCTTTACCTAATTTAAATTCCTCAACAAGTGACTTCGTGGGAAGATTCAGATTCGTTGATAAACTGTATAATGCCACGTTTGTTAAGGATTTAGGAACGCCAAACTATTTCTTTGGGGGATTACCGATTAAGCGCTCCATTTTTTTCAATTCTCGAAAGCGATACCTCATATATTTGCAGAGGCCATGCTAATCTTGGGATTAAACCAAAATAAACACACCACAGTTTATCTTTTGCAACGAGGTCACATTTATCAATTGTGTTAAATGATCTTGCCCCCGATGACGATCAGTAAGTGGAAGGGAATCGCAGCGACCGAGGCTTTTTACGTTTTTTTTCGTGTATTGTGGGGATTACGTTATCATCGATAGCAAATTTAATTTCTTGGCATCTCCTTTTGATTATGGATAGACTTAGGCATTTAGAAGGCTTTATCTTCATTACTGCTCATTTGCAAAGCTCCTGTGGGCGTTTCAGTAGTTTTTCCATGTGTGATTTTGACTTTGAAATCACAGTCACGTCACCCATAAAAGCCTTCATAGATGGGACAGTTTTTTTACAAGTGGTATCTTCAGTATTGCGTAGTAACGTCTCCATTACCAAAACGAAAATTAATGTAGTGATAACACATCCCATTATTATACCAATCTTTAATTTCTGCCAATTTTTGTAATATTTAGCATTAGAAAATCTCATATATGTACATTTATATATATCCTGATATAAGCTTTCGAATGTCTTCTGGGATCCAAAAGACATCTATTGGTTTTTTGATAAGCTGTTTTTTTTAACTATATATATCGTATTGTAGTTGTCTCCCTGCAGCCTTTGCTCTCTTAGATCTTTCTTTGGTTTGATTGACCAAATTTTATATGCATTCGCCCATCATGTCATCATTAAGAAAACTGCTCAAACATTAAAGCAGATTTTACGGGAACGAAACTTTAGAACAGCTTTTTCAGCTGTCCAAAGCCGAAATCTTAAAGAGTATCTAAGATAGTTTTCGAACATTCGAGATAAATCGATCCACTTGCCTGACCACAGATTGGAGTCGAACAGAAATAGAATTTACCCTGCTGCAAAAACTTTGTGAATGCCAATTCACAGTAAATCAGCTTTGTGAACCAGGGCATTGGAAAGCTGTCTACTACGCGGTTTCTTGATTTACCAGGCACGCGGAAAGCCGTTACGCGCCCATTGAGGGAGAAGCTCGAGCTTTAAATTTTGGTTTAAAAAGTTACAGAATGTTTGTTTTAGGCTGCCCCATTCTGGTACTTGCCACCCGACACAAACCTCTCGTTTCGACATTTAACAATTGCAACCTGAAAAAAAATAAAGAATCCAAGGATCTTAGACATTAGAGAGCAGATCTTGATGTACAAATTCAAGACTATATCAATACCCAGCGATACCAACTGAGGAGCAAATGGAATGTCCTGTATCTCAGCGCTAATGGTCAAGCCTACAACAGTTGAATCAACTGACTTAGAAGTGATAGAAGCAAGAAAACAGAACCAATACGACCAGGAAACATTTCCCATCAATCTCACATGCATAAAGCGGGAAGCGAACATAGATTATCAATATCAGAGCCTCTTAGAAACAATTGGATAGGGTTTTTCCCAATGTAATGAACTCAAACGAAGTGAGCAGAAGGAAGAGCCCTGCCAAAGCTAAACTGAAAGCTACCAGCCAACAAGATAGAATACACCTGTAGAAACGGCATTTCAAGAATTTACTCGGGAACCCTCCGGAAGTCACTCATGAACCAATCAATTACAAGTAAGCAACTAAACATAAAACTAGTATCGTTTATTCAAGAAAAACTCGACATTATACTGACAAAATTAAAAATAGAAAGGCAGCAGGGGTCGATGAAATACCTCCAGAAATATGGAAGACCAGAAAATTCGACGACCTACTGCTCCGATACTGTAATGCCGTATATAATCAAAATCCTACAGACTGATGGATGAAGGGATGTATCCTCCCCTTCCATAAAAAGGGCGACCTCGGATTAGCCAAGAACTACCGAGCTATAACACTAACGTCCATAGCGGCCAAGATATACAATGCCCTACTACGCAACCGCAGAGAACCCAAAATTGACAACATACTTAGGAAGAACCAAAATGGCTTCCGGAGAAATAGATCCACGACGTCACACATTTTGACTATCCGTCGAATTCTTGAAGGTGTACGCTCTAAAAACCTACTAGCAACAATATTATTTGTTGACTTTACTAAGGCCTTTGACTCCATTCACAGAGGAAACATGGAGCAAATTCTTCTCGACTACGGCCTACCAAAAGAAACCGTTGCAGCCATAATGGTGCTCTATAGAAACACCAAAGTAAAAGTCCATTCTCCGGATGGAGACACAGACTACTTCGACATAGTAACAGGAGTACTATATGGAGACCCACTAGCCCCATACCTATTTATCATTTGTCTACTTAGAACATCTATCAATAAAATCAAAGAAAACGGTTTCAAGCTAACAAAAGAAAGAAGCAGAAGGTACCCTGCAAAATTAATTACCGACACCGACTACGCCGATGATATAGTGCTTCTGGAAAATGCACCCGCCCAAGCCGAAACCCTGTTACATAGTCTGGAATGAGCCGCTGCAGGGATCGGCCTCCATGTCAATGCACAAAAGACACAATATATGTCCTTTAATCAAAAAGACATATCTACACTAAACGGTAGCTCTCTGAAACAATTAGACAAGTTCACCTACCTAGAGAGCAGTGTCTCATCAACCGAGACAGACATCAACAGGCGACTAGCAAAGGCATGGACAGCTTCGATAAGCTATCTATCATATGGAAGTCAGACCTGACCGATAAAATAAAGCGCAGTTCCTTCCAAGCAGCGATCGTGTCGATACTGCTATATGGATGCACCACATGGACGCTGACTAAACGGCTGGAGAAAAAGCTTGACGGCAATTACACAAGTATGCTGCGAGAAATATTGAACAAGTCCTGGAGACAACACCCCACAAAGCAGCAGATATACGGCCACCTACCACCTATCACGAAAACTATCAAAATTAGACGAACCAGACATGCGGAACATTGCTAGAGAAGTAGGGACGAGCTCGTAGGTAATGTACTCCTGTAGACCCCTTTACACAGACGAGCAAAGGCAGGGCGTCCAGTTCGAACGTACATACAGCAGCTCAGTGCTGATACTGGATGTTGCCCTGAGGATCTGCCGAAAGCGATGGACGATAGAGAGGTGTGGCGAGAGAGGGTCAGGAATATCAGTGCTGATAGTGTGACATGATGATGATTATAATGATGATGAACCATCCACCTTAGGTAGTCTTGGAATATGCGAAATAACCTATATATCATCAACGCACTAATATTCAAGGAAGGATGTATTTTAATCCCAAAAATATACGCTTCGAACTTATTGAAACGCTGCATATTGGACACGAGGATGTCAGTAGCATGATGAACAATATCAGAAAAGTTTTTTTTTTACCTGATATGGAAGCATAATCTCAGAACAAACGAGACCAATGCAAACGTTGTGATGAAACTGTTCCATCAAATCCTAAAGAATCTGCGTCTTGGCCTTATACCCCCAGACTACTCTTTCCAGTTAACAGTCTCAGATATTTTTCATATGGCTGGTCATAAGTACATCATATAGGCATACAGATATTTTGGCTGGACAGAGGTGGCATCGATACACCAAGATACAGAGCATCTAAAATATGTAAGATTCTACGTAGATACTTCATTAATTTCGGTGTTCCAGATGAAGTTTCTTGTGACTGAGGCCCCCCATACAACTGTCATGAACTGAAGACATTCCTAAAACCATGGGGTATCTGCCACCGACTATCGTCAGCATATTACTCACAAATTAACGGTTGCCCAGTCGGCTGAGGCTGTAGAATACTCTGACTGCACCTCTGCAGAGGGGTAAGACACCCCCACTAACGAGTGTCCTGGATATGACACTAAACAATCTGATGGTGAGGTTCCAGCAGTGCTAGAGCTTTGGGGAATACGGAGTACTCCTTCAATGCCATCACTCCCAGGTTCACTCTGGCCCGGAGTGGTAGCACCTGATAGGGCCCTATCTATGGGTTAAATAGAACTAACGGCATACTTATGCTAAACTGAATTGTTTGAGTAAACTGAATAGCTTGAAATAGAAATGTTTTTGACAATTAAACCGTACTTACACTTAAACTGCGTGCTTATGCTTAACTGAATTATTTCAAATAGAACTGTTTTTCGACATTAAAACTGTATTTGCACTAAACTGAATTGTTATATATAACTGCTTGAATAGTTTGAAATAGAAATGTTTTTGACAATTAAACTGTGTACTTATGCTAAACTGAATTGTTTTGAATAGAACAGATTATTTACATAAAAATGGATTTGGCGTTAAATAACCTACAAAGGTTGGTATGCCATAAAACCCACCAAACCAAACAAAGTAACGGTAGAGCTGAAGCTGCTGTTAAATAAATAAAGCGCATCCTCACAACGGACATCAGCCCCAGCGGTTCGCTTGATACGGATGAAGTCGCAAAAGTCCTTCTTGCTCAACCGAAACACCCACCGCCTGATGTAGGTGCATCCCCAGTAGAACTCCTATTTGGTCGACCCCTAAATCACCATTTACCAAACTCTGTCAAATTTGTCGAGAATAGATGGAGCTCCCTGGCCTTCGTGAGAAAGCCGTCAACCAACGTTTCACAAATGCAACCAAACATGTTCATGACAGACATTTAAACCCACTCATGGTCGGAGAACCTGTGGCTATTCAGAACCAGCATGGACATTATCCTCAGCGTTGGAATAACACCTGCATGATTGTGGAAGCCCTCCCACATAAGAAATAAAAGATAATTTATTAATCTTTTAAGGAAAATGTCATTTTTTATATTTAAGCAAAATTTAATAATTCTTTTTTTTAAATCAAAATTTAATATATTCTATTGTAATTTGTCTACAAAGATAATAAATAGTTTATGTGCAGAAAAAGATGAGATTTAACTGTTTAAAGTTATCAGACAGATAAAATATAAACTCTGATATTGATAAAATGAAGGTCGTCTGCAAATTAGGATGATTCAGTTGAAGGTTCTCAAGATGAAAAAAAAAAAAAGAAATTTAAAAATCCAGAAATCCAATCCAATCCAAGAAATTTTATTTAATACAAAAAATATAAAAAGATATTTGCTTAAAAGTTCTCAAGCAATATCTTAAGATAATCAGTTAACAGATGTACAGTTATTGAAAGAAAGGCAAAATTAAAATGTTTATACATTTTTTTTTTTAATAAAAACAAAATTTATAAGATCTTTTCTCCTTTTGTTTATGTTTGCTTATATGCAGTCAGTTAGAAAAAACTCGATAATATAGTTTTAAATAATTTTAGATCAACCGATACAACAAATATAGTGTGAATTAAACAACTGTCTTGTTAATTTCGACAGTAAAATGAGAATTAATATCAAACATTAATCATTAACAAAACTTGTTAGAGATTTTCATTTTAAAATGAAACTTGGTTTCTACCAATTTCAGAAACACATGACAAATAAATATAAAGATACGCTTTTTACATTCGTATTAAAAGGAGTTATTCATCTCGAGAGTGTCACCCATTTTTTTTAAAATGAACTCGCTTGTTCAAATTACAATAATTTTTTTTCTTAAATAAATGATTATGCATAAAAGTTAGAATATAAGTTATGATAAAAACTTTATAAATATTTGAATTTCGATTTTTCGACTTACGAAAAACCGGAGAAAGAACGTCTTCGTGGTACGAATTCAATGTTCCTTTTAATATTTTTTCGTTAGTCAAAATATTCTAGCGAATCCATTAAGCAGACGATAATTTGAAACGTTAGTTTTTTTTTTATTTGAAACACTGGAGATTGAAATTTTCAAATCGAACACACAGACACAGCATTTCATCACTTTTACAACAGTGACTCAAGCGTTCATTTCCCTTTACAAAATATTTAAAATAATAAACGGTTGCCACAAAAATAAACAAATAATTGTCTGGGATCTTTATTGTTATTTCCACAACGTTTCGGCCGATATGTCCTCTGACCTTCTTCAGGTGTTTGTTGAACTCGGAAACCTTCACGGAACTTCGAACTAAGTCCTTTATTGAATCCACGGGGGTCACCTGTTCTGATTCCGTTAGCCATAACCGGGTACAAGTGTTAAATATTCCTGTATTGTTTCTCGCCTGCAGTCAGAATTGAACCTGTAACCTTCAGATGATTATCTCCGTAGAAACGTAGGGAACCAACGCCTATAACCATGTGTCCTGCTGAGTGAATTTTCGGGACTTATAAACTTAATATTCTTACTTGACTAGAATTACTACGATTATGTATGATTTTTTAACTGTGCTCATATTCCGATATTTTTTTTTCTCATCTTAATTATCGGTTCCCATATTGTATTCAACTCTATACTTGGTCTACTCTGTAGCTCAATATATGTGCTGATTCCTTAAGGCGTCTAATCCTCCAACGTTCAGCCCTATCAATTATTTCAACTTTATCCCATAAGGGCTGATGGTTTCCCTGGAGGTTACTGAACTTTAAATCAAAAATAAAAAAGATTGAAGAAATAACGTGTATATATCGTATTGAAGCTGTCTCCCTCTATCCTCCACTCTCTGGGGAACTTTTTAAAAATTATTCATTACGGTCTCTTCCAAATAAACGCACGTGTGGCTTAAACACCTTCTTTGTACAACATTTTATCTTCCCATATGTTCGGGAATATTCTTTTACCAGGTTAACTATTTTCTCCGGAATTATCTGCATAGCCGTACATTTTAAATGTTAGAGAGACAAATTTTACTTCAATCATTTATCAAAAATATACAGTAAGACGAATATTCATATTTTTTACATAGGAACAAATTCAGTTGTTGTTGTTGTTGTCCTTCTTCTTCTTCTTCTTCTTCTTCTTCTTCTTCTTCTTCTTATTATTATTATTTATTTATTTATTCATTTATTCATTAGATTTTTTTCACATCGTCTCCTCAAGTCTCCGGGACTCTTCACAGCATTCTGGCCGTTTTCAATAATGTTGTTTGGATGGTCTCCACTCGGCCGCCAACTTCTAAATCTTCCCGGCCCTTTAACGACCCTTTAGTTACCGTGCCAAAAGCACTAATTACAATTGGTATAATTGTCACCTTCATGTTCCATAGTTTTTTCAATTCTCTAGCAAGGTCGAGGTACTTATCTCTCTTTTCACATTCTTTCAGTTTTATTCTGTGGTTAGCCGGGACAGCAAAGTCGATAATTTTACAGATTTTCTTTTTTTTTTTTTTGTTGATTATTATAAGGTCTGGTCTTCTGGCCGAGATTAGGTGATCCGTTTGTATATCAAAGGCCCATAAGAGTTTGTGCATGTCATTTTTT
Source organism: Sepioteuthis lessoniana (assembly GCA_963585895.1). Taxonomy (NCBI): domain Eukaryota; kingdom Metazoa; phylum Mollusca; class Cephalopoda; order Myopsida; family Loliginidae; genus Sepioteuthis; species Sepioteuthis lessoniana. The sequence continues at coordinate 20,327,561 of OY757922.1, forward strand.
AGGACATGTGCTGGGTTGTGCATATACCATTTGTTGGCATTGTCAAATTTAAATTTCTTGTACATTTCCCAGTGGATCACCTTGCCCACCCAGTCGTGTCTAGCCTTTGAACACCTTCTGTATTATTATTATTATTATTATTATTATTATTATTATTATTATTATTTACTCCTTGAGAGTTTTTCTCATTTGTGTTATATGATTATCGAGTGAGAGCAAGTTTCCTCAAGTCTCCAGGACTCTTCTCAGTATTCTGGCCGATATCAATAATGGTCTCCACTCGTCCTGTTGTTTTTAAGTTCTCCAGTCCCTTTATTAATCTTTCGGTGACAGTGCCAAGAGCACCAGTTACAATTGGTATAAAAGTCACTTTCATGTTCCACAGTTTTTGTTTTGTTTTTGTTTTGTTTTTTTAATTCCCTAACAAGATCTATTCTATTTATTCTTATTTTTACTTTCTCTCAGTTTTACTCTGTGGTCAGCCGGAACAGCAAAGTCCACAATTTTGCAAGTTCTCTTTTTCTTGTTGATTATTATTATTATTATTATTATTATTATTATTATTAGGTTTGGTTGTTTGGCCGAGATTAGGTGATCCGTTTGTATGTCCCATGGGAGTTTTTTTTATTCTTATTATTTACTCATGAGAGTTTTTCATATCAGCGTTAGCTGATGGTCCGTCACTGAAGTTTGAATGACAGCAAGTCTCCTCAAGTCTCCAGGACTCTTCTCGGTATTCTGGTCGTTCTCAATAATGCAGTCGTTTGGATGGTGTCCACATGTCCGCCAATTCCCAAGTCCTCCAGTCCCTTAAGAAATCCTTTGCTTACAATGCCAAACGCACCAATTACAATTGGTATAATTGTAAGCTGCATGTTCCATAGTTTTTTTCAATTCTCAGGCAAGGTCGAGGTACTTATTCTTCTTTTCACATTCTTTCAGTTTTATTTTGTGGTCAGCTGTGACAGCAAAGTCAACGATTTTGCAAATTCTCTTTTATTATTATTTATTTACTCATTAGAGTTTTTCACATCAGCGTTATCCGATGGTTTTTCACTGGATATTGAGTGACAGCAAGTCTCCTCAAGTATCCGGGACTCTTCTCAGTATTCTGGCCGTTTTCAATAATGCTGTCGTTTGGATGGTCTCCACTCGACTTCCAAATCCTCCAGTCCCTTTAATAATCCTTTAGTTACCGTGCCAAAAGCACCAATCACAATTGGTATAATTGTCACCTTCCTGTTCCATAGTTTTTTCAATTTTCTAGCAAGGTCGAGGTACTAATCTCTTTTTTCAGATTCTTTCAGTTTTATTCTGTGGTCAGCCAGGACAGCAAAGTCGACAATTTTGCAGATTTTCTTTTTTTTTTTTTTTTTTTGTTTTTTGTTGATTATTATAAGGTCTGGTCTTCTGGCCGAGATTAGGTAATCCGTCTGTATGTCAAAGTCCCATAGGAGTTTGTGTGTGTCATTTTTTAGGAAAGGTGCTGGGTTGTGTATATACCATTTGTTGGCATGGTCAAATTTAAATTTCTTGCACATTTCCCATTGGATCACCTTGCCCACCCAGTCTTTTCTAGCCTTGTTCTCCTTCTGGGCCAATTTGCTGCATCCGCATATTATGTGATTGGTGGTTTCATCTCTATCACCGCAAAGCCTACATTTCCTGTTTTGTTGCGTCTTATCTATCCTCGCCTTGATATGATTGGTTCTTATGGCGCTGTTTTGTGCTGCCATTAGGAGATATTCTGTTTCTCTATTATTATTATTATCATAATTATTATTAAATATTCTTTTAGAGTTTTTTACATCAGCTAACGCTGATGGTTTTTCACTGGAGTTTGAGTGACAGCAAGTCTCCCCAAGTCTCCAGGACTCTTCTCAGTATTCTGGCCGTCTTCAATAATGCTGTCATTTGGATAATGTTCACTCGTCCGCCAACTTCCAAGTCCTCCAGTCCTTTTAATAATCCTTTAGTTACTGTACCAAAAGCACCAATCACAATTGGTATAATTGTCACCTTCATGTTACATAGTTTTTTCAATTCTCTAGCAAGGTCAAGGTACTTATCTCTCTTTTCACATTCTTTCAGTTTTATTCTGTGGTTAGCCAGGACAGCAAAGTCGACAATTTTGCAGATTTTCTTTTTTCTTTTTCTTTTTTTTTTTGTTGATTATTATAAGGTCTGGTCCTCTGGCCGAAATTAGGTGATCCGTCTGTACGTCAAAATCCCATAGGAGTTTGTGTGTGTCATTTTTAGGACATGTGCTGGGTTGTGCATATACCATTTGTTGGCATGGTCAAATTTAAATTTCTTGCAAATTTCCCAGTGGATCACCTGGCCCACTCAGTCGTGTCTAGCTTTGTACTCCTTCTGGGCCAATTTGCTGCATTCGCTCATTATGTGATTAACGGTTTCATCTCTGTCACCGCATAGCCTACATTTGCTTTTTTTGTGGCGTCTTATCTATCCTCGCCCTGATATGATTGGTTCTTATGACACTGTATATGCATATATATGTTTATACAGACGCATGAGTATTTGTTTGTGTGTATATAAATGAATTTATGTATCAGAAAATTGTATAAATATTTTTTTTAAATGAGGAAAAAAGAAAACATCCGCAAGAGAAGATTTTTTTTATTTAAATACAACATACTTCTAATTCAAAAATATCAACAAACAAAAGGTTAAACTTGGTAATATTTTAGTTCGTGAAAATAATAAACTGAGGTTGAAGAAACAGAATAGAGATCTTCACTCAAGAACAATTAAAACGGAAACTTTGAGCCGAAATAGAAATGAATCTATAATCGAGTAATGTTTTATATATTTCATCGCTTTATTTATAAGGTTGACGTAAGCTCTAGATTAAATTTAAAAAAAAGGTGATTGATTTATCTGAGATTCTGATTGGTTAATAAAAGGAAGTTTATCTAGGAGGAAAAAAAATTCTTTAAGTATGGTGAGTATAGATAAGTCAAAATTATCGAAACAATTCAAATATTTTCATTTGTCATCGCAAGAAAAATTTCTTGATTTAGCTTACCAAACAAACGAGTTGATTTGTGAGTATATTAAAAAATATACATACAAATATATAACTTTAGAACTTATATCTGCACAAGAATTAACACTTGTTTTAGAATGTAAATCAGTTAACTTTCCATATATATATATATATATATATATATATATATATATCCTAAAATGAGTAGGTCCACGAAGAGATTTTTATTTTTTTAGGATCTATTTATTCATTTTGTTCTTACATACGTGTATATTTCCAGCTTGTTGCTTTGGTTAGAGATCATGTTTGGCACAAGGCCTTGTTAATGGGGTACTCAATGAGACTTGAACTAATGGGGTCTGAAGCCAAGCTGTATTGCCGTTTGCTATCTGACTCCATTCTGGGTTATTCTATTCTTACCCGACGTTGTCTTGCTGGTTTAACTTCTTGGATATGAAGGCTGTAAAGGGATTATATGAAAGAAGATAATAAAAGATTGGAGACAAAGATATCTTTTATATTTTTCCTTTATTTCTGGGTTCAACAACCATTCAGTGGGTGGCGAAATTCTTCCTGACTACAAATGAAATGCTTTAATCTCTCTGTGAAGGTGTTAAAATGTACTAGTCATTCTTGGGTATATATGTATCCAAATTGGGTGTTACAGACGTTAACAACTTGTTAGACGCCTCTGGAAGATGTGTCTAAATCCAGTGTTTTTCAATTGTAAGTTTTAAGTCTGTTATATGGTGTCTTAATTGTGATTCTGACGAGTCCATTATTCGGTGTTTTAGTCGTGAGTCGTTGGCAAAGGAGGCGGCTGCCAAAACTGGAAAGGTTAGTTAACGCGTCGTCTAAAGACGGCGCATGGAGCCTTCTACCACTATCAAGAGAGATTTAGGTGTTGTCACTCCGCTGTTCACAACTGAAAGGGAACGTGGTTCTTTTTTGTTTTTTTGTCGGGACTGTTCCTTTTCTTTGCGCATGCGTCGTCCCTCTTCCTGTCCGAGGCCTCTGGGAGTTTCTGCATATTTCTAATTATTATTTTTAGTTTAATTTAATTTTTTTTCTGTTCCCTATAATCTCATTCATGTTTTCAGTTTGAATAGTTTACAATGGGTTATAGGTTTTTATGGTGGTCACTCTTCTTTTTTTACCTTTGTCTGCTGTAGCCCTCATTTATCTATGATATTTGATGCGTTGTGTGTGTGTTGGAGTGGTTTCGGATTTCACATACCGTTATTTTCTCTCTGTGTGTATGAAGGTGTGTCTTGAGATTCTGTATGTGTTTGTGAATGTGTGTGTGTGTGTGTGTGTGATAGTGTGATTTGAAATATACTGGTAATTATTTTTTACTAATAATTTTTACTAATAATCATTTTTACTAACAATTTGTGTGTGTGTATTTATATACACATATCTATGTATGTTTGTGTCTGTTTTTGTGTCTGCATGATTCATGTTTTATTCAACTTTAGTTTAAATTTATCGATAAATTTCTTTTCCTTTATTTGAAGTTGCGTGTTTTCATTATTTTAGAACATGGGCATGAATATAAATTCACCTTGACTTCGTTCGAAACATCTAATTTTTTGTGTTCTGCTAATTTGATATTGCTCTTGTGAAGTGATATCCGTGTATTAAGTGCCTGTGTTGACTCTGTAGATATCTCTTCGCATTTACTTTATTCAATACACGTGTAAATCGTCATACACACACGTATGAAAAGGAAATGACACAGGAAACAGAAATACGCACATACATTCTAATACTGAAGGGTGGAGAGAGATTTTTGTGTATACACAAATTTTACTGTGGACGTAAATGAAGACAGCGCATGCGCGATATCTGATAGAAAGAGAAGACCGTTGATGCTGTTTGTATTTTCTTTTTAATCCAACCGGAAAAATTGGACAGGACATCGCACGTGCTCACAGAAAAATCGCTTTTGGGGACAAAGTTACAACTCTTATTTGATACATTTTCTTCATCTTGGTGGAAGATTTAAGGTAAGAAATATTAAAATTATAATCATAAGAATTATTGAAAATGTAAGAAATATTTAAATAATGAAATGTATAAGAAATGCATGCAACGTATTGCAATTTGATGAAGGTGGATATTATTATATTACTACAACGTGGATACATATAAATAGTGGAAACTATATATATATATATATATATATATATATATATATATATATATATATATATATAATGCAATCAGAAATTGTCTTCTGCAGTCAAAATCCTGTGTCGGTTTTCTCTTCCATTTATGGAGAGGAGGTAGTAGTTTGTTGATCAGACAAAGCAGTCACAGAAACGTGTGTATGACTCGATGAATACTTGTCAAAAAATGGTAAGTTACGAAGCTCTTTGCTTCGATGTGACTCAAGGCCGAATGAATGGGCACCCAATGAGACTCGAACTCACTCGTGTAGGTTTGCTAGTCTAGCTTGCAAACCATTACACCACCAGAGGTGCTCCATGCATTCAAAGTTTGAAGGAGTGGAACAAAGTCTTTTTCGGTCCGGAGCGTGGCCCTGGAAAAGGAACAATGGCAGACTTGGGGCCTTTAATTAGGCACCTAGTTTCGACTAGGCTACCTTCGGGTGGGCGAGCTGCATTTTTGTCTCCTTTGTCCCCCTTGTACGGCACTAGACCAAGCGTCTAGTTTAAGCCGTTTACTGGCATACGTGCCCGGACCCACATTTGGGTTCGTGAAACCGCTTGCCTCATCAGGCTCACATTGCACTAAGTGAGCCGATGAGCAGCACTGACAAGCAGGGTTCGAGTCTCGGCTCCTTCCCGACCTTCCCCTCCTCTTTATCCCCACTTTAATTGGCCTTCGGGCTTTTGACCTTGTGTCAAGTCGTGTCTGGTGGGAGGCAGCGACAAATACTACGAATATATAGATTCTACTGTGGATGGATATAGATAAAGAAAGCGCATGCGCGAGATATGATTCTCGTCTCGAGAATCATATCTCGCGCATGCGCTTTCTTTAAGAAATTCTTTGAGAATTTAAATCCCGTTTGTAATTATTTTGAATCATTGCGGAGAGCTTGATAGGACGTACTCATCGCTGCTGACTGACGATAACTCTTATTCTATGATACACTTATTTTCATCTTGTTGGAAGATTTAAGGTAAGAAATATTAAAATATTAGAATCACTAAAAGAGCAAGAAATATTAAGATAATACAATCATTGAAAAAATAATGAACATCTACATATTAATATTTTTTATTACAGAATTTCAATACAGAAGAAATAATACCTAACAATATTCGTTTTCATTATATACTTTTAAAACTAAAATTAATAAAATCAAGATTTAGCGGTATATAAGATAAACAGTTTTATAATATATTGAGAGGAAGGTTCTTTTGAGGATGATTCTATTTAGAGAAATATTTGTCAAAGTTAAACTTTTAGGGATTTAGACATTTATTAGAGCATTAAAGTTATTAAATGAAATAGATGAAAAAGTTTTAATATATTCTATTTTCGTTTGTAGGGTTCTGTTTAAAACCTGTGTAACGTAATTATATATACATTTTATATATATATATATATATATATATATATATATATATATATATATATATATATATATATATATATATTCAGCTACTAAAACTGTTTTATCACCCCTGGTTGGCGGCTGATGAGGGCAGGTTATCGCACGTGCTTTTACACATTGTATGATGAAAAAAAAATTACGTTTATAATTCTTATTAAAAGCCAAAAGAGAAAAAAATTATTCTAAAATGAGAGATTTGTATTTTTTCAGGATTTATTTATTTATTGTTTTCTTAAATATGAGTATGTTTGCTTCTGGTTTTTAAATATTTAAAATTTAAAAATCTGTTAAAAACAATGTCTTCATATGTTTTAAAAAATGCATATCTCATCTGTCTATTGAACTATGTCTCTTTCTCTGTCTGTCTGTCTTAATATATATATATATATATATATATATATATATATATATATATATATGTGTGTGTGTGTGTGTGTGTGTGTGTGTGTGTGTGTGTGTGTGTGTGTGCTCTGTATTGATATGTAAGTTTTTATGAGATTATATCTACCTATCATAAACATTCCATAATATATCCATGATTTTTATATACAATGAGATCGGATTATAGAGCGATTTTGAAATTATTCAACAGCAATGTGACCAAAGAAACAGAGACCCGTTTTTTTTTTGTTGTTTTTTTTTTTCAATTTGTCTTCTTCTTTGTTCAGATTGGTCCTAAACAGTTACCACGTCCCTTATTTAAAATAATTCGCCTTCATCATTTATATATACACCAAGGTAGATAAATAGATCGTCGATTGATATAAACACAGATAGAAAGAAAGTTAACACTGATAAGAACGAATATATATATTATGAAATGTTGAAAGTTAACACTGATGAGGACGAATATATATTATGAAATGTTGAAAATAAGTTTGTTTGTTTTTTCACAAAGACACACTTCTCTATACACATCACACATTCCCCTGTCTTTTTCACATAGTTTGTAATTCTCAGTCACCAAATATTTGGTAACAGACCTCTGTTCTAGACTGGAGCACTATATATATTTTTGCCGAAATTTCGAATAGCTTGAAAACAAAATACTTTTCTGAGATTGAAATATTTTTCTTTTTTATAAAAAATTGCCCTTATTTATTGAATGACCGTCGTGTGTATATATATATATGCATGACTCCCGTTTGAATTAAATGGCAATAACATACGTATAATCTATCAATTAAGGGATATTCTTTCTTAGTCTTTCCTCTTTTATTCTTCTTTCCCCTCCTTCATTTCCTGGCTAGGCGAAGACATGTCTTGACAAGATGTGGGTCATCTATAAACCAATGGAGATGACTTTTAAGTGGAAAGTGTAAAGGTCAATCACCCGGCCTGTGATCACCGAGGTGCTCGTGGTGTAATGGTTATCGTCACAGGATATGGACACGGCGATACGAGTTCAATTCCTGGACAAGACTGATTGCATTTCACATAGCACTAATACCCTTGGGAAAGGTATGAATCCAATTATTCTCCCTATGGGTAAATAGTAGGGCAGACTAGGTTCTTCAGCCGTGGTGAGGCAGCTAGTCTAGGAGAAAGAAAACTCTGAATTCAAACCTGCTAAACTCCGCTTTAAAAATTAACCTTGTGTCATATCCTGCCCGAGCGGAGGGGGTTGGGTAAATAGGATCACCGACATAAAATAAATAGGCAAGGGCGATTTTGAAATGTATTTTTCAATTGCCGAAAAAGTTAAGTCGTGAATAAACTCACTTCCATCGTGGGCTTATTAAAATAAATCTTGTCGGCATCATCCAAATGGATTTATTCGATTACTAGATGTGTAATGTATATGAATATTATCCCAAAAGAAATTCTGTGAACATCATCCTTAACCCCCAGGTGGAGGGGTCGAGGCTGACGAAACGGTCCCAAAATGAAGAAGAGGTCAAATACTTTATCTATATATAGGTGTTTAGCGAGGTGTTCACATGACATCCACAAGAAAGCATATTGACCGCTTATTTTTGTCCACTCCACGTTAAATCAATAAAATCCATTACATTCCCGACTGAGGATAATGCTATGAAAAATACGTAGCATATTATCTTAGGCTAACTAAAAGTTCAAATTATAGATTAGCATAAACTTTTGTTTTTTTATGTTTTCAAATTAAAAATGTTTTTCCACTAAAAAGTTTATACGTCACTTAGATTTTTTTTAAAGAGGGTTTTTTTTTTTTTTGTTGTTGTTTTCTCGAAGTAGAGAAATTTCTAGATACAAAATTTACTTGGTCAGAGGAATGATTGGAATATGAAAGTTTAGAAATCTATTTTTGATAATCAATCAAATCCACGTGGAATATGTGTTGGACAACACAGAACATCGATAATCAATACTTTAATGAAATGTGTTGATTAAATTTGTGTAATTGTTTTCTCAAGTTTTACATTTTCTTTCTCTTTCCCCTTCTTTTTTTTTTTTTTTTGTTATTTTTAATGTGTTTTATAACTTTATTACTTTTTTTGTTATAACATTTGTCTGGAAAGTTTATAAATTTTTTTTTAATTTAATAAATTTTGCCGTTGTTCATTATACTTAATAGTATATTTATGGACGGGCAGAGTTTTCTTATCATTTTTTTTTTCGGCTGGTTGTTCTCTTAAGACGCAATTATATTGGGTTGCTTATAACCGTTAAATTTGAAACGTTATTTGTGATAGGCAATTTTGGAGGAAAGCCAGAGATATTTATTTTCCCCACATGGACTTTTTGACTGACTAGAGAAGAGATATGGATCATCAATAAACCCACCCAGATGACCACTCAAAGGAATGAGTACAGGTCACTCACCCAATCCCTCATGAAATATACGGACAAGGACGGTTTTGAAATTTATTTTTAGTTGCTGATAAAATCTCTAATGAATTCGTTAATAAATTGGCTCCGATTACAATCTTATTAGCATCTCCCCAACCTCATATTAATGGATTTATGATTTGTTCGATGTTAACGAATAAGAATACCATCACAAATCTGGTTTCCTCATCATAAAAGATCTATTTGTCGCTAGAAATATCATCATCATCATCATCATCATCATCATGTCGTGCCGCTAGCACGGGTATCCCTGGCCCTCTCTCGCCACTTCTCCCTATCGTTCATTGCCTCTGGCAGGTCTTCAGAGCTACATCCCGTATTCTCACATAGCGATTGTATGTATGTTCGAGCTGGTCGTCCTGCTTTTGCTCGGCCATATGCGGAGGTCCATAGGAGTACATCACTTATGAGCTCGTCCTTGGTTCTCCGGCAGTGTCCTGCATGTCTGGTTCGTCTAGCTTGGATAGTTTTCGTGATGGGAGGCAGGTGGCCGTATAGTTGGTGCCTTGTGGGGTGTTGCCGCCAGGACTTGTTCAATATTGCTCGCAGCATTCTTGTGTAATTGCCGTCTAGCTTCTTCTCCGGCCGTTTAGTTAGCGTTCAAGTAGTGCATCCATATAGCAGTATCGACACGACCGCTGCCTGGAAGAAACTTTGTTTCCTTTTATTGGTCAGGTCTGATTTCCATATGATCGATAGCTTATCAATAGCTGTCCATGCCTTCGTTAGCCATGTGTCGATGTCTTTTTCGGTTGATGAGACGCTGCTTCCTAGGTAGGTGAATTTGTCTACCAGTTTCAGAGAGGTTCCGTCTTGTGTGGAAATGTCACCTGTTTGATTATAGCTCATACATTCAGTTTTGTGTGCATTGACATGGAAGCCAATGCCTGCGGTGGCTCGTTCCAAACTATGCAGTTGTGTTTCGGCTTGGTTTGGGTGTATTCACCAGTATACCATCATTTAATTCTATCTTAGACAAATTTATCATTTGTATAAACATTACTTCACTTTAGACTCGAAAATTAGAATTTATAACAAGTTCACTATTGGTATTTGGATTGTGAAAAACTTTCGTGGTTATTATTTGTAGATCACATAACTTCACATTAGACTTGGTATGCACGGTGATCTTTATTTCACAATTAGAAAAATAAATCAAAATGGAAAAGTTATATAAATGTTTTTTTCATTCTCATTTTCTTTTGTTTTATCTATTTCAGAATTCATCATGAGTTTAGAAATTGCCAAAAGACTTGCTCCTGTTATCGAATGCGGCACCCTCTGCGAAGTAAAAGAGCTATTGAGTCCGTATTCCTTTGAGCAGAGAAAATTCATCCTATCAACAGACGTTAGTGGTTCGTCTTTTCTCTATCATGCTGTTCTTCATCAATCTTATTCTATGGCAAAATATTTCCTAGAAGAATGCGGAGTTGATCCAAATAGCTTTGGAATAGGACTGAGTGGAAAAGAAACTTGTCTCTCAAAAGCAGTGTCTTTGGATTCTCAAGTTATAGTGGAAATTCTCTTAAGACATGGAGCAGATATCAACGGTGTTTCATTTGGTTATAAAACTGCGATTGCTACTGCCTGCACGGAGAGCAATTTGAGTATGACCAAATATTTAGTCGAAAACGGTGCCAATATCAGTATCCAACATGAAAATGGAAATGACATTCTAATGCCATCTGATTATGACTGTGAACATCTCAGGTACCTAATAAAAAATGGAGCCAACATCAACATGGTGGATGCACAAGGGTATACATTGCTGATGACTGCTATCGTACAGCGTCAAAATGAAGTTATTAATTTTCTACTCAGATTTATGGACATAAGAATAGAAAACCTATACAACGAAGATGGACTTACACTGGCGATACGCTATTGTGATGACGATATTATAGAGACGATTATCAAAAGCTGTGGTTACACTGAAGAAGAAGTAATTAGAGCATATAAATTAGAAAGTATATTTGAATATATTTATGGGAGATATTCTAAATCGAAAGTGCAATGGGAGCAAACGTTGAGGCTGCTAGATTTACCAAGGGACACGCCAATGTTTGATTACCTGTTACCAATTCAAACATCTGATAATGATATTAACTTGTTTAGAGAAGATCATAGACAGGCTTTGTTATATTTGAGAAAGGTATATGGCCCCAGACATGTGCTTACGTTACAAGCAACAGCAATTGCATTGAGCTTTGTGAATGTCCGTCAGAATTTCCATAAAATATATGAATCATTTTCTAAAATTTTGCATTCTCTTAACTCTAAGGAGTTTTTACAGGTCTGCGATCAAGTGGAAAATGCTTTAAGAGAATACGTATGCAATTTTTCAAAAGAACAAGTTTCTATAGAAAACTTTTTCAATATGTTCAGTGAGTACCTCTTAATATTTCGCAAAAAACAGGAACAATCTACGTCTCCTTTGATAAGAAAATCTTATGACCAGAATTTCGATGGGTTTCTATATCATTTTATCACGTTAATGAATCTTCTCATAGAGACATACAAGGATTTCACCCATATAATTTGTAAGGAAATTGATGGTCTTATACAGACACATTTAAAAAATTCAGCCATTTGCTCACTTGCACGGATTTGTTTGTTAAGAGAAAATATTAGAATACTTGAAATATTTCTCCCTTGTGGGGATTTTGTTAATCAAACAGATGAAAATAATGAAACTATTCTTCATTATTTGCTTGATTCTAATATTTCTGGCAAGAAGGAGCTTATAAAATCGGTTGTTGATGCTGGATTTGATTTCAGCCGAATTACATTCTCAAAATATTGCCTCCCTTGTAGAATGAAAAAAGAAGGGTTTCTTTTCTATCCAGAAGAATGTAAGACTCTACAATGTTTGGCGGCAAATGTTATTTGTCAAAAGACAGTATTTGATGGGACTGGTGTTCCTTCAACTTTGAAGACAATTATCAAAACACATATGCATTTTCTGTACATATAAAGATACATTTCTAATTCATCAGGTTTTATTTGACTCATTATGTCAGTCAGTGATTTTTTAAATATCAAATCAGACACGAAATGCACAACTTTGTACTTGAAACAGTAGCTAACTCCGAGGGAAATATCTATTTTGTTTATCTTATAAATAATATATATATATGTATATATATATATATATATATATATATATATATATATATATAGTATTTAGAATTCAAGACAAAACAAATGTCCCACCAAAATGTGAAATTTCTACACGGAAATGCAGATTAATATCTCAATATATTAAAAATTTTAAGGTGGTATAGAATGTTACAATACTAAGTTCCTCGACTTCCATTGTCAGGTGAGCTGTGTAGAGAATAAAGACCATCGAAGATGTGAAAGTTGGAGTCGTGAGTTATTACTTTATGTATATATATGTATGTATTTGTAATATCCAGTCAGAGTTCTTGTATAGAATATATGAGGAATATCATATAAATCTATGTGAGTCCTCGATATGAGGCGATTAATTCCACATTTGCTGTTCCACAACCTCATGTCTAATATGTAAAAAGTCATCTGACGAGACAGAGAGTATAATAATATTCCTCGTCGAAATGAATTTATAATTATAATTTAACCAGATTTGAGTTTCCTTTTTATTGCACTATACACACACACACACACACACACACACACATATATATATATATATATATATGTATGTGTGTGTATGTATGTATACAGGATATTTTTTTCAAATAGTATATTAACTAATAGAATTTTTTATTAGAATAATATGTTTTGGGCGTAAACTGCCAAAAGCAAGAATTACATCGAAAATGTAAAGATTAAATTGGATGATTTCCAAAAAAATGTCAAGCAAAAGAAATAAAGAGGGTATATTTTTGGAACCGTTGAATAAATTTATAGAATTTGATATGTACATAGATATTACTATCGCATATGTTCTTAGCGAAGATGCACATCATTACAATATAAAAATTGTGGGGTCCAAATCTTTAAAACAACCTCGATATTACATTTTCTTATCATTGATGATGTTCTAATCGAAAAATTCGGGGCTTTTTTTTTTTCTATTTTATCAAAAAATGAAATTCTTCAGCGGTAAAATAAAATAAATATATTTTTCAAATGAAAATAAAATTCTTGAAACATGTAAAAAATTGTTTTGTTTTGTAGCATCTTACATTGCTGTGATGAATTTTTATATTCATTTTCCATCTTTTTAATTCAAACGTCTTTCTCTTAAAACTCATTCCGACATATGTGGTACCTTCAATAAGTTTCCAGACTTTTTTTGTACAGGCATTTAAAATTGTCATAGACTCTTGAGAATTCAATATGTTATTGCTATACATCTTATGAGATGACTGACCAATTTTTATGATTTCAGGATCACTTGAACAGCAACAGCAGCAATTGGAATACACCCTACTAAAGCCTGATTGTCACAGCTGGTGAATTTCAAAAATGCAATCTGGACGTGAGGACACTTTAGAAGAACGATATGCAATAAAATTCTGTTTTAAACAGTTTTTGAGTGGCATAAGGAAGGCAGGGAGTCTGTAAGGGATGATGAGAGGTGTGGGAGGAGTAAGGAAGTCAATACATCAGAGTTAATTTGCGGGGGAGTTAGGGTTAGGGTTACTATGTTGAGGTTTTAAGGGAGTTCAGGAAGACATTCCAAGGGAAGAGGTCAGCACTCTTGAAATCGGGTCAGTGGCATTTCCAACAGGACAATGCACCAGTCCACTATTCCATCCTTGTGACAGACTATTTGACCAAGATGGGCATCAAGACAGTTCCTCAGCCTCCCTATAGTCCAAACCTTGCTCCTTGTGACTTCTGGTTATTCCCTAAGCTCAGAGGCTGTCGTTATGAGACAATTGAGGAAATGAAAGAGGCTGTGACGAAGGTCATTGACACGCTCACACAAGAGAACTTCTATGGGGCGTTCTCGAAGTTGTTGGAACGGTACAACAAGTGCTTTGCAGCCGGAAGAGATTACTTCGAAGGGGACTAGAGTTTCATGTGTGTACTATCAATAAAAGTGCCCATACGAAAAAAGTCTGGAAACTTATTTAATGATCCTCGTGCCTTCCAACAACAGACACGAGACAGCGCGAGGATTTTGACACCAATCACTAACCTTTGACAAATCCACTAAAAATATCAATCAATAAACTTAAATAAAACAAATAAACAGTTGATGGTGTGATTTGAGGCATCCAGTAAGGACTGAACTCACTACTCAGTACATAATGAGAGATAAAAACTTTCTAAAGAGTGGTGGTTAACAAATTATTTACTATTGTATGTATTTACCCAACCTCTCCTCCATGGACAGGATGTTACAAAAAGTCAATTTAAGCGGATTTTCCTTCTCCATAACTGGTTGCTTAACCAAGGCTAAAGAACTCATTCTCTACAATTGACCAATGACTTGGAGGAGAAAAAAGTATTCATATCTGTTTGAGGTTCACCAGCACGAAGTGAAACGCAATTATCTAGTCTGGGATTTGAACTGCGGTCGCTGGACTTATTTCCTACTATTATAACCGTTATGCCAAGTGCTCTTTCTTTGTTAGTGTGATTCAGTATTCCTGTCTATATGATATAAATAAACCTATATTATTCTTATATGACCAAAATTACATTGATGATCAAGTAAAGCCTGTTTTTTTTGTAATAATTTCGTAGGCGGAGAAGTGTTTAAAAAGTAGTGATCAGAAGACGTATTAGACGTTACAATTTTAAAAAGGCCGGATAAGTTCATTTACAGACTATCTCCTGGCAACAGGAAGAATTATTTTTGTCTTTTTCATCTTTCGTCATATTTATTGAGATAAAGCATCGGTAAAATGTTGACGTTGGAGAAATATACATTAATATATATAAGTAAAAGTAAAGTTGGCGACCGTAGTCGAGGGCGACCAAAAGGCTCCTTTTTCAATAGCTACTACACTGAGGTGTAGAGAAGGCCACTACTCCTTACTCCTTTCCCTGGATTGCTCCACTTTACCCTTGATACGTACCTTATATTGCTGAGTGTTAAGCAAGGAGGTATCGAGTATTTAAATATCCAGTCAGTGTCCAAGGACAGTAGGTGTGGATTATTCTTTACATAGAATATGAGGAAAATCATATAAATCTATGAGAGTGCTCAATGTATGGCTATTGTTAGTTCCCTATTTATTCGCTGGGGTATAACAAAATTCACATTCAGAGCGTATATAGTACAATTTGATGGAAACTCAAACTCGGTTAAGTCGTCATAATAAATCTATTTCGGTGGAGAATATTACTATACTCTCCGTCTCGTCAGATGACTATTTACATGCTTCTCTCCTGCAACGAGAGAGAAGCATGTAAATAGTCATCTGACGAGACGGAGAGTATAGTAATATTCTCCACCGAAATAAAATTATTATGACGACTTAACCGAGTTTGAGTCTCTATCAAATTGTACTATGTGTGTGTGTGTGTGTGTGTGTGTGTGTGTGTGTGTGTGTGTGTGTGTGTGTGTGTGTGTACTTGATACCTCCTTGCTTAACACTCAGCAATATAACGTATATATATATATATATATATATATATATATATATATATATATGGAAAGTTAACTAATTTACATACTAAAACAATTTTTAATTTAGTGCAAATATAAGTTCTAAGGTTGTATGTTTGTATATATACTTTTGCATATAAAAACCTCTCGACTCGTTTGTTTGGGACGCCAACCTTTTTAATTTTAGTGGGATGACAGACGATAACATTTGAATTGTTTCGATTATTTTGATTTATCAATACTCAACATACTTTAAGAAATCTTTTCCTCCAAGATTAACTTCTTTTTATTAAACAATTAGAATTTAAGATAAATCAATCCACTTTTTTATCTAATTTCGATCTTACGTCAATCTTATAAATAAAGTGATTAAATAGATAAAGCTTTACAAAATTAAATATGGATTTCTATTTCGACTTTTATTTTATTGCTCTTGAGTGAAGATTAAACATTCTATTTCTTCAACAATCTATTTAATTTCAACATCATTGAATCATTTTTTACGAAAAAAATATCTCTTTTGTTTAACCTTTTGTTTATTGATATTTTTGTGCTGGAAATGTATTTTACTCATTCAATGTGTTTCAAAATAGATGCAACCTATTAATATAATACTTCATATTGTATCAAGTTATCTGAGTCTTAAAAAAAAGCAATCATATCACTTCAGAAAGGTCAAATCAGATGGCAAAAGCAGAAATTGATTGACTTTATTCTACAGCGCACGTGAAAGACCAAGTTCTTGGGAATGTTTTTGGAGGGACTTTTTCAGACTCCTTCCGACAGAATATCTCATCGCATTCACATTGTCAAGACATCTCGCAGTCAATTTTCTGCACGATCAGTGATTTTCCGCTTCTTTGTTGAGGTTGTTTACTGACCCTTTTCGCTTGAGATTTGTGTACCCAATGATAAATTTCTTTTTTTTGGCGGGGGGGGGAATTATTGGTAACTTAAAATTCCTGCGAAATTTTACTTGCACAATTTTGAATTAATTTATCTTCAAATAAAAAGTGACGAAAAATATTTGTCCTCTCTTGTCCAAGGTATTGTGATCGAAGATTAATACTATTTTCAAATCTGAAACAAAAAAGAACACAACATTATTTTTGAGTTATTAGCTCCCATCTATATTGAGACACCAACTATATAATAAAAAATCCTCTCCCACTGATTTTTTATTATCTCTGACTTTAGTGTAAAAAATGTTGCTTTTATTATCTCTGACTTTAGTGTAAAAAATGTTACTTTTATTATCTCTGACTTTAGTGTAAAAAATGTTACTTTTATTATCTCTGACTTTAGTGTAAAAAATGTTACTTTTATTATCTCTGACTTTAGTGTAAAAAATGTTACTTTTATTATCTCTGACTTTAGTGTAAAAAATGTTACTTTCATTATCTCTGACTTTAGTGTAAAAAATGTTACTTTTATTATCTCTGACTTTAGTGTAAAAAATGTTACTTTTATTATCTCTGACTTTAGTGTAAAAAATGTTGCTTTTATTATCTCTGACTTTAGTGTAAAAAATGTTACTTTTATTATCTCTGACTTTAGTGTAAAAAATGTTACTTTTATTATCTCTGACTTTAGTGTAAAAAATGTTACTTTTATTATCTCTGACTTTAGTGTAAAAATGTTACTTTTATTATCTCTGACTTTAGTGTAAAAAATGTTACTTTTATTATCTCTGACTTTAGTGTAAAAAATGTTGCTTTTATTATCTCTGACTTTAGTGTAAAAAATGTTACTTTTATTATCTCTGGCTTTAGTGTAAAAAATGTTACTTTTATTATCTCTGACTTTAGTGTAAAAAATGTTGCTTTTATTATCTCTGACTTTAGTGTAAAAAATGTTACTTTTATTATCTCTGACTTTAGTGTAAAAAATGTTACTTTTATTATCTCTGACTTTAGTGTAAAAAATGTTACTTTTATTATCTCTGACTTTAGTGTAAAAAATGTTACTTTTATTATCTCTGACTTTAGTGTAAAAAATGTTACTTTTATTATCTCTGACTTTAGTGTAAAAAATGTTACTTTTATTATCTCTGACTTTAGTGTAAAAATTGTTGCTTTTATTATCTCTGACTTTAGTGTAAAAAATGTTACTTTTATTATCTCTGACTTTAGTGTAAAAAATGTTACTTTCATTCTACATGTTGAGATATACACACTTACGGTCATTTGCATTCACTAAAATATATCAGGAAGATTTTAAACAATGTCACACTGAATTCACAATTTTTTTTTCTTATATTTTAAATATTGGGGCAGATTGTTATTCAAACAACTCTTAATTTTTCTTTAAAAAACAGAGATTTCACACAGGTTAAAGAAATAAAATTTATTAAATTTGTTGAAATGTGTTTTATTCAATCCTTTGCACACTTTCCCGCTACATATATACATTCACTTACACAAATATATATATATATATATATATATATATATATATATATATATATAGAGAGAGAGAGAGAGAGAGAGAGAGAGAGAGAGAGAACGGTACATACACAGATATAAACATATATATATATATATATATATATATATATATATATATATATATAGTATTCTTTGGTCCAGTTAAACCGGAGTTGGGAGTGATTCCATCAGGAAAAGAAATTATTCATGAGTGAATATTTAAATTTTCCTGGTAAAGAGCTCAATGTAACAATAATACAGAGCAATAAATTCTTTAAGAAAAACAACCAAACCGGTCACATAGGATTATAGATTTATTTCCATCCTGTTACGCATTTTTGAAATTTCCAAAAACACGAAAAAAATGAACAGGACTTCTTCAAATCTTTTAGATAAAAAAACTAGAATAGACATAGAAAAAGTGGGAGGGGATAAAAGAGGGGTGAAGAGTTATCTCCTTTTTTTTCTCTTAATATTCAGTCAGCGTCCAAAGATAGTGAGAGTGGATTATTTTTTATAGAATATATGAGGAATATCATATAAATCTAACACCTAATATTTTGACCTCCTCTGCCCTCGCCTGTGAATTTAAATAATTTGTATTTATATTTTTTAAATGCGAACTGTTATTCCACATTTGCTGTTCCGCAACTTCGAGAAAAGCATGTAAAATGTCATCTGACGAGACGGAGAGTATAGTAATATTCTCCGCCGAAATAAATTTATAATGACGACTTAACCAAGTTTGAGTTTCCATCCGATTACACTATATATATATACATATATATATATATATATATATAATATATATAGATAGATAGATAGATAGATAGATACATTGTATTATTTGGTCCAGTTAAACCGGAGTTGTGAGTAATTCCATCAGGACAAGAAAACTATTCAAGAGTGAACATTTAAATTTTCCTGGTACAGAGCTCAATGTAACAGACAATACAGAGCAATAAATTCTTTGTTGTTTTTCTTAATATATATATATATATATATATATATATATATATATATATATATATATATATTAGGTACGCTAATCTTGAAATGAACGGATGTCTTTTTCGTTGCTGCTAGAATACGGTATATTTTAAAGTAAATAAGGGAAGTGATGAATTTATTTATTCTTGAATCATATTTTTTTCATTTATCAACGTATATATAAATTATATATTTTTAATTATGTACAAATTCATAATCAGTAGTTGTTTATTTATTATATTAAATTGAAACATAAATTGCTTTATTAATAAAGAATATAACTTAAATTGTTAAAATTATCTATATTATATTTGTCTACTAGTTTCAAAGGGGTTCCGTCTAGTGTGGAGATGTCGCCTGTTTGATTATAGCACATATATTTCGTTTTGTGTGCATTGATATAGAGGCCAATGCCTGCGGTGGCTCGTTCCAAACTATGCAGTAGTGTTTCGGCTTGGTTGGCTGTATTCGCCAGTATCGCTATGTCATCGGCGTAGTCGGCGTCGGTAATTGTTTTTGCGGGGTACCTTCTGCTCCTTTTCTTTGTCAGCTCGAAACTGTTTTCTCTGTTTTTATCAATCGATGTTCTAAGCACGTAATCTAGACAGAGGATCAAGAGGTATGGAGCTAGCGTGTTCCCTTGTAGTACTCCTGCTACAATGTCGAAGTACCTAGGAAGCAACGTCTCATCAACCGAAAAGGACATCGACACGCGGCTAACGAAGGCATGAACAGCTATCGATAAGCTATCGATCATATGGAAATCAGACCTGACCAATAAAATGAAACGCAGTTTCTTCCAGGCAGCGGTCGTATCGATACTACTGTATGGATGCGCTACTTAGACGCTAGCTAAACGGCTGGAGAAGAAGCTAGACGGCAATTACACAAGAATGCTGCGAGCAATATTGAACAAGTCCTGGCGGTAACACCCCACAAGGCACCAACTATACGGTCACCTGCCAACAACCAACAATATATTATAACCAACATTTAAAAATCTTCTTCTTCTTCTTCTTCTTCTTCTTCTTCTTCTTCTTCTTCTTCTTCGTCTTCTTCGTCTTCTTCGTCTAAAAACATTTACTAATGAATCAATTTTTAAATGATGTCTCCGTTAACGCAGTAATTATTTGAATCAGGATTTGGCATTGGTTTGACTTTGGTCTATTTTTCAAATTTATGAAACCAGCTTTTTTTTTCTTTTTTTTTTTACCCTTTTAGAAAAAAGATTCCTTCAGGTTTTCGCTTTTGGATAATGCAATCCCTTATTTATATGACCGGAAAGTATTCAATTTTTCGCCTTTGGATATTAGCAATTCTTCCATAAGACTCCCGATAAGTCGTAGACCACTCAAATTTGGTACTGTTTTTAACAACTCAGCAAGACGTAGTGTTATATTGGAAAAACTTTGACAAGATTTTCAGTAGTGACTCGCCATGCCAAAATTTTTTCGCAGAATTCTTACATTGGTTGGGGCAGAGTATTGCATAATATCGTGTATGTTTGATTCAATAGGGTCTCACCTACTATCTCCAACAAGATGGCCAAGATACGTTACTTCGGTTTGACAAAATTCTCTCTTTGACTGATTAATGGTAAGATTAGAAGACGTAAATCACTAGAACACCTTCCGCGAAGAATGCTCATCTTCAGCCCAAGTATCGTTATATACGACAATGCCATCAATGTATCTACTCCAGATTAATCTCCAAGAAAAAGATTCATGATTCTTTGGAACGAACCTTGCTATTTCTTCATTCCATTAGGCATCACGCAATATTGGAAAAAATTATCGGGAATCACAAAAGTACGTTTAGTTAAGGATGTTCCCTAGTAACCTTTCAGTAAGTCACACTTTCTAATTCAAGTTACTTTCCCTGTTTTGTCAATACAATCCTCCCTTCGTGGTACTGGATGAGAGAGAGAGTTGACGGTAATCGGTAGAACATTTCGTGGAACCATAAGGCTCATCCACTAACCCACACGATGATAATCAATTACTTTTGCTTAGCTCAATAATACCTTGTTCACACATATGCGGATGTGTGGAAAAAAAGTGAAACTGCACTTGGTTTCTTTTATGCTCGTTCGATAATATATATATATATATATATATTATATATATATATATATATATATATATATATATATATGTCAGTATCTGTTAGGGACAAATCTATGGATCAAACAGATCGATCTAAGAATCATTAGTATTTGAAAAAATATATGAGCAAAAGTGCACAAAACGTGTAAATATGAACGTACAATGAACGCGATTCCTTCAACTCTCGGCTTAAAACAACCTCAGACAGGTTGACATGCCGTTAAAATCTATAAACTTATCAATCAAGAATTTGACTTTGAAAAGGCTGAGGAATGAAAAATGATCTTTTCCCCAACTTATCAACACCCTTTTGAAATTATAAATATTGAAAAGAATACATAATAACTACTAAAAACAACGTTAGGCACTTTGTGCGGTGTAATGGTTTGAAAGATAAACATACAATTAATGAATTCGATTCTCACCGGGTACGATGTTTTCTGATAAATACATAAAAGACCAAAAAGTGTCATAGCTAAAAATTGGTGTTTTCTCAGGAATGTTCACAACAAATTATGACGTCACACATACGGAAGTCCGATGCCATTTTTTTCAATGAGAAAAACATGTATTCGGATTATATCTTACGGATAAGCCTTTTGATGAGGCTCATATTTATCCACCTCTTCATCAATGTGGATGATGTCACATGGAGAAGTTTATAGTCGAATTTCAAATAGAGGCACCCATTGAGTATCAAATTCACTATTCTGTAGTGAGAGGTTGCGAGATAAGCTTTATGAAGCCTTAAACGACATGCATTTATAAAGATCTCTCTGACGAAAGCAAACTTCTCCGGGTATATCTACTCATCAGTCAAGTTCACGTTGTTTACCCTTCTGAGCCACGAAAGATTTGATGACAGACTTCGTTTATACACGAGAAGAATTTATTTGATTTGCTGGCATTTTGAATAGCCTCAAAACAAATACTTTTGCGGGATGACAACCATTTTTTGGTTTCAACATATTGCAAAAAATGCCGTTTACATTTCTGGAAGAAATTATGAAAAAAAGTTCGCCAATGGTCCTGAAGACAGGGGTTTAATCCCAGGTCCAGTCATACCAAAGATTCAAAAAGTGGTACTTGATTCCTCCTTGCTTAAAGCTTAAAACTCAACATCATAATGTATGGGTCAAGAGTAAGCGGAGAAACCAGGTAAGGGAGTAGCGCCCTCCCCTACACCTCGGTGTTGTAGCTATTGAAAAGGGAGCCTTCGGATCACCCTTGACTACGGTCGGCAAATTTACTATATATATAGTGACATGGAATCCAATGTTTGAATTGAATATAAGGACTAAATATATCATCTACCAATTAAAGGAAACACTTTTTTGTATTCTATATCTTATTCTTCCTTCCCCTCCTTCATTTCGAGTCTAGACGAAGAGATGTCTTGACAAGATTCTATTTACCAACCCCTCCGCTCGGGCAGGATATGACACAAGGTCAATTTTTAAGCGGAGTTTAACAGGTTTGAAGTCAGAGTTTTCCTTCTCCTAGACTAGTTGCCTCACTAAGGCTGAAGAACCTAGTCTGTCTTACTATTTAGCGATAGCTGGAGGGGAGAATAATAGGATTCATACCTTTCCCAAGGGTATTAGTGCTATATGAAATGCAATCAGTCTGGTCCAGGATTTGAACTCGTTTCGCCATGTCCATTTCCTACGATGATAACCATTACACCACGGGCACCTCCACTGTCTTGATAAGATAGGCTTTATCAATAAACCAACCGAGATAACCTCCTAAATGAATGAGTATGGGGAAGTCACCCAAACCCACGTGAAATATCTTTTTCCGTTCCCGAAAAATTTCCGACATAATTAAGACGTAAATAAATATACTTCCATTACGGCCTTATTAGAAAGAATCTTTTGCTAACTTCATTCGATTAGATTTATTCCATTACATATGGGAATATTGTACCAGAAAAAGTCTTCCTAACCTCATCCTAATGGACATATTTGTTGTTAGATATGTATCGAAAAAGAATACTATTCCAGAAGATATCTTGCAAACTTCATCTTAATGGATTTATTAGTTGTTAGAGGAGCAGCAAATAAGAATATTATTTCTGTAGAAATCTTTCTGACCTCATCTTATTAACTTTATTTGTTGCCTGATATGCATAAAAAAAGATAACAATCCCGGAAAAACATCTTGCCATATTCATCCTAATAGATTTACTTGTTGTTAAATGTGTACCGAACGAGAATTCTATCTCAGAAGAAATCTTTCTTATTTCATCCTAATAGATTACTTGTTGTTAGATGTATACCAAATTAGAATTCTATCTCAGAAGAAATCTTTCTTATTTCATCCTAATAGATTTACTTGTTGTTAGATGTATACCAAATTAGAATTCTATCTCAGAAGAAATCTTTCTTATTTCATCCTAATAGATTTACTTGTTGTTAGATGTGTACCAAATTAGAATTCTATCTCAGAAGAAATCTTTCTTATTTCATCCTAATAGATTTACTTGTTGTTAGATGTGTACCAAATTAGAATTCTATCTCAGAAGAAATCTTTCTTATTTCATCCTAATAGATTTACTTGTTGTTAGATGTGTACCAAATTAGAATTCTATCTCAGAAGAAATCTTTCTTATTTCATCCTAATAGATTTACTTGTTGTTAGATGTGTACCAAATTAGAATTCTATCTCAGAAGAAATCTTTCTTACCTCATGCTAATGGATTTTTTCAATTTTGGGATATTGAACAAATGAGGATATTATTGCAAAAAAATCGTTTTTGCTTCTCTAACTGAAGGAATGAATGCCTGACCTCTCTTCCGACATTTTAAAGAATTTTTTTCCCTGTTGAGAAGTCTTCTTCCGAGAGACTATAATTCTTGGCTAAATGGAGTGATAACTTTGGGGATTAAATAATATATTAAAAAAAAACATATCATAAAAAATATGAATAAGATATAAACGAAATGTTATATATACAAACATAGCAATTTCCCATGGAGGGGGGCTCTGAAAGGAGGGGCAATCCACGCATGCCGAAGAAATGGGGCTTACTTGAACCAAAAAAGTTTTCCTTTGTACCCTTGACATATCTCGCCTGAACGGACCTGTCTTTTTCTCTCCACAGGTAGTTGGATCACATGTATCTGGTCAGCCCTCTGATTGAGTAGCGCGTTGTCTCCTGCTCGTAGCAGCGTCAAACAGGCATAGCGGAACTGCATATTCACAATTTGCCAAATAGAAACTCAAACCCCTTATACTCGATACCGACGATTCACAATTTTCCAGTCGACTGGAGCAGTAGAATACACCGACTGCAGCCCTGCAGAGTGGTAAGACTCCTTCAGCGAGTGTCCTTAATATGACACTAAACAATCTGATGGTGAGGTTCCAGAAATGCTGGAGCTTTGGGGAATGTGAAGTACCTCTTCATTACTATCCCTTCCAAGTCTACTCCGACCTGGAATGGTAGCACCTGATAGGGTCGTATTTATGGATCAAAAAGAATTAAACTGTGTACTTATGCTAAACTGAATTGTTTGAAATAGAAATGTTTTGAAATTCAACTGTTTGTAAACAAAAACTATACTTATACTAAAACTGAAATGTATGAAATTTAATTCGGCGTAAAATGACCCGAAAAGGGTTAATACGCCGTAAAACAAAACAAACAACCTACCAACCAATCAAAAATGATTTCTGAGATTGTCTTAACGCCTTAACCAATAAGCACGTTTTTTTATACTAATTCTTGGAGACATTCCACAACACGAAATAGGCGTAAAGCTCGAAAATAAAAACCAAGTTTAAAAGTATCGCTGTCTTTCTCCTTTCCGTCCTTAATTCTTTTGCAACTTCAACAAACAAAAAGAGGGGCTGTCCTCGTGGTGCTAATGGCTAAAGCGCTGGGCTGCAGAATCGTAATAAACGAGTTCGAACTCGTCGTGCTATTACGTTTACTTTCAGACAAATACCCTTCGGAAAGGTATGTACCCACTTATCCTCCCAGCTATAGGTTAAATAGTACCACTACTGTTCTTTTAAAAGGATTGGGTTGGCATTAAATAACCCATGAAGGTTGATATCCCATTAAACAAAGAAACCAAACCAAAAAAAAAAAAAAAAAAAAAGATAACAAGTGAATAGGGATAAAAAAAGAAAAGTCAGTTACTAGTCATAATTTCCCAACAACACACAACCAATAAACTTTCTTCTAACCCATGTATACACAATGAGCCAATCGTCACTTATTGATAATATTCCATCTGTTGTCTAACATTCTCTACCAATTCAATTATTTTTGTCATATAAAACTGTTTTTAAACATTTACCCCATGTTTGTTGTTTCTACAACGCAACCGCATAGAACCCAAAATTGAGAAGATAGTTAGGGAAATACCAATATCACTTTCAGAGAAATTGATGCACGATATCGCAAATTTGAACTATCCGTTGAATTCTACAAGGTGTACGTGCAAAAAAAAAAACTGGCCTAATGTTCAAAAATGGTCCGAGAGATCGGAGTTCAATCCCTGGTCGAGTCATACCAAACACTCAAAAAATGGTACTTGATGCCACCTTGCTTAACACTCAGCATTATAAGGTACGTATCAAGTGTAAAGTGGAGCAATCCAGAGAATGGAGTAGCGCCCTACCCTATACTTCGGTGTAGTAGCTATCGAAAAGGAGCCTTCGGGTAACCCTCGACTAAGTTCGATGGTTGTTCGTTCATTCCCCTTAGGCATTTCTATCTGAATGATCCGACCTTTTTTTAAACCTACTGTTCACAGCCGTAGGTTGCCAGATCGAATATATATATATATAATATATATATATATATGTGTGTGTGTGTGTGTGTGTGTGTGTGTGTGT
>OY757922.1:20354113-20446613 GCA_963585895.1 Sepioteuthis lessoniana
ACATAAAAATGATTTATTCTCTGCTCAGCTGTGAAGACGTTAATATAAGAATGAAAAACCAGTACAATAAAGATGCTCTGAGTCTGGCGATTGAATTTTGTTCGGATGATATAATATGGACGATTATCCAACGCGGTGGTTACACTAAAGAAGAAATAATAAGAGCATATGAATTAGAAAGCTGTTTTCAATATATTAGTGGGAAATTTCATGAATCAAATGCTTCATGGAAGAAAGCTTTGGGCCTAAAGGATTTACCAATGAACACGCCAATATTTGATAACTTATTACCAGAAACAGAATCTGATAAGGATATCAGCTTTTTTAGAGAATATGATAGACCGGCTTTGTTGTATATGAGAACAGTATATGGCCGTAGAGATGTATTTACATTGCGAGCAACGGCAATTGCATTAAGCTATGTGAAAGTCCGTCAAAATTTCCTTGAAATATATGAACCATTTTCTAAAATTCTGCATTCTCTTAATTGTAATGACTTTTTACAAATCCATCCACATATTGTAAATATTTTTAGAAAATATATTTACTTCTTCTCAGAAGAAACGGCATCATTAGAAGATTTTTTCAAATTTTTAAATGAGTACACCACAATATTTCGGGCGAAACTTCAACAACCTATAGCTCTTTCAATAAAAATCTTTTACGCTACAACCTCCGAGGAATTTGTAGATGATATTATCGAACTAACTCCTTTTCTCATATATAAATACAGGCGTTCAATCGAGATGAGTTATGAGAAAGTAAAAAAATTTCGTAAGATGCATTTAAAAAAATTAACCAGTAGGTCACTTCTTCGTATTTGTTTAGAAAAAAAAAAGTTCAGTATCTTTAGAATTTTTCTTTCTTGTAAAGATGATGTTAACAAAACAGATGACAATAACGAAACTATTCTCCATTATTTGCTTGATTCTGAGATTTCTTGCAAGAGGGAACTTATAAAATCGGTTGTTGATGCTGGATTTGATTTCAACCGAGTTACATCCTCAAAATATTGCCTTCGTTGTAGAATGAAAAAAGAAGGGTTTTCTTACTATCCAAAAGAATGTAATACTCTACGATGTCTGGCAGCGAACGTTTTTTGTCAAAACAGAGTATTAAAAGGGTCTAATATTTCTTCAAATTTGAGGACAATTATTGAAATTCATATGCAAATTCTGTAAATAACTTCACACACACAGTGTAGATTCATGTTAATAAATACAGAAAAAAAATCTAAGGCCAAAGGTTTTCATTAACATTTAACTTCTAGAGGACATTCAGTGATACAAATCCTGAATTTGAAAAGAATCAAAACAATTTTCCCTATAGAACCCATTACCCAGTCGGCTGGGGCTGTAGAAGACACCGACTACACCTCTGCAAAGGGGTAAGAATTCCACCCCCTAACGAGTGGATTTTCTCGTAAATTTCGCTTTAACAGTAGGGATTTTCTTCTTCGATGTATTGCCTAGAACCGTCCGACATGCCTAAATATAAAATTAGATGTATGTGGTACAGTATTTAAAAGAGCCCCAGTGTCACATTTTACTATCAGTGATTACATTCTTATTGAGAATTTTTTTCTTTTTTTCTTCAAATGTATAATAAAATTAAAATAAATTTTTAAATGTAAATAAAATTCTGGAAAAATGTACGAAATATTTCTTTTTTGTTATTTAACATAATACTAAAAAATTGTAATTTAAATTGCTGTTATAAATTTTCTAATGCACGCTAATGTTAGGAAACTGTATGTATGTATGTCAAAATTTATCTAAAATTTAATTTTACAACATAATCTCTTCGTAGATAAATTTTAATTACATTTCATATTTACTTTTGATTCAAAATGAAGAATTCTTAAAACATTTTTTATTTTTTTCACCAAAGTTTTCATTCCACGTTTATAATTCTTTCCACCTTCTCTCAAAACACATTCGGACAGGATTTGACTCAATGTCACTTTTTAAGTGAACTACCGCTAGTTTAAATTCAGTGTTTTCTAACTAGTTATAGCTGGAAGAAAGATTCATACGTTTTCCAGGGTCATCAGTGCAAACAGCCTTATCTAGGGCTTCAAATGGGATCGCTGTACCCATTTTCTACGATAACCAATTGTTCAACGCTATTATCCATTAATAATAGAAGTTAAAGTTGAACTGGGAGTAATGGCAATAAAGGTTTACTCTACATTCCTCACATTTTTAGAAGTGGATGCACTTTAGTGTCATCGACTGGATAACTCTTTCAATAATTTACAACGCTTTTTGCTAAGAGGTAGCACAAGACTGGATGAATGAGGAACCCAATGAGACTCTTACCCAGTCATGAAGTTTTGCTCGTCTAGCTTGCAAATCATTACACCACCCAACTCTTTTATAATGGCAGTCTCACGCATCTGCACTAAAAAGTGAGTAAAATTCAATTGCCGAAGTAGGGGACTTAGACAGATCTACTTCCTGCCATCTAACCTGTCTGTCTGTGTGTGTCTCTCTCTCTCTCTCATTGATTCCTTCTTGATTTGTCATCGTAAACAACCACCAGTATGGCATATCTACTGACTTGATGATTACTGTTGTATAAGCATTCGTTCGGGGCCAATTGCTTTTACTATTGTAAATGAACCTGTTATTTTCACATGAGAAGAATTATATGGACGATCAAGTAAAGCTTGTTTTTGGTAATTAGTGCGTAGATGCTCCTGCACTTATGGGCGGAGGAGCGTTTCAAAAGTTGTGAATGAAAGATATATTCGGTATTACTATACAGAAAGGTTGGGTCAGTTCTCAAACAATCAAACATTTACGGACGAAAAGAAAAATGAGTGAGACAATGGATCGAGAAAGCATTGACGATGGTGAAATATGTAATATATTTATTCTCTCTCTCTCTAACCCCATCCGTCACTATCATCCATTGCTCCCGACAGATCCTCGCTGCATAATCGAAAAAGTGTTTTCCAATTTCCATACTTCTGATGCCATTTCGTCAACGCAATACTTCATGAAGTCATTTCTCCGTAAACTGTCCCACCGTGATTTCTAGTTGATTATTAATAGTTTTTGTGATTAGTTTATCAGTGATTCTAGAGGAGTCTCTTGACATATTCTTGAATTTTTTCCCCATTTCTCTATCATTACTTTATTGTTAGCTAACAGCGTTTAGTTGTATTCTCGAGGTGCACTTCCTTCGACTCAGTTTAGCATAAGTATGCAGTTAGGGCCCTGTTTATGGGTTAAATAGAACTATCAGGTACTACGATTCTGGGCAAGAGTGGACCTGGGAGCAATGGCAATGAAGGTGCACTCCGCATTTCCCAAAGTAGAATGTTTGGAGAAAAAATAAATTACAAATGCTTGGGAATATTGGAAGCGGACACCATTAAACAAGCAAAAACAAATTAAAAGTGTATCTTAAATGAACCAGGAAACGTCTTGAAACCAAACTCTGGGACAGAAATTACATCAAAGGAATAAACAACACAGAACACACCCCTTTGTAAGCATGAGTACACAGTTTAATTGTCAAAAACATTTCTATTTTAAGCTATTCAATTTAGTCAAACAATTCTAATTTAAACAATCTATTTTAGTATAAGTATAGTTGTTTACACAGTTCAATTTCAGAACAATTCTATTTCAAACAATTTAGTTTAGCGTAAGTAGTTTAACGTCAAACAACTCATTTTAGCATAAGTACGCAGTTTTAAATAACAAAATTAGTAGTTAGCCGTAGTTTATAGAAAGAACAAAATGTGGACGTGAATGGGTACGTATGAGAGACTGTGTGAAGGAGTGATAGTAAGAGCATAAATTTGTGCAAAAGATAGCAAGGAATTTAAACGTAGACTGGAAACGTTAATTAGTAAAAACATTGAAGGAAAACTAGTAAGAGCAGTAACATGTATAACAATACAAGTATGAATTCTGAGAAAAAAAAGCACAAAATCAAGGCTTCTTTACTATTCCAAGCTGTGCTCAGATCGGCTCGCCCGTCGATACTACGTTTGGATTCCGTATCCGCTTTTGTTAGCTCTCGTCACCATTGTCCGCCTTTCGTTTACCACTTCGGCAGCAATGGAGGGTTCTCACGGGGGATCCCCTAAAGACCTGTCCAAGGCTTTCCCAAAAGCCTTGTCCAAAACCAGAAAAGTGGCGGACCCATCATCTGTAGAATCCCTCCCTACTGGACCGGAGGAACGAGGGAGACCGAGGTCCTAATCAGCCAGGCACAAAAAACAAGTGTCTTTTCAGATAATCCGATCGGGAAAAACTGGCCATCTCTCCCGGTCCCCTCAACCATTGAAGAAAGAAAGAAATAAGCTCTAGTCCTTTGCCACTCCTGCTTCATGAAAAATCCAACAAAATACCCAATACTTCCAGGGCAACGAAATCTTGCCCATCCCTGAAGTCGCCAAGACAATAGAACCCCGGATCATCTATTCGTTACATACCTTAAAACCAGAAGGCTGACGGGGCTGAAGAAAGACTTTCGAGGAGCTCCTCTGAACAGCTGGCATCCCATGCCAATATTTCTGCCGGCGCAGTTTTGCAACATGCGAAGTCTTGCTGCCAACGGAGGAGCAAGCAGCCATAGTCACAAGAGGTAATATAACAACTAAGTTCTTCCGGTTCCAGGCGGAATACATGGGAAGCTGAGGAGTCCGAATCACGGTGTGCAACGTCCCGGCATTTCAAACGGGCAACATCTCAGAGGCATTCCTCAGCGCTTACGGGGACTATGTATTCCGGATTTGTCTAACCGGGGGGGGGGGGCTTTCAAGCCATCCCGGACACCATTGTCAGCCGGGATAGACAGATGATGGTGGTGGTGGTGAACAGACAGCCGCCCTGCTGGTATTGAAAGCAGCTCGGCCACATCACCACCAGAAAAACATCCCCAACCACTAACGTCACAATAACCTAGCACGCAGTAAACCAGCAGAACCAGCACCATCAGATACCGCAAGAAAATCCAAGACCAAGGAAATATCTATGGAAATAGTGCATAACCTAAAAAAGGAGGAATATTGGATAAGGACACCCCAAAAACTTTGCACTAATACACCACCCCAACATGACTCCCCTAAAGAAAAAAAAAGTCCAGCCCCATCAAGAACAACCCCAACAACTTCCCCACCAGCGAGAAATCAACCCAGAATAAACCCATCAAATCATCTCCCCTCACACCCCATCTGTGTCTTTTCCCTCTGTCTCTTCTATCTCTTCATCCAAACTTTCGCCGGTCAGTCAGAAATCCAAGATCCTGCACCAGCATCCAAAAAACTAATTGCCGGTGCAGAACCAAAAATGGGTCTCGCTATCAGAAGACAAAGAACTGATTCAAACCGCATTGGTTCTGTGTTCAATCAATGCGGAAGCAAAATTAATGACTTTCATATTCGTAAAAAAAACTGAAGCCACAGTTAGATTTAGAAAAGTAAAAAATAAAAAGATCTATAATCCATTTAATTTTAGGGGTGGACCCATGTCAACCACCTTCGTCCATTCGGTTAGCGGAGTTGGAGCACCCTCCTTGAAAAAAAATATTATCATTTTGTTCGGGCAGAGGACTGTCGGGTGCTGAAAGACGATTTTGCGGTCTTTTCAGCATTCGGCAGCCGCTGGGGTCTCTTTGCTAGTTGGACGAAGCCTTAATGCGATTGTCAATCTTGTCTTTGCAGGTGACGAGGGCCAGTTGGTTTTGGCTGATGTTACCGTGAAAACCTTTGAGTTTCAAGTGGTTGCGGTTTATGCGCCAAATTCTGCTGGCGAGAGACGCTCCTTCCGGTAGTTGGGACCTTCCCTTGACGATTCGAAGCGGCTAGTTCTAGTGGGTTATTGGAATGCGATCCTTGATCCCAAGATAGATAAAGGCAGGCGGGGCGCTAGTGGGTCGGAAAGGTGTGATAGTGGCCTGACCGATTTGCTGGCCGAATTTGATCTGATCGACGGTTTCGTCTGAATCACCCAGGGCGGGAGATGAAGACGTGGCTAGGACATTCATCCTCTGGCCAGGTTTAGTCTTACTGAGACAGAGTATTAGAAGAACTGACAGTGACTTCATTACTTGTCCCACTGGTTAGGGCTGGCTGACCATAAACTTGTTATGGAGGTGCCCGTGGTGTAGTCGTTATCGTCGTAGAAAATGGACACGGCGACACGAGTTCAAATCCTGGACGAGACTGCATTTCACATAGCACTAATACCAATTATTCTCCCTCCAGCTATGGGTAAATAGTAGGACAGACTAGGTTCTTCAGCCTTGGTTAGGCAACTAGTCTAGGAAAAGGAAAACTGAATTCAAACCTGTTAAACTCCGCTTAAAAATTGACTTTGTGTCATATCCTGCCCGAGCGGAGGGGTTGGTAAATAGTATAAACTTGTTAGAGTCAGCCTGCGATTAGCTAATAGGCCTAGTCTGGCCAGCAACTGGAAGTTCATACCTCCTTACTGGAGATAAGGTACTTCCGCTAAACCTTAATTTAGCGGGAACTAGTGAGGGTGGTTACAGGGAAGAAGTGGTGGAGGACCCCTTAAGTATAGGATTAGGGACTTCGCTATCAAATATGGCCGACAGCTCAAACTAGATAGGACCAAGAAGGCGAAGTCCTAAGACGATAGACTTTCTCGGGTGGTGGGAAGGACTTCTTAGCAATAGATCTAGCTAAGCGGGACATCGAGCGCGAGGCTAGCAAACGTTAAAAGGGTTTTGTTGCTAGAAAAAGATTTAAAAGTTTCAAACAAAGCCGGACGGGCGCGTGCTGCAGTCGAACCGCGAGGCCTTTCGGGCGCACTTTCGCGAACACTTTGCCCGCTGTCCTGACCTCCATGTTAAGGAATTTCGCAGCTATTTAGCTGACTTCCCCCGCCTTGGGGAAGCAGAAGTGGCTAGCTGCGAGAGTGTGGTTACTGAATGCGAAGCCCGTGATGCGTTGAAGTAAGTCGGCCTCAACAAGTCACTGGGACTGGATGGTTTACCCTTCGAAGTGTATTTGAGGATGTCGCACATATTTGTTCCTATTCTGACGGATATGTTCAACCACTGGTTCGCCCAAGGAGCCATCCCGCGTAGCGTTACCAAAGGCGTGATCACATTGCTGAAGAAAGGAGGTTCTAGAGAGGATAGAAGACAGTATCGTAGCCGCGCTGATCAATTTAGATCAGTCCAAGGCCTTCGACAGGGTGGACCATCAGTTCTTAGCGACGGTTTTTGAGACCACCAGATTCAAACCCAGTTCCGCAGAATCAGTATTATATATCACAACCCGCAGGCGACGGTGCTGGTAAACGGAAAGCAATCAGAGGCTTTTGCGATGGAGCCGGCAGGGTTGGCCCTTGTCCCCTCTTTATGTCCTCGC
Source organism: Sepioteuthis lessoniana (assembly GCA_963585895.1). NCBI lineage: Eukaryota > Metazoa > Mollusca > Cephalopoda > Myopsida > Loliginidae > Sepioteuthis > Sepioteuthis lessoniana. The sequence continues at coordinate 20,361,474 of OY757922.1, forward strand.
TTCGGAGCCTCTGCTCCGCAGGCTTACAGATGAGGAGGGTAGTTCGGCCCTGCATGGAGTCCCCTTTGCCGGCCGTGTCAGGGCGAAGGTCTGTGTACGCCGATGATATCACTGTGCCCCGCCGAATGAACATACTGGCAGTGAAGGCGGTGGTTGACAGGTACGAAAAAGTAGCAGATGCCAAGATCAACTTTGATAAGAGAGGTCTGCGGTTAGGTGCTTGGAGGGGTCGCGTCCCCTCTACCAGAGCCCTCCCGGAGTGACGGGCCAATCCGCATCATTGGGGTGTGGTTTGGGCCCGGCCTCCAACTGGAGCGAAATTGGATAGAAGTACGGGCTCAGGTAGAATCACAGGTGGGTACCTGGCTTCGAAGGCAGTTGTCCTTAAAGGGCAGGGCGGCGGTGTGCGCCGTGTACATTCTCCTTGATCCTTTATCATTTGTCCGTACTTCCTCTGCCTAAGGACCATCGGTTGGCGCTTCAGCAATCCCTTTGAAAAGGTCGAAGCCCACTGGTGCGTAGACAGGTCTGCTGCCAACGTCCTCGAAATGGGGGTCTGGGGATACTTGATCTGGAGAGCCACCGGCTTGCCGAGGGACTGGCTTACCAAGGCTGAAGGCCGTCCTAGGCCTCAGGATTAAACACTGTTCACTTACGAGGACCGTATGGCCCTCCGCAAGCTTCCTGTGTCCAGTGACCAAGCTCGGCCTCGAAAGGAGCTGTATCGGGAGTTAGTGGTGGCTTCCGCTTAGGATTCTCTAGTGGAGCGGCTCGGCTGGTCGCTAGGGAAGATTCGTTCCCAATGGAGTTGGGCGCTAGGCTCGAGCTTTTTGAACAACCGAGTTCTCGCTAACCTAGTGTCCTGCTCGGAACGCGTTGGCCGTCAACGACTGGGCTTTCAGAGCGTGCGTAACTGACATGCCTGATTGTCCCCGCTGCGGCAGTGGATTTGAGGAAACAGCTTTGCACGCCTACTACTGCTTGCGGGTTCGCCCGTTCTGAAGTCACTTCTAGGAGTTGACGGCTCGCATCAGCCCAAGTATCTCGTGCAGCTCGAGGTTGGTTGCGTTGATCCTCCGTATCAGGGTGAGAAGCGTGTGGTGTTTCTCTAGATCCTAGCTGAAGCCAGAATGGTGATTCGGGAGACGTGAAATAATGGATTGTATGACAGTGCAGACTTTTCTCATCCCGATCTGATCTTGTTCTTTAGCCATCAACTTAGGGTCAAGATTAGATACGATAGAAAATGCTTGGAGCGCATAACATTCAACAAAATGTGGGTGTATGTAGCTAGCTTGGTCGTACGAAAGAAGGCAATAGACTGGAATATCTGGCATAGAACAGAAACAAGTGTCGTGAAGGTGGGAAACGTGGAACGAAAGCCTGTGAAGAAAGGGAAACAGCAACTGAGCTGCCCAGGAAACTTAGAAAAGCACTGCTATATCAGCCATTGCTGATCTAACTACTCAAGACTCTTCCACGCACAGATTGACCTCATTAGCCATCTGAACCCGTCCTCAATCATAATGTTGATTAGATGGTCCCCATTGATTATGATGGACAAAGTGTGTGTATGCATATATCTCCACTTGTCAAATTGCTTATCGTTCCGTATATATTTTCATCAATAAATTCATTATTTTAGTATTTCTTACACTTTCAAAAATTCTAACATTTAAATATTTGTTACCATAGTTCTAACAAGAATATGGAAAAAAAGGGTATAATATAAAAAAAGAGTTCCAGACCATTTTGTCAATGTATTCACTCGACTCCTCCACCACGGTTAGGATGTGCTACAAGGTCAATTTTTAAGTGCAATACAGCTAGTTTGAATTGAGTTTTCCTTCTCCTAGACAGGTTACCCAATGAAATATAAATGACCCCAATTGTTCTATTTACACATAGCTGGAGAGGAAGATGGATTCATATCTTTCCTAGAATCATCTGCCAGAACTAAAATGCAACCGCCTTGTTTGGGATTTGAACTGGGATGATTATGCCCATTTCCAATGATAATTACGCTTAGTTCGCCTTTTCTATTAACATGATTCAGTTTTCATTAGGAGTCCACTGCTTTTACTCGGGTAAATAATCCTATGTTATTTGATATGTGATAAATCACGTCGATTATCAAGTAAAGCCTCTTTTTGGTAAGTGGGTGTACGCTCCCGCAGTCATAGGAGGAGAGACGTTTAAAAAGTAAAGAATGAGTTCTTAAACAAAAAGTTTGGATCAATTCTCGAGTAATCAACCATTTTCAGACAATGTCCTGCCAATTGGAAGAAATGTTTTTGTCTTTCGATCTTCTGTATCAACAAATACGATGAGACAAAAGATAAAATCATTGACGATGGAGAAATATACCGTAATACCTTGACTTTCATTGCATGATCGATCGTTTGAGTTAGTCTTAAATATTCTTTTCAGATTTATAAAGATCATATTCTTCATATACAAATGTTTATGTAAAATACGTGGCGCATTCAATAAGTTTCCAGACTCTTTTTGTACAGGCATTTAAAATTGTAGACTCTTGAAAATTCAGTATGTTATTGCTATACATCTTATGAGATGACAGACCAATTATGATTTCAGGTCCAAATAAATAGCTACAACAGGAATTAGAATAAACCCTACTAAAGCCTGATTGTCACAGCTGGTGAATACAAATGTTTATGTAAAATATATATAAAATTGTAGATTCAGATATGATCTGTATATCAAAATTGCTGTAACTACTGTCGTCCTCGGGAGATGGTCTGCCAAAATGAGGAAGGAAGGATTTTTTTTTTATCAAAAAGAAGTAAATTGTCATTTTGTGCCAAAGAGTGAAGTTGGAACAAAACTGTAAATATCTTCTCAGTCATAGGAGATACAATCAGCGTAATGTTTGAGTTATGTTCGTGATTTAAAAAAAAAAAAAAAGCGTCTAGTGACCGGTCAGAGCTGCTAAATGCAAGTTTTTACTGTATAATTCCCCCCCACCGACACATATTATATATATATATATATATATATATATATATATATATATATATATATATATATATATATATATATATATATATATATATATATATATATATATATATATATATATATATATATATATATATATATATATATATATATATATATACATACACACACACACGCAGAGAGAGAGAGACAGACAAGCTGGTCACCGTAGTCGAAGGCGACCCAAAAGTTCCCTTTTCAGTAGCGACTACACGGAGGTGTAGGGGAGGGCGCGACTGCTTTCCCTGGATTTCTCTACTTTACCTTTCATAGTAACTTATAAGGCTGAGTGTTAAGCAAAGAAGTATCAAATTCCAGTTTTTGTAGTCTTAGGTATGACTGGGATTGAACACTGGTCTCGCATGCCATTGGCGAACACTCTAGCCATTAGGCCAAAGTATTCTTGCATGCATTTATCTTGAATTCCTACAATCTGGTCCCTTTAAATATACTATCCCTAATACTTCCTATTACTTCAAATAGGCAGACAATATCTTACTTTCTTATCCACAAGATCTTTATTTACATAGCATCACTAACAGACTAAATAATGGAGAACCTTCTATAAAGTTCACATATGAACTTGAATCCAACAACACTACCTTTTCTGGACGTCTTACATATTAAACTAAAATTCAGGGTTTACCGTAAACTCACCTGTAAAAAAGACCATTTTTTCAAATATGTATACCACAAGAAAAATACCAAAAGGTGTCATCATTGGTTTTTATCTCAGAGCTCTACGTATTTGTTAACCGAGATATTTAAATTCCTTTCTTAACCTGTTATACCTTAAGTCTTTTATACACTTTGCTAAATCTAAAACCCTCAAAATCCACAATATGAATCAACCTCGAACTAATGCCAATCTTCTCATAAAACTAGTTGCCCCCCCCCACATACACATTCATAACTGCCTAACAATTCTTCCACCAACATAATAGACAATTTAAATTTAAACTCGATATTAAAACTGTTTCTTTACCCGCTAAAACGACCCGCCATTTAATCAACTCTCGGCTTCAACGCAACAGTTTCAGACGCCAGTGTTTCGTGTATTCCTTGTAGTAATTGTAAATTAAAATATATTGGGGAAACATCAAGAAACCTCCCTGTTTGCTTGAAGGAGCGGAAGAGACAGAATTGGTAACCTAAACAATGCACTTCTTCAACACATTTCGCAATCTAATCCTAACTTCGATTTCAATCCTGCAAAGGTGCTCATTTACATTCACACAAAAATTAAGACAAATTTTCGAGGTCAGTGCTATTTCACTTTGTAATTCCTTAAATACTCGTTTAGGTTTTAATATTTCTCCTTGAGGAAATCCATCTTAAATAGCTTCAATATATTCCATCTTTAGTTGATATTTTCTATGTATCAGATTTTTTGCATTCTTTTTAGTCTTTCGAAATGAAATCTTTCTCGATAAATAAGTGGAACAAATTCTATACAATATTCCTGATAAGTCAAATGGTGTAATTAAAAAAAAACAACAAAACAAATAAACGCTGGTTCACTGTTTATACGGCCAACTCTTTGATATAAAGATTTTCCATAGATTTTTATATCTTTAAACATCCATCGTTGATGTAGCATCAATGTCATCCATCACTATCCTGAGGATGGTTTATTAGAACCGAAACGCTATAGAGTCGAATTGGCGTTTCAATAAATCTACTTGGATAACGTTTTTACCAATGGTTCAGGAGGCCATGGTACAATCCCAGGTCAAGTTATACAAAAAAAAAAAAATTATAAAAAAAAAAAAAAAGGTACGTATCAAGGCTAAAGTGGAGCAAACCAGGGAATGGAGTAGCGCCCTCCCCTACAAATTGGTGTAGTAGCTATTGAAAAGCGAGTCTTCGGGCCCCCCATGACTACGTTCGTCAACTTTACACACACACATATATATATATATATATATATATACATATATATATATATATATATATATATATATATATGGTTGGTTGATTTTTGGGTTCATAGCATATCAACCTTTGTTGGTTATTTAACGGCATATGTGTGTGTGGATTTTGGTTAGGTCATATCCAACAAACTCTCCCCCCTCCTAGACAAAAGAAAATGGAACACATTGGAAACCCTGAAATGGTCCTAAACCCAACCAACATTCAATTCTCCACTACCGAAATGGAAACCCTCAGCCTACGGCTAAAATTTGCAACAGGCATATACAAAAACATCACCACAACCACCATACATGACAACTACGAAAACTGACACCGACTTCTCCAAAGGTTTCATGAAAGGAATCATACCCACTGTTATCTCACAACCAAATTAATCATCACTCTCCAAAAGGTATACACAGGCATTGTCCAACCTAACGCTAAACATCTTTCCTGCCGACAAATGGTTGGTTGGGTTTAATGGCACATCAACCATTCTAAGTTATTTGATGCCAAATCCATTTTTATGCAAATTGTTCTATTTCAAACAATTCAGTTTAGCATTAGTACAGTTTAATTGTCAAAAACATTTCAAGCTATTCAGCTTCGTCAAACAGTTCCAATTCAACTGATTAAGTTTAGTATAATACATTTTGTTTATACACAGTTAAATATCAAAAAGTTATATATTAAACAATTCTGTTTAGTGTAAGTACAGTTTCAATGTAGAAAATTGTTCAATTTCAAACAATTCAGTTTAGGAAAATTCCGCAGTTTAAATGTAAGTACAGTTTAACTGTCAAAAACATTTCTATTTCAAGCTATTCAGTTTAGTTAAACAATTCAGTTTAGCATAAGTATGCGGTTAGTTTTATTTTATCCATAGATAGGGTCCTATCTGGTGCTACCACGCCGGGCCAGAGTAATGGCAATGAAGGGGTGGTCCGCATTCCCCAAAGCCCCTGCATCACTGGAACCTCACAATCAGAGTTTTGTGTCATGTCCAGGACACTCATGGGGTGTCGTCTTACCCCTCTGCAGAGTGCAGTCGGTATATTCTACAGCCCCAGCCGACTAGGTAATACATAGTTAAATGTCAAAACAGTTTTATTTCAGATAATTCAATTTAGCATAAGTACAGAGTTTAGACGTCAAAACTGTTCAATTTCGAGCAATTCAATTTAGCATAAGTACATAGATTAAAATGCAAAAAACAGTATAGAGAAGGAAGCCCGGTTTAGTTCTATTTGACCCATATCAGGTGCTACCCTTTCGGGCCACAGTGGACCTGGGAATAATGTCAATAAAGGGGTACTCCGCATTCCACAAAGTTACAGCAATACTGGAACTTCACCAGATTGTTTAGTGTCATATCCGGACGCTCGTTAAGGGGTGGTCTTACCCCTCCGCAGAGAAGCAGTCGGCGTATTCTACAGCCCCAGCCGACTGGGCAATCTCCCGCCGACAAAAGTGGTGGCGTTATCATTCACAAACTGAATTACGTCGACAAAATTCACTTCTTGAAGAAAAGATCAACCTAAAGATCAACTTAGAGATCAACCTAAAGATCAACCTAAAGATCAACCTTAGATCAACCTAAAAATCAACCTTAGATCAACCTTAGATCAACCTAAAGATCAACCTTAGATCAACCTAAAGATCAACCTTAGATCAACCTAAAGATCAACCTTAGATCAACCTAAAGATCAACCTAAGATCAACCTTAACCTTACCACCATCAACAAAAACATTAACTCCTTCACTAAACTTTCCAAAAACTGAAAAAAAAAAAATTTGGACATCCCTCATCGAACACCATCCAAAAAACCCAACATTTTGTGGCCTATCCAAAACCCAGACACAAGGTTATTAATTAAAGTTTAAATCTAATTCAATATAAAATCTGTAATTTAGGTCAAAATGTAATTAAAAATTAAATATTTTAAAAATAAATTTACTACATTTCTAACCGAAATTAAAATTTAAAACGGAAGTGGGCTTAATGAGGACATAACTCTTCACTCCTCTTCTATCCCCTCCCACTTTTCTGTCTATTCTAGTTTTTTATCTAAAAGATCTGAAGAAGTCCTGTTAATTTTTTCGTGTTTTTGGAAATTTCAAAAATGCGTAACAGGATGGAAATAAATTTATCCTATGTGACCGGTTTTGTTAAAGTATATATATATATATATATATATATATATATATATCTCGATACGAGACTGCGTGGAAAAAGTTTGGATATACCATGTTATTCCAATTGAGGTTGGTTGTCGTGGTTTTCTAAGAGTCATTTCGTTTCTTTTAAAATAGGAATCAGTGGCTGCATTTGCAAAGTAGGCTGCAATCGTCTTCAGACCACGGTACAATATGCTTCGAGTTGGATTTGGTCGAAAGCGAAAAGTCTTCAGCATGAATGAAATGCACGTTGGACCACCATTCCCGTGTGATTACGTAACATCAAGAAATGGTTATTCTAAACGCGTAATGACATCAACGGCCGAAAGTAAATGCGTTTTTTTTTTAATCACAAACTACTCACTAAAAATGAGGATCGTACAATGTAATCGCTGCTTTTAATTGATCTGGCATATATTTTAAATATCCTGGTCCGGTGGTAAAATCTGTTTGGTAGCGGCGGTACCGCCTTGAGCTACCGAAACTTATCCTGGTTTGCGGCTAATGAGGGCAGGGTATCGCACGTATGATGGATATAAAAAAAAAAAAAATAAATATATATATATATATATATATATATATATCTCACACCCCCGACGCACCGTAAGTACCACCTCTCTATTAACTCTTTATATCCATCTCCATGCACGTCCACAACCTGCTCGCCATGTTTTTATGAGTGTTAAAAATACATCTCCTCACAGTATATTTAACATATCACTCACGCACACACCATATATTACAATAACGATTACGTAAATATAACATTAACGCAACAGACAGCTAATGAAAAATCATTCATGTAATCGAACACAACTCCCCATCTATTATCCTTACGTCCCAGACCTTTAATGCTTACCCTCAAATCAAATTCATTTTCTTAATTGTGCAATGATAATCTGCTCGTGAGTTAAAAATCATCATACACACTCACAAACACACACGACAATTAATAAGACGGAGAGAGACGGAGACGGAGAGAGATGACTTTTACACGTGCTTCAATCGTCAACCCTCCCACTGGCATATTAGCGTTGTAATTTAGTATGATAAAACTTTCAAGAAAGTTCTCTGCAAACTCATAATTTAGTAAATTTAAAAGCAAAAAATGTAAAAAAATTGTTAAAAATACCTTTTAAATATAAATAACTTCAGGAACAATATTTAAAAAAATGCAATGTTTGAAAAATTTCTTAAAATATTTTTTTTAAATGTAAATTAAATGTGTGATTTACAGGAAGAGATCAGTGGCTGTTGAAGTGAATAAAGTGTGTGCTATAAAGTATTACATGAAAATAATGCGTTATTCTTTGTATAGTACGATTACTTTTTTTCAAGCATGAAAATAAATGGCTTTAATTTCTGTAAAATTAATTGTGACCCAAGTTTATATACACATTTTATGTGATTCAGCTTTTGTAACATTGATGAAAATCAGCGGCCGTCTATATATCAAGAAGAAATAGTCAAAAACAAGAAATACACATAGATAATTTGTACATATAGAATTCAAATTTACTAGACGAGAAAAAATTCTCAGAACAGATTATCCAAAACTAAAAATCTATTTACACTTTACAAGACATGCAGTGAAACTCAAAAGAGAAAAGAAACGTCTAAAATGTGAAAAGAGAAAACTTTGTTTTTTCTAAGAAATTCGAATTGCTTCCATAAAAGATAAGTCGTTTAAAAAATTTTAGTTTGTAAACAAATAAAAAGTTATAAAACTAATCGTTTCGTTAATTTAAATACTTCAAATCAAACGTTGAAGTAAATATGAGTAATTTTAATGTTTCAATCAAATGGAAATTTAATTTAGATTTTATTCAATTTTTTCTTTCGTTATTTTTATATACAGTGACGGTGTTTGATTTATTTTTTTTCTCACTCATAACAAAGACGAATTTCAAATATATTTTAGATTTCCCTGTTTCTCATACAATTTGAAAAGCTTGAAGCCTTTAAACTAAAATTCAAAAAAGAAACATCGGTGACCTCAATTCGGGTTTATTTATCGAGAACTTTCAACGGATTGAAGAAAAAGTTGCAATCAACTGTGAAAAGTCGTTATATCGACAATAACTAGCTAAATGTATACCCTTGCTCAGTTGGGTAAGATTATATATATATATATATATATATATATATATATACATTTATATAGTGGCGGGAGAGAAAAATGCCTTATTCACTTGTTTCTTTGTTCCTTTAAATGTCTTATTTTAGTTTAGCATCATCAGTCATTTAGTAGTAGTATTAAGAGAACTTACAACTCCAGTATTTTATCAATAAGATTAAAAATAAGTATATATATATATATATATATATATATATATATATATATATATATATATGATAATATAGTTATGACGAATTAATAAAAAGTAATCTTTTTATAAGTTTTTTATTCGAATGGAACAAAATCATTCCGAAATCTTAAAATCGTAATTCAGAATAATTCTGATGAGTTCGCTAAGAGAATATCAATTTTAAGTAAATAATCCAAGATTCTACTGTAGAAATAATTTTATTAACAGAAAGAATTAGAAAAAAAAGGAAAGAAAAACTAATACTATAACAACTACCTGATTATAATAATATGAAGTTACAAATTATTGAATTGTGTGGGTAGAAGTGTAACTTGGATATAAGAGAATTGTCGGGTTCGGAGGTAAGTCTCTTATATTCGGGTTTGGTCTATTTAGTAACACAGACTAATTTGGGACTAGAGGAAAATCTCTCATATCCAGGTTACACTGTGGATGGACTATTTTCAGCCGACTCTAGAAAAGTTTTTGGCGAAAATTATCTCAATTTTTATAAAATTTAAATTTTTATTCAATATTTCAACGCGGAGAAAAAATTTCACGTAAGTTTAATATTAATAAAAGTTTTATAAAAATTATTTGTATTAATAGCACGAGTAGTATCCCCACATAAAGATAAAAATAATCGTCGTATTTAGACCGGAAAACAATATTTTACCTGTCTAAACAAATTTTGGGTAAAAACATTTAAAAATCCCAATATAAAATATTTTATAAGTATTTATTAAATCCAATTTGACAATTTATTCTTGTAAAAATAAATTACTTCAACAAGTAGGGAACTATTTTTCGTTATGTAGTCATAAGCAGTGATGAGGCTATATGATTGACAGCTGATGAATACAGTATAAAAATGTTAGAGAGGGTTACTGCCCTCTCAGCTTTCAATAAGTATTCATACAAATCACACGCACGTTTTAATGACTGCTATGTCTGATCAACTGACCATTACATCCTCTCCAGAAATGGAAGAGACAAACGCCCCACCACTTCGACTGCAGATGGCAATATCTAATTGCATCGAAAATCGGTCATCGATGGAAACCCTGGAAAAATTGGATTTTGGGGTAATATCGAAAAAATATAAAGACGACTGTTGGCTTTATTTCCCACATCCAATCCCATCTCACAAGAACGATCTAAAACGTCTCGCCGAACATTGGATAACGATGAGTATTTGTTGCGAGGGTGATCCACGGAAAGTTTCGAGAAAACATAAACGCAAAAATCAACGCTACACTCCTTATGGGATGAGAGAATATTGATTTAATATCAATCACAATCAACAATATCTCTTCAGTGTTACCCTCCAACATTTCTCTAAATAACCAAAGAACTACGGAATATATATTCAACATTAATTGAATAGAAACTCCAACAAGAAACTGGTTCTCCAACACCGAATGACATCGGTCGAAACGAAGAGACGTTATTTTTATTTTTTTTTTAAACTCTTGGACAGAAATTTTATCTCGGTATAAAATCAGCACGAGATGTACTCTGAAATAACATTTTCCACTTGTCTATGTTTCTTATTATTTAAGAAGTTTGTGATATATTTAACAAACAAACAAACAAGAAAAAAAAACTTTGTCGGATATCGTATGTAATCGACATGTGATGAATGATCACAGAAATAAACATTTCTAAACTCTTGTATGTTTCTTCTGATTTAAGAAGTTTGTGATACATTGAAAAAACTTTAGGGCAGACATCTAATTCTGGCATAAAATCAACACATGTGATGATCACAGAAATAATAAATATTTTTACACTGATGAATGTTTCTGTTTAAAGAAATTTGTGATATGTCAAACAGAAAAAATTTTGGGCAGACATCGTATCCCGGTATAAAATCGACAGATGTGATGATCACAGAATAAATATTTTTACACTGATGTATATTTCTTCTGTTTAAAGAAATTTCTGATATATTAAACATAGAAAAAACTTTTGGGCTGACATCGTATCCCAGCATAAAATACAAGTATGTGCTGATTGGTCACTGAAATAAGAAACATTTTTACACTCATGTTTCTGATTTAAGTGATATTAAAAAAACACCCCCCACCAAAATAAAAACTTTCATTCGGTAATCGTATCCCTCCATAAAATCGACACGTGATAATCACTAACAGAAAAAATAAACATTTTCTGAAGATGAAAACAAATGTATTTATTTTTCTCTAGAAATAAAAGTTTATTTTAATTTTCAATATAAGTCAGTATCGTTATTTTTACATTTGAATATGAAGTTTATTTTTCGTTTGTCTTATTTTGAATTATTTTGTTTATAAGATTTCAGATTTTTTTTTTTTTTGGTTTTCAGTCAGCGGTTAAAAAATCAAATATGTTAAATCATAAAAATGCTGAAGAAAATGTTCAATTTTTGATTTCCGACCATCATGTTCATTCTATTTTAGGATATCAGTGGATAAATAATTTTTATTGTTCGTTTTTTTTTGTTTGTTTTTTTTTTGGTCTTATTTTGCTTATAAGATTTCCTCACCTCAGATTGTTTTATTTGTGTCAGCTCTTTAAAAATGGATTATTTTAAATCAAAAACAAAAAATATTTAATTCTTGATTTTCGACAATCACAATCAGCTATCATGGTTTAATAAACTTTATTGTTCGTTTGTTTGTGTTTTATTTTATTGATTTTGTCATAATTGTCATCAATATCAACTTTCTACGTGGTTTTATCGGAATATTTTTCGTCATTTTATTTTTTTTTAACAATATTAGAGCCGTGTACCTACGCGCCAACAATGAAAGGAAAGCAGGTGACATGCTCATATCGATCAAGATTCAATAAATTTCCAAAATATGTCGATCACCCGGGGAATGTTGGCGTGGGTACCGCCTCAAAATTGTGAAAAAGATTAAAATGAACAAAAATGAAATTAGTCCGATCAAACCACATCGAATGATAAAAACATCCCGACTTCTAAAAATACGACACGTACCACGTGATCAAACAAAACTTAGACATAAACCATCACTTCTTTTACTATTGTTGATAAGAATAACACCTTTATCGTTTTTAATACTAGTAGTAGTAGTAGTAGTCGTCGTGGTAGTTGCTATGCTTGAAATATCACGTGTGTGTAAATTTAGCAAAGATATTTGCTCTCTCTCTATGTAATCTGTTGCTGCTTCTGCTACAACTATTATTATTTTTGTTTTGTTTTGTTCATACAACGTGCGATTAAGTTTTTTATTTTTTTTATTTTAACTGATGGTATTCTAAAAAACCAACATACACACACAAACGCTCCATTCTTTGATATTATTAAAAACTTTGCATGATTTTAAAAAAACAATATTTTCAAAAATAAATTCCAAAAATGAAGATATATATGACCATGAAAAAAATTTTATACAAAATAAAAAATAAAAATCTTTAAAATTTCCTCCACCACTTGCGATTTTATAAGAAATACACTTGTGTCAGTTTCAGGTTGCTTTTGGGATCCTCTTTTTTGATTGGGTAATAAATTTGTGACGTCATTTTTGAATGATTGGTAAGGTTAAAGAAAACCTTTCCATTCATTTACAAATGACGTCACGAATTTCTTTCCCCAAAGCAAGAAAGAAAAATAACTGGAAATAATATTAAAAAGGGTTTTGATTTTCAAGTATTTTCTTTTAGTGATAATTTATTACAAACGATCTGGTTTGGAAAATAAATGTTGAATTAAATATTTTCTCCACGACATCGACATTTTGAATAATTTGCTTGTTGATAAAGAAATTCAAATTCTTTAAAATAATCAAATCATAAAGAATAAAGTAAAAATTTATGAAATAAAATATTTTCAAATAATTTGAAACAAATGTACAAGTGTTGAGTTTTTTTTTTTCCGTCCATTGAAACAGAACTTCCACCCCACAATGAATGACGTCAAAGTTTTCATAACAAAAGAGAACGACAGAGAAATGAATCTTTTTTACAACCCAATAAAAAGTTGTAAAAAAGAATTCTCACGGTCTCCAAATAAACAAAAAATAATTTTTCGCTGTAGTTTTCATTTTGGTCTTTTTTATGAATTTGGTTTTTTTAAATTTTATTTCTCTTTAATCGTTAGTTGTATTAGCCATTGGGATTTCATAAGAAATACAGTCGCAAGTGGTGGAACCTTTTATTTTTATTTTATTTTATATCGTAAAATTATTTATTTTCATGGACATATGTATCTTTATTTTGATAATGTATTTTTTGGAAAAATAGTTTTTAAAAATCATGGACAGTTTTTGATAATATAAAAAAAATTGAGTATTCGTGTATGTGTTTGTAGAATCATCATCATGTCGCGCCGCCAGCACGGATATCCCTGACCCTTTCTCGCCACTTCTCCCTATCAGTCATCGCCCCCGGCAGGTCTTCAGGGTTACATCCTGTGTCCTCACATAGTTGCTGTATGTAAGTTCGTGCTGGTCGTCCTACTTTTGCACATCCATATGTGGGGGTCCACAGGAGTACATCGCTTATGAGCTCGTCCTTGCTTCTCCAGCAGTGTCCCGCGTGTCTGGTTCGTCTGACTTGTATAGTTTTCGTGATGGGGGGCAAGTGTCCGTATAGTTGGTGTCTCGTGGGGTGTTGTCGCCAGGACTTGTTCAATACTGCTCTCAACATTCTTGTGTAATTTCCGTCTAGTTTCCTCTCCAGCCGCTTAGTTAGCGTCCATGTGGTGCATCCATATAGCAGTATCGACACAACCGCTGCCTGGAAGAAACTGCGTTTCATTTTATCGGTTAGGTCCGACTGGCCAGTTAAATTTAAAATTCAGTAATTATTTAAAAAAATGACTCAGTTTGATATTTCTTATCAGTAAGAAAGGTATGAACCCCCTTATCTCCCCAGTTAAATCACCGGCTCATTGTCCTAGTGGGTAGAATGTTCGCCAATGGTCCGGGAGAGCTGGGTTCTATCCCAGGTCGCGTCATACCAAAGACTTTAAAAATGGTACTTAATACTTCCTAGCTTAACACTCGGTCATATAAGGTACGTACAAGGGTAAAGTGGAGCAATCCAGAGAAAGGAGTAGCGCCCTCCCTACGCTTTGGAGTTGTAGCTATTGAAAGGGAAATGAGAGCATATGAATTAGAAAGTTGTTTTCAATATATTAGTGGGAAATTTCATGAATCAAATGCTTCATGGAAGAAAGCTTTGGGCCTAAGGGATTTACCAATGAACACGCCAATATTTGATAACTTATTACCAGAAACAGAATCTGATAAGGATATCAGCTTGTTTAGAGAATATGATAGACCGGCTTTGTTGTATATGAGATCAGCATATGGCCATAGAGATGTATTTACATTGCGAGCAACGGCAATTGCATTAAGCTATGTGAAAGTCCGTCAAAATTTCCTTGAAATATATGAACCATTTTCTAAAATTCTGCATTCTCTTAATTGTAATGACTTTTTACAAATCCATCCACATATTGTAAATATTTTTAGAAAATATATTTACTTCTTCTCAGAAGAAACGGCATCATTAGAAGATTTTTTCAAATTTTTAAATGAGTACACCACAATATTTCGGGCGAAACTTCAACAACCTATAGCTCTTTCAATAAAAATCTTTTACGCTACAACCTCCGAGGAATTTGTAGATGATATTATCGAACTAACTCCTTTTCTCATATATAAATACAGGCGTTCAATCGAGATGAGTTATGAGAAAGTAAAAAAATTTCGTAAGATGCATTTAAAAAAATTAACCAGTAGGTCACTTCTTCGTATTTGTTTAGAAAAAAAAAAGTTCAGTATCTTTAGAATTTTTCTTTCTTGTAAAGATGATGTTAACAAAACAGATGACAATAACGAAACTATTCTCCATTATTTGCTTGATTCTGAGATTTCTTGCAAGAGGGAACTTATAAAATCGGTTGTTGATGCTGGATTTGATTTCAACCGAGTTACATCCTCAAAATATTGCCTTCGTTGTAGAATGAAAAAAGAAGGGTTTTCTTACTATCCAAAAGAATGTAATACTCTACGATGTCTGGCAGCGAACGTTTTTTGTCAAAACAGAGTATTAAAAGGGTCTAATATTTCTTCAAATTTGAGGACAATTATTGAAATTCATATGCAAATTCTGTAAATAACTTCACACACACAGTGTAGATTCATGTTAATAAATACAGAAAAAAAATCTAAGGCCAAAGGTTTTCATTAACATTTAACTTCTAGAGGACATTCAGTGATACAAATCCTGAATTTGAAAAGAATCAAAACAATTTTCCCTATAGAACCCATTACCCAGTCGGCTGGGGCTGTAGAAGACACCGACTACACCTCTGCAAAGGGGTAAGAATTCCACCCCCTAACGAGTGGATTTTCTCGTAAATTTCGCTTTAACAGTAGGGATTTTCTTCTTCGATGTATTGCCTAGAACCGTCCGACATGCCTAAATATAAAATTAGATGTATGTGGTACAGTATTTAAAAGAGCCCCAGTGTCACATTTTACTATCAGTGATTACATTCTTATTGAGAATTTTTTTCTTTTTTCTTCAAATGTATAATAAAATTAAAATAAATTTTTAAATGTAAATAAAATTCTGGAAAAATGTACGAAATATTTCTTTTTTGTTATTTAACATAATACTAAAAAAAATTGTAATTTAAATTGCTGTTATAAATTTTCTAATGCACGCTAATGTTAGCAAACTGTATGTATGTATGTCAAAATTTATCTAAAATTTAATTTTACAACATAATCTCTTCGTAGATAAATTTTAATTACATTTCATATTTACTTTTGATTCAAAATGAAGAATTCTTAAAACATAATTTTTTATTTTTTTTTACCAAAGTTTTCATTCCAGGTTTATAATTCTTTCGACCTTCTCTCAAAACCCATTCGGACAGGATTTGACTCAAGGTCACTTTTTAAGTGAAGTACCGCTAGTTTAAATTCAGTGTTTTCTTCTTACTAGTTATAGCTGGAAGAAAGATTCATACGTTTTCCAGGGTCATCAGTGCAAACAGCCTTATCTAGGGCTTCAAATGGGATCGCTGTACCCACTTTCTACGATGATAACCAATTGTTCAACGCCATTATCTATTAATAATAGAAGTTAAAGTTGAACTGGGAGTAATGGCAAGGAAGTTTTACTCTACATTCCTCACATTTTTAGAAGTGGATGCACTTTAGTGTCATCGACTGGATAACTCTTTCAATAATTTACAACGCTTTTTGTTAAGAGGTAGCACAAGACTGCATGAATGAGGAACCCAATGAGACTCTTACCCAATCATGAAGTTTTGCTCGTCTAGCTTGCAAACCATTACACCACCAAACTCTTTTATAATGGCAGTCTCACGCATCTCCACTAAAGTGAGTAAAATTCAATTGCCGAAGTAGGGGACTTAGGTTAGATGGCAGGAAGTAGATCTCTGTGTGTGTGTGTCTCTCTCTCATTGATTCCATCTTGATTTGTCATCGTAAACAACCACCAGTATGGCATATCTACTGACTTGATGATTACTGTTGTATAAGCATTCGTTCGGGGCCAATTGCTTTTACTATTGTAAATGAACCTGTTATTTTCACATGAGAAGAATTATATGGACGATCAAATAAAGCTTGTTTTTGGTAATTAGTACGTAGATGCTCCTGCACTTATAGGCGGAGGAGCGTTTCAAAAGTTGTGAATGAAAGATCTATTCGGTATTACTATACAGAAAGGTTGGGTCAGTTCTCAAACAATCAAACATTTACGGACGAAAAGAAAAATGAGTGAGACAATGGATCGAGAAAGCATTGACGATGGTGAAATATGTAATATATTTATTCTCTCTCTCTCTAACCCCATCCGTCACTATCATCCATTGCTCCCGACAAATCCTCGTTGCATAATCGAAAAAGTGTTTTCCAATTTCCATACTTCTGATGCCATTTCGTCAACGCAATACTTCATGAAGTCATTTCTCCGTAAACTGTCCCACCGTGATTTCTAGTTGATTATTAATAGTTTTTGTGATTAGTTTATCAGTGATTCTAGAGGAGTCTCTTGGCATATTCTTGAATTTTTTCCCCATTTCTCTATCATTACTTTATTGTTAGCTAACAGCGTTTAGTTGTATTCTGGAGGTGCACTTCCTTCGACTCAGTTTAGCATAAGTATGCAGTTAGGGCCCTGTTTATGGGTTAAATAGAACTATCAGGTACTACGATTCTGGGCCAGAGTGGACCTGGGAGCAATGGCAATGAAGGCGCACTCTGCATTTCCCAAAGTAGAATGTTTGGAGAAAAAATAAATTACAAATGCTTGGGAATATTGGAAGCGGACACCATTAAACAAGCAAAAACAAAAATTAAAAGTGTATCTTAAATGAACCAGGAAACGTCTTGAAACCAAACTCTGGGACAGAAATTACATCAAAGGAATAAACCACTCAGAACACACCCCTTTGTAAGATACTCGGGTCCATTCTTAAAATGGACACGGGAGGAACTCAGACAAAATCAACCAGAAGACAAGAAAATCCATGATGATGCACAAGCCCTTACATCCAAGATATGACAGTCAAGAAGAGGTGGAAGAGAATTTAACAGCATCGAAATGGTGTATATGCTTCAATACGAGAACTCGAAAACTTGTTTGTTTGGGTTTTATGGCACATCAACCTTTGTAGGTTAACTAATGCCAAATCCATTTTTATACAAATAAGCAGTTCTATTTCAAACAATTCAGTTTAGCATGAGTACACAGTTTAATTGTCAAAAACATTTCTATTTTAAGCTATTCAATTTAGTCAAACAGTTCTAATTTAAACAATCTATTTTAGTATAAGTATAGTTGTTTACACACAGTTCAATTTCAGAACAATTCTATTTCAAACAATTTAGTTTAGCGTAAGTAGTTTAACGTCGAAAACAGTTCTATTTCAAACAACTCATTTTAGCATAAGTACGCAGTTTTAAATATCAAAACAGCTCTATTTCAAGCAGTTCAGTTTAGCATAAGTACAGTTTTTTTTCTATTTCACCCATAGATAGGACCCTATGAGGTGCTACCACTATAGCCTGAGTGGACCTGGGAGTGATGGCAACGAAGAAGTACTCCGCATTCCCTAAATCTTCAGTATTACTTGAACCTCACGATCAGATTATTTAGTATCATATCCGGGGCACTCGTCGGAGGAGTTCTACCCCTCTGCAAAACATTAATTGGTGTATTCTGCAGCCGAAGCCGACTGGGCAATCGAAAACTTCGTTAAAAAGAGTAAAGAAGGACTAATTACATCGGCATATAATAACAGCTCTGTACAATAAAAGGAAGAAAAAACTGCAATAACTAAGAAACGAATAGGGGAAAAAAAACTGTATGGGCATTTCAAGCGAGAAACTGATAAAATGACACACGAGAAGACATAGATAAGGCTACGAAAAAGAAAACCTTAAGCAAGACACTGAATCTCTTCTAGTAGCAGCACAAAAAATACGCTATAAGAACCAACCACATTAAAGCAAAAATCTTTAATCATATAATAAGCGAATGTAGGAAACTATCGCAAAGAGAGTATAAAACTAGACACCACAGGGTGGGAAAGGTGACCCCCTGGGAATTGTGCAAGAAATTGAAATTTAACCATTTCATCAAATGGTAGATGTGCAAAATGAGATGCATAAAATTCTCTAGGATTTTGAGATACAAACGGATTTCCTAATCCCGGCCAGACAACCAGACCAAATGATAATTAACAAAAATAGATAAATCAATAAAAGAAAACCTACAGAATTGTGAACTTTGCTGTCCCGGTGGACCACATTGTAAATATCAAAGAAAACGAATATTGAGACAAATACTAAGACATTGCCGGAGAAATAAAAATAAAAATAGATGTATGGAACATGAAAGTGACAGTAATACCAATTATAATCGGTGCACTCGGAACGGTCCCCAAAGGCTTGGTAAAGGAACTGGAAGAGCTGGAAATAGGATTGGTAGGTTGGTTGGTTTATTTGTTTTATGGCATATCAACCGTTGAAGGTTATTTGATGCCAAAGCTATTCTCCGAGAAGAACAGTAGTGGTACTATTTAACCCATAGATGGGAGTTATAAGGGGGTTCATACCTTTCCCAAGGGTATTTGCCCGAAAGTGAACGAAATAGCGTGACTGGAGTACGAACTCACTTACTACGATTCCGCAGTCCATTGCTTTAACTATTACACCACGAGGACACCCCCCTGGAAATTGGAGGATGTGCCGAGACAATCCAAACTACAGCATTACTAAGATCAGCCAGAATACTGAGAAGAGTCCTGGAAACTTGAAGAGATTTACTGTCACTAAGACTCCTGTGAAAGATCATCTGATAATTCTGATGTGCCCGTGGTGTAATGGTTATCGTCGTAGGAAATGGACATGGCGACACGAGTTCAAATCCTGGACGAGAATGATTGCATTTCACATAGCACTAATACCCTTGGGAAAGGTATGAATCCAAATATTCTCCCTCCAGCTATGGGTAAATAGTAGGACAGACTAGATTCTTTAGCCTTGGTGAGGCAACTAGTCTAGGAGAAGGAAAACTCTGAATTCAAACCTGTTAAACTCCGCTTAAAAATTGACCTTGTGTCATATCCTGCCTGAGCGGAGGGGTTGGGTAAATATGGATAATACTGATGTGAAAAACTCGCAATGATAATAATAATCGCTTTTGAAATGCTGATTGTATCTCCTGCAGAAAAGTAAGACCTCCACCTCCCAAAATAAGGTGTGCTGGGTATGACACTAAACTGTATCTGATGCAGAGACTCCATTTCTGGAGATCTGGGGAGTGAAGAGTACTCTTTCATTGCCATTACTTCTAGATCCACTTTGACCCCGAAGTTGTTCTACTTGTTAGGGTCCCATCTCTGGGTCAAATAGATCTGTTTGAAAACTATTAATGTTATACGGGAATACTTTGTTCCATACAAATGTAAATTATTTGAATTTAGAATAGTTATTTGAAGCTATAATTGTTTACGAAGGATTATTATTATTATTTACTTAAACTCATATAATTCCAAACAAATGATTATCATTAAATTGAAATAATTACATGAAATTGTGTATAAATTATTAGTATTTGATAGGAATACTTAAAACCATGTGCATACATATAAATGTAAATTATTTTTATAAAGAATAATTACTTGAAGCTATCATTGTTTACATAGGATTATTATTAGTTACTTCAACTCATATAACTCCAAACAAATGATTATTATTAAATTGAAATGAAAAAAAAATAACGTTGTCTCCCTTTAGTCGAGGGTGACTAGAAGACTCCCTTTTCAATAGCTACTACTCCGAGGTATTGGGGAGGGGGGCTACTCCTTTTTCTGGATTGCTCCACTTTACCCTCGATGCATACCTTATTTTGCTGAGTATTAAGCAAGGAGGCATCAAGTACCATTTTAAAAGTCTTTGGTATGACTCGACCTGGGATTGAATCCAGGTTTCCCAGACCGTTGGAATAGTGTATAAATTATTAGTATTTGATACGAATACTTAAAACCATAAAACAGTGTGCATACATATAAATGTAAATTATATGTATTAAAGCTATAATTGAAGGAAAACTTAGTAAACATATATATATATATATATTACTTATATATATATATATAAGTTACTTGGGCCCATATAACTATGTGCAAACAAATGATTATTTTTAGATGGAAAAATTACTATAAACCACATAAATGTGCATGAATTACATAGGAATACTTGAAACCATACAGTAAGTAAAGTTGGCCACCGTATTCGAGGGCGACCCGAAGGTTCCCTTTTCAATAGCTACTACAACGAAGTGTAAAAAAAGGCGCAACTCCTTTCCTTGGATTGCTCTACTATACCCTAGACACGTACCTTATAATGCTGAGTGTTAAGCAAAGAGATATCAAGTACCACTTTTTGGGTCTTTGGTATGACTCAACCTGGGATTGAAACCCGGTCTCCCGGGTCATTGGCGAACACAACTGTGTACAATTTAATTGTATTAGATAAGAATACCTGATATAATAACTGTGTATACAAATCTCTTTAGAAAAAACTAGACTAGTGTAAATATACACTCACAATGAACGCGATTCTCTAACCTCTTGGCATAAAATAAGCCTTGACAAGTTTGCATGCCATTAAAATCAATCATTCAATCCACGAATCAATCAATCAATCAATAATGATAAAACAGAAATGAGAAAATAGAGAGCCGTATGGATTCTTCATATGACAAGTTAAAGAAATAAAGCTATAAGGTCCAAATGGATAGAGTGTTCGCCAATGACTCGGGAGGCCTGGGTTCAATCCCAAGTCGCGTCATACCAAAGGCTTTTAAAATGGTACTTGATACCTCCTTGTTAACACTCAGCACTATAAGATACGTATTGAGGGTAAAGTGGAGCAA
Source organism: Sepioteuthis lessoniana (assembly GCA_963585895.1). Taxonomy (NCBI): domain Eukaryota; kingdom Metazoa; phylum Mollusca; class Cephalopoda; order Myopsida; family Loliginidae; genus Sepioteuthis; species Sepioteuthis lessoniana. The sequence continues at coordinate 20,383,334 of OY757922.1, forward strand.
TCTAGGGAAAGGAGAAGCGCCCTCCCCTTACACCTCGGTGTAGTAGCTATTGAAAAGGGAGCCTTCGGGTCGCCCTCGACTACGGTCGGCAACTCTACTTATATCAAATCAAAAAATTTGATGATACGCAACAGAATAGCAAACGCCGGTTATGTGGTGACAGAGATGAAATGGTTAGTCGTATAAATGAATGCAGCAAACTGGCACAAAAGAAATATAAGAGTAGGTATGACTGGGTAGGAAAGGTGGTTCACTGGGAATTGTGCAAGGGATTAAAATTTGACCCTGCTGACGAATGTTATATGCACAAACCAGAATCTTTCCTCGGGTTTTTAGAAACAACCAGATCACTCAATCTCGGCCAAAAGACAAGACTTACTGTTGATTAAGGTGACGGTGATGCCAGTGGTATCTGGTGAACATGGAACAATCAGTATAGGCCCAGAAAAGTGAATTGGGGAACTGGGGATCAGAGGAAGAATTAAGATCTTCTAGAACACATCACTTTTAAGTTCAGCTAAAATACTTAGGAGTTTCTTGGAGACCTGAGGATATTTGCTGTCACTCAGACTCCAGTGTAATACAATTAAAGTGATTAATAAATTATACTAAATATTTTATTCATTTAGTAAAATTGTGATTTAGCTTAAATCTTAGATTTTAATTGTAGTCGCAAAAGGGGATATAGACTTGCACGTGTGCCGAATGAGCCATGTCAAAATAGTTCTAGACAGGATATTGAACATTAACGAATCAAGTGCTTGTCATCTGGGTCAGAAATACAAGTTTATGATCGTATGATGCAATAATTAAGATGTTGCCAAACCAACAGTGATGATTAATAGATTATATGAGGTAATTTTGAATTCAGCAGTCGGCCGTTGAAGTTAAGGGAGTCAGCAGTTACAGAGAGCAGTTTGAGTTGGGTCCGTCAGAGTGAACAAGTTTGAGGATGTCCCTTTGATGTGTCTGCCAAACCGGGATTCGTTCATAGACCTTTACGATGTCTTCCGCTTTCCTCGAGTTGCGTTTACGGTTAGAAAAATGTTGGGTCTGAAAAAAACACGTTCGTATCTGAAGCAACCGAGTCGCCTTGTATTTAAAAAAAAGTGTAACGTCTATTGATATTTAAGATGGTGCTATAGTGTTGCACTCTTCACGTTTAATACTGTGACTGCATAGGATCATACCAGTGAAAAACCAACATTTAAAAATGGCGTGAAAAATTCGCCAGGTGCATTAATATTTGACGCCATCCATACACTTTTTCTCTTTTTGATTAACACTTATTCTTGCCTTCTATCCAAGATGGGGTGATCATTTTGGATCTCAAAATCACAGAGAATTTTATGGATCTCATTTTCCGGAATGATGTTGTTCCCGATAGAATTTTGAAACCATAGCAGTTTTGATTTTCTATCCGGAGCGGCTTCATTCCAACGTAACCTGAAATGAGCTCGAAAAGCACCGTGTGAGAATTACAGTCACCAGTCTTTAAAAAACGTTTCACCTGCAAATATACCGTGTGCGCTCGTTTAAGTCATGATCATAACTGATCGTATCAGAAAAAAAAACATTTAATTGATAGAGCTACCATTACCACTTTCCTAAGCTCACTTGCACTACACAGGCGATAGTTTAGAACGTGGGAAGTATGCCTGCCGCACACTGTATTTACTAAAAGGTTCTGGATGGATAAATTCTCCCGAAATACACAACAAATAATTCCTTAGTTTAAAGAAACATTCTTTTGCACAGTATTGTATACCGCAAAGAAAGACAACAACACTGATGTATAAACATATAATTTGCTTCTTTTCCTTTTGTTATTACCCGAAATGTACGTATGGGTAGAGTGAGAGAGAGCCGGAGAAGGCTGAAATGCACACACACACACACGCACACACACGCACAAGAGTGACGGTACAGATTTTCTATGAAACCACCTTGCCTTTCTGCTTCATTCTGTCTGGGTCGAAATCTTGTCAGGTTTATATAATTTTCCGGACATCCACAAAATCCTCGTGGTCACCCCTCCACTCAATGCATAGCAGGTAGACTTGCCTCCTGTCTAGCATATCACCCACGCAACTTACGCGGCACTTTCGCAAAGGAAATACCTGCACCCTGTTTACTTTAGGAAACAGATATGCATACTGTTGTTTTTCTGCTTCGATCATGCCAACCATCCAACTTACGAGGCATTACCGCTGGGGCATCTACTTCCTGCTTCCTCAAGGAAACAGGTCTATTTCCTGTAATACCACCCACGCCATTTACGAAGCATATCAAAAGGGAGTTTCAACAAAAGCTAACTATATTTACCAACCCCTCCACTCCGTCAAGATATGACATAAGGTCAATTTTTAAGCAGAGTTTAACAGGTTTGAATTCAGAGTTTTCCTTCTCCTAGACTAGTTGCTTCACCAAGGCTGAAGAACCTTGTCTGTCCTACTATTTACCCATAGCTGAGGGAGAATAATTGGATTCATACCTTTCCCAAGGGTCTTAGTGCTATGTGAAATGCAATCAGCCTCGTCCAGAAGTTGAACTCGTGTCGCTGTGTCCATTTCCTACGACGATAACCATTAACCCACGAGCACCTCCCAAAAAATTATATATATATATATATATATATATATATATATATATATACATATATATATATCCCTCCGCTCCAACAAAAGCTAACGACACGCAAAATATTCAGACAGTAAATTTTACCCCAAAATAAAAAGTGATTTAGATTTGAATATAAAACAAAATAACTATAAAATAAAAAATGTATAAATAAAATCTTCTTTGATTAATGTATATCTATTTGTATAGAAAATACAAAAATATGGCACAAGGCCTAAAATGGTGGAGTGATATGGTGGTCTTCACCATCCTATCTTTAACTTTAGAAGTTTCACTCACTGATCCAAACAGAAAGCGTTAACCCCTTTCACCAAAACGTCGTATATATTAAAAAAAAACAAACTTCCAAATTACAGTCACCAAAATACGCCAATGAGATTCTAAACTCCCATATGTTCAGGTATCGTGAAAGGGGAAGGAAGGATTAAAATAAGAATAACCCGAAAACAAACTAAGCATTACTTAGATTTTGTCAAAGGCTGCAAGTGTGAGGCACCCTGTGAGAATCAAACTCATTAGTTCGTAGCAATGGATCTGCCAGACTAACTTTCTAACTATTACTCATGGACAGGACGCCCAATTTAGAATGAATGTACAATAGGAAGGATAATATATATATATATATATATAATATCACTTATATTTTTTCATTAACTCCTTTTCTTGGTCTGGCACAAGGACATTTTCTGGTGTGTTCATCTTAGATCGTTATTTTAGCAATAGTCTAGCTTTAAGAAATTATTATAAACTGAAATGATCAAAATTTCGTTTGTGTCCAAAGTGCATATTTTTATCATCTTCGTCGCTTTGTTGAATGGACTCTTCTAGAATTTTCTTGTTTTTTTATAATTATTATTTAACGATGACTTTTTTTTTTTCTTTTCAAGGGGGAGGATCATAATTTTTTTTCGATTTTCTATATTTTGTTAGTCGTATCTTTTGGTGCGGGACACCTCTAGCTACTATAACAGCGAAAAAAAGCGTAAGAGGAAGAGTAACATTCTCGGCTGGTCTGTTTACTTAGAAGGAAAATAATTGCAGTTTGTCTGGTGAAAAACGAAGACATTTAAGGTAAATTATCCTCAGAAATCAACTCATTTTAGTTAAAGAAGAGATAAAAAAAAAAGTTTGGTCTTCTTTTCTGAATATTTTATACTTCTCGTTCTGTCGAAGGTTATTTTTAAACTAATTTGCCACAAAAATGAGCTATCAAACAAAATGTCGACCATTTTAAAAAGGATTTCAAATGGCAGCTTTTTTTTCTCCTTTTTTGAATGTTGAATAGATGATTTATACCTCCAGTTTCAAATGTGTGCAACTTCCTATTTCTTCGCTACCAGCGTACAAATAAAAGGATAACAGACATTTTTTTTCCCTTTATTTACCAATCCGTTCTGGGCACCTCTGGTGGTGTAACGGATAGCAAGCTAGACTAGCAAACCTACACGAGTGAGTTCGAGTCTCATTGGGCGCCCCATTCATTCGGCCTTGTGCCACATCAAAGCAAAGAGCTTTGTAAATTACTATTTACCAATCCGTTCTTTCAAGCAAGACGCGACACAAGGTCAAATTTTAAGGGAAACAGACTTTTTTTTGTATGTCTCTAAATGTAGTAACGTCTAAAATAAGGATAGTTGGGCGCCTCGAGTGATGTAATAATTAGCAAACTAGACTAGTAAACCTTCGGGAGTCTCATTAGATGTCCATGGTGTGATGGTTATCGTCGTAGGAAATGGACACGGCGACTCAAGTTCAAATCCTGGACGAGAATGATTGCATTTCACATAGCACCAATACTCTTGGGAAAGGAAGGAATCCAATTATTCTCCCACCAGCTAATGGTAAATAGTAGGGCAGACCGAGTTCTTCAGCCTTGGTGAGGCAACTAGTCTAGGAGAAAGAAAACTCTGAATTCAAACCTGTTAAACTCCGCTTAAAAATTGACCTTGTGTCATATTCTGCCCGAGCGGAGGGGTTGAAAAAAAAAAAGGAGGTGCCCGTGGTGTAATGGTTATCGTCGTAGGAAATGGACACGGCGACTCAAGTTCAAATCCTGGACGAGAATGATTGCATTTCACATAGCACCAATACTCTTGGGGAAAGGTATGAATCCAATTATTCTCCCACCAGCTAATGGTAAATAGTAGGGCAGACCGAGTTCTTCAGCCTTGGTGAGGCAACTAGTCTAGGAGAAAGAAAACTCTGAATTCAAACCTGTTAAACTCCGCTTAAAAATTGACCTTGTGTCATATCTTGCCTGAGCGGAGGGGTTGGTAAATAGGATTAGATGTCCCATTTACACGGCCTTGTGCCACATCTAAGCAAGAATTTTGTAAATAGCTAAAATAGGGCTAGTTAATGACTGTGGTCTTATGTTGTGACCCTATTGCGAAAAGTTTTTACTATCGATTAAACACCAAAGAATACAATATAATAAAATGGAGCGGGGGAACTTTCGGGAAAGTTCGACTTTCCATGTAAATGTCTTGGAAAATGTGCCACACCTCCAGAACTAGAGCTTATCGAACTCCGAATTCGATTATATTTATGGTCTCCCTGAGAACCTTATCTATTTCAAGAAACTTTGTTTTGCAGTCTCTGATTGGATGTTAAGGAAGTAACATAACTTATGAGGGGAGAAAATGCACAAGATTTTAATACTTTTCTCAAATCCAATATCATCAATGATCGTGCTGCGCCAGCTGGAGACCAAGTACTCCCGGTAGATATAAGTTTGCATGAACGCAGCAACTTTAATCTTCTAGTGATTACTGATCGTGCTGCGCCAGCGGCTGATATTAATGACTATCGGTCAGCCGGGCACACGCGTTGACAGACTTGATATTTTTTGATAAGCACCGGTCGAGGTACATTTTACAAGACATTTACATAGTATATTGAGCCTCCCATATCATTCTCTTAAAAATAAGCCCTCTCCTCACCATTTTTTAAAATCCAATTCTTTGTTACTTAATCAAGAGTTTTAAAAAGCTGTTTTTCTCCATATGATCTCAACCTTAGACATTCACTTCGTTAATCATTTAAGGAAATATATAAATGATAAAAACCCGAATTTCGGAAGTCGGTTTCAAACTGTTTTTTGACAGACATGAAAATATAAAGAACAATAGAAAAAGAAATCTGTATCAACTTTTGGAAAATGAATTATATATATATATAAACACATTTTTTAAATCCTAGACGAGATTGATTGCATTTCACATAGCACTAATACCCTTGGAAAGGTATGAATCCAATTATTCTCCCTCCAGCTATGGGTAAATAGTAGGGCAGACTTGGTTCTTCATCCTTGGTGAGGCAACTAGTCTAGGAGAAGGAAAACTCTGAATTCAAACCTGTTAAACTCCGCTTAAAAATTGACCTTGTCATATCCTGCCCGAACGAAGGGGTTGGTATACATATATATATATAACCCATTTTTTTTTTTTTTTTTTTCAATCAAATTGAAAATGTGCAAAAATTCAATAAAAAGACAACGATAGTAAAAAAAATATTACATTTTGTTCGACACAAAAACTATTAAAGGAAACCGGTTTTGCTGTCTGCTATAAAAAATCAGAAAATAATGATACCATACTTGTTTCCATTTAGAGGTGAAATTTGTTTCTCCCATGCGTTATGTTTTGAACTGATCTTACCTTCAAAACCGTCGTAAATTACGTTTTTCAGTCACCTATCACTCCAGTAGTTAATATGGGGAGACACACTCTGAGGGAAACCGAAAGTTCACGGGAGGAGGAGCCCCCAAAAACGAATAATTTACGATTGTTTTATCGGTCAGATTGGTTCAAAATCCTAACTCGGTCCTTACTTCAGTCATGGGCCAGTTATGTACTGGTCAACAGCAGGAAGTACACGACGCGAGATTTGAAGAAAAAGAAAGTTAAGAAAAATTAATATCGCCAAAACTACTCATTTGCGACTATTAGAAAAAAATATCTTAAAATATCGTGATCCATTTAATGAGCATAAAATAAGTTGGGAATAAGAGGGGTGTAATGGTGAAATATTTCTCTGACTTCAAAAAGTGCAAGAAATTTATTTTTGAATATAGTAGTAATTTACTTTGCTTTTTGTTCAGATGTGGCATAAGGGCGTATGAACAGGACACCCAATGAGAATCGAACTCAGTCGTTGAGGTTTGCTAATCTATTTTTTTTTTTTCTTTCAACCTTTGTATCATCATCTTTTGATATTTCGAGGGAGCTAAGCGCTGACTGTATCTCCTGAAAATAGGAAGAACCCTCCCTACCACAAAAGATGAAGCGTCCTGGGTATGACATTAAACTGCATATGATGGTGAGGCTCTATCTCTGGGGAGTTTTGAGTACACGTTAATTGCCATTGTTCCTTGGTCCACTCTGGCTCGAAGCTAAGGGTTCCATCAATGGGCCTCTTAAATCTGTTCTAAAAATTAATCGTATTCGATAGGGTCGTATGCAAGAAAAAAACGCTTAAGAAACAATTGCACAAAAATTTAAATACAATTCTCTAACCTCTTGGCGTAAAATAACTCTTGACGGATTGACATGTCGTTAAAAATCGATCGAATGAACTAATCATCTTTAAATTTAAAAGTAGTGAATAATCGTTTCTTTTTATTGTTTCTCTTTTAGAATTCAACATGAATTGTTGGAGGGCTGCCGAAAGAATTGTTGAATTAATCCAAACAGATCAGCAGGCAGAAATCATTGAACTTCTAGAGGAGTATTCCTTTGAACAGAGACAATACATTATGTCCATAAAATATGAACTGTCATCATTTCTTTTTATGGCAGTTAGAAATGAATTTGAAGTTCTTATCAGTTATTTTGTGGTAAGTTGTGGAGCCGACCCAAATAGCATTGGATTGTTGTGCAGAAGAAAATTTTCATGTCTTGATGTAACATTAATGCAAAATTCTAATGATGCTCTATCTAACTTCTTAAAACTTGGAGCTGATACGGAACTTGTTTTTACTGGGGATCAAACCCCGCTTCATTATGCCTGCCGTGTGGGCCTAATCGAAATGACCCGAATCTTGATTGAACATGGCGCTAATGTTCATAACGTCGATGATCGTGGAATAACCTGCTTAATGGACTCTATACATAGTTATCCATTATGTCAATATTTACTGTCCACCGGTGTAAATGTTAATAGGACAAACTACTTAGGAGAAACGGCCTTATTACAAGCAATAAAAGCTGAAGAAAATGAAGTTGTTTCTCTTTTACTCGACGATGAAAATACGGATGTCAAATTAAAAAATAATTTTGGAGAAGACGCCATGCATTATGCTGTGAAGTTTACCTCTAAACATATTAGGAGAATTATGAGAAAAGGCTCTTATACAATCGCGGATGTCACAGACGTGTATGAGATGCAAAGCTGCATGTATTATATCGAATGCAAATATAAGGAAGCAAAGTTATTATGGATGTCAGCATTGGAACTTCAACACGAAGTAATGTGTATTCCACTGTTTTCCAACCCATTTCCTTTGGGTGAAATAAAGGAGGTTTTAGAATATTTCAATTTTGATGATGTGGCGCCTATGTCATATTTAGAAACTGTATCTGGCTTACAGAGTGTGTTTACATTAGCTGCATTCGCAAAAGCTGTAAATAATGTCTTAGATGCAGAAAATGTTAGTCTTTTATCCATATTCTTTTTCAAAATAGTGCATTCACTTGACGACGAAGATTTCTTCAGAGCCATCCACGATGTTCAAATGTTAATATGGCATTTCTTTGATGTTAGTAAAGGTATCGAATTGCTAACTTTAAAAGCATTAAAATTTTTGGTGGAATATCTCGAAGAAATTCATTCTAGATTAAAACGTATGTCTCCCTTGGAAAGAATCTCCAAAGTATTGAATATAGAATCCTTTTTAAATTTGGTCATTAAAATATTCGAGCTGCTACATAGTATCTTCTCTCAAAAAATACATTTATTTTATGAAGAGATCAAACGTATCATATATTTAGATCTACGTGGCTTAAGCCAAAAAACTCTTTTGCATTTGTGTGCAGAGAAGTCTAAAGTACATCTTATAGACGCTTTCTTTTTTGAATGTAGGGCTAATCTCAACAGCACAGATAATGAAGGGATAAGTGCATTGCATCTTTTAGTTGACCATAGATCTACATTCATGGGAATTACCCAAAAGATGATAGATAACGGATTTGATTTTCGCCTAGTGAAATATGACGGGTATTGTCTTCCTTGCGAAATGAAACGAAAATGGCTTTTGCAAACCCCTGTAAAACACGTATCATTACAATGTCTGGCTGCCAAAAAGTTCTGTAAGAAGGTAATGAATTCTTTTAACGATGTTCCCTACCATTTATTAGCAATCATAAAGTCTCACCTTTATCTCTGAATAAAATATACAGAAATTTTGTTTTATCAGTTTTTTTTTTTTAAACGAGCTCATGCTTTGCATTTTATGAGCGAGGTCGCAATGAAATTTATAAAATTACGAGAAAAGCTTGGTTGGGGGGGGGGGCTCGTGGTGTAATGGTTAAAGCGCTGAACTACGGGATCGTAAAACGCGATTTCGTACTCCAGTCGCGCTATTACGTTCACTTTCGGGCAAATACCCTTCGGAAAGGTATGAACCCCCTTATCCTCCCAGGTTGATATGCGATTAAACAAAGAAACCAAATAGAAAAGCTTTTTAAAACTCTTCACACCTGGAATTCTTGAGCCGGTAAACCGGTGCTACAGTGTGGTAAGGGATAAAAAAAATATCACCAATGTAATGGGTTCAAAGGGTTAAACATTTTAAGTTTTATAAACGACGCGAGTCGCTCATTGATCTTCCAGTAAATTAAATCAATATTTCTTTGAAAAATAAAGAATTTATTCTCAAAATTAGCATTAAATTTTTGCCTTTATTTAAAAAAAATCTTGATATATCTTTTGGTTGAGTAAACCCTAAATAAATGGCATAAATTTATTTTATCTATTTTTTTTGGGGGGGGGCTGATGTGTTTGCTTTTATTGTTGGATAATAGATTAGCAATATCCAATATTGGAAAGGTAGTTTTGATAAGTTTAAAAAGATTTTAATGCAATGACAATACAGTGTAAATGACAGTTTAAGGTCAGTTGAAAGCTTAATTTTCATTAGAGTTCAAATCAGCTGATTAAAATCTTGAAAGTTAGTTTGTAACTTTAGTCAGCCGAGAAACAGCCAAGTACGACAGGTTGTTAGATAACAAAGATATCAAAAATTAATTGACGGGCACTTCATCTTATTCATCCCAACAAAACAGTGTGGGGGTTATGATGAAGGATAAAACAGCAAGAAACAATGACCGGTCCTGAGAAGACGACGACGACTTTATATTTATCGTTGTTAGCAATGAAATCTATAAATTTACAAGAAACATCTTAAACCATGAAAGTCGCTCCAATATCGTTTAGTCAATAGGAACAATTTTTCCCTTAAAAACCAACGCCTTTACTCAAAATTTACTGTAAATTTCTTTCCTTCCTTTTATTGGCATATCAACCTTCATGGGTTAATTAATGCCAAATCTATAATTATAGAATAACATCAGTGATACAATTTAACACATAGTCGGAGGGGATAAGCGATTTTATATTTTTTTCCCTAAGGTATTAGTTCCAAAGTGAATGGAGTAGTTCGATTATTGTCATGACAAGGCCAAGTCCAACACTTTATCCGTTACGTTATGGGAACACCTCCTGCATTAAATTTAAGTCAATAGTTAAAATATTTTTATAGTTATTGAGAAGAAACACGGAAGAAAATTCTGATATAAAATCTTCTTGTTGAGTAAACTTTAAATCAATGATGTAAGTTTGTTTTAACGGGTAACATAAAAAATGCTAATTTTTACAGTTGAGTTCGGTTGATAATTTTAGGTCAAAATAAAATCCAGAATGTAAAATTAACTGCCCCGTCGGTGGGGCTTAGAATACACTGTATCCCTTGCAAATACTGCTAAAAATATCAATGGCATAATTGCCCAGTCAGCTGGGGCTGTAGAATAACCGACTGCTTCTCTGCAGAGGGGTAAGACCCTCCCTCCACGAGTGTCCTTGATATGAAAATAAATCTGATGATGATGATTGAGATTTGGGGAATACAAAGTACCCCTTCATTGCCATCGCTACCGAGTCCACTCTGGCCCAGAGACCAATAGAACGAAACTGTGTACTTATGCTAAATTGAATTGTTTGAAATAGACCAGTTTATATGTATAAAAATGTATCTGGAATTATATTACCTACTATGGTTGATATGCCATACAACCAAACCAAACTAAACCAATGGCATAAGATTTTGTAAATTTTATTTTATTTCTTAGATGCATTTGAGACAAAAAGTTAAGTTTTATAGTCCAGTATTTTTGAGAATTTTGATTAATTTTTAACAGAATGTCAACCCGTCTGGGGTTATTTTATGCCTTGTGGTTAGGGAATTGCGTACATTGTACGTTTATATTTACATTTCGTAGTTTCAGTCTTTTGCACACAGATATGATATTAAGTATTCCTATCTTATACGAACATTTTTTAAACAGATCTATCTGACTGGTCCATAGATGGGACCCTAACAGGTACTACTGTGTCAGAGTCGACCCAGGATTTATGGCAGTTAAGCGGTACCCTAAAACTCTAGAACTGGAATCTTGCCATCATATATGTTATAGTGTCATATTAGGAGATTACTTTTTATTTAATGGTTGGAGGACGGTCTTACTCCTCTCTTGGAGCGTATCCTTAGCCTCACCAACAGGGTACGTAAACCAAGCGAGTCACCGTTATATCGGCTGGTAAACAGAAATAATCCCTTTTTTATCAACACCCAAAATTTGCAGTAATTTTAGATTAAAATCTTTTTGTATTTAAGAAGAAAGATAGGCGAAAATATTCTATTTGTATTTATAATTTGATGCAATACAATGGAATCTCAGTTATGGTGTTGTATATTGAACTCCGACCCGGCCAAGCTGTCAAAATAGGAAATGCACCTGTGTAAATAACAGGTGCATCCGGTCGAGGAATATCAGGATATGACCTTGACTGTCGAGGGGTTGAACTGAGTGCGAAATTGTGACGCTCGCAGGAAGAAGAGTGGACGTCAAATTATTATATAACCCCGGCGACAGGAAGTTCAAATCAGTTGGAGATAAGATACGGTAGAGAGAACTAGCACCCAGAGAGATTGGGCCCCCAGGTCCCCGATTGAGCAGTTGCAGTTGGAGAGAAGATGCTGGAATGAGAACATGTCCCAGCAAAGGTTGGGCCCCCAGGCTCCCGGTTGAGCAGCCCAGGAGAACGAGAAAGAAACGTCGTTATAACCATAATATATTGCAGTTCTGTTCAGCCTCCAATTCACCTCTCACACAGTAAAACCTTTATTAACTCTTTCGAACCCTTTCAAATAAAGTGAGAGGTATATTTTTCTAAAGAAATATCTTCGCTCGTCTTCATTGCGTCGTTATGCTTCGGCATGCATCTGCATATGAGTATACAACAATCGCACGACTATCAAATCGAACAATTCAGAGTTCGATTAAAAAAATTTTAGTAAAAAATTACTCAGTGATCGAACAAATGTTCGGAGTTCGAACACGGGAGTTGAACCGATGAAAACGGAACGCGTGCGAACAACTGCCGAGGCAAACCAAACACGGCCGAACGGGTGGCTGAGTCTTACTGCGCAGTATTTGTTTCAATTTTCGAATAAATCGGTTGTCGAACATAATTTTGGAACGAATTATGTTCGACAACACAGGTTTCACATTGTCCAGTCAGCTGGGGCTGTAGAATACACTGACTGCACCTCTGCAGACGGGTAAGACCCCCCCCCCAAACGAGTGTCCTGGTATGACACTAAACAATCTGATGGGGCGGTTCCAGCAGTGCTGGAGCTTTGGGGAATGCGGAGTACCTCTTCATTGCCATCGCTCCCAGGTCCACTCTGGCCCGGAGTGGTAGCACCTGATAGGGCCCTATCTATGGGTTAAATAGAACTAACGGCATACTTATGCTAAACTGAATTGTTTGAGTAAACTGAATAGCTTGAAATAGAAATGTTTTTGACAATTAAACCGTACTTACACTTAAACTGCGTGCTTATGCTTAACTGAATTATTTGAAATAGAATTGTTTTTCGACATTAAAACTGTATTTACACTTAACTGAATTGTTACATATAACTGCTTGAATAGTTTGAAATGGAAATGTTTTTGACAATTAAACTGTGTACTTATGCTAAACTGAATTGTTTTAAATAGAACAGATTATTTACATAAAAATGGATTTGGCGTTAAATAACCTACAAAGGTTGGTATGCCATAAAACCAAACAAACCAAACCAACCAAACCAGGTTTCACAATAGTTGTTTACTAAGGAATATTATTAAATAAAGATTCAAGGTATTACTGGTACTACTCACTTGCCAATAGTAGTGTAAGCAGTAACTATTAGCAACACGTTTGAAGAGACACACTCCAAATGACGTATATGAAACCTTTGTTACCGCCAATATAGAAGCAGCAACCGAATGCATATCAACAAAACAAAGAGCATTGATTGCATTTCATATAGCACTAATACCCTTGGGAAAGGTATGAATCCAATTATTCTCCCTCCAGCTATGGGTAAATAGTAGGACAGACTAGGTTCTTCAGCCTTGGTGAAGCAACTAGTCTAGGAGAAGGAAAACTCTGAATTCAAACCTGTTAAATTCCGTTTAAAAATCGACCTTGTGTCATATCCTGCCCGAGCGGAGGGGTTGGTAAATATGATCAACAAAACAAAGAGCTTAATGTAAAGTCAAAGTTCCCTCGAAGTCAATAGAAGTTACAAAAAACAAGATCACGAGAAAAAATTCATCCTTACTTAATAAAAGAAACCCAACGCATGCCAATTCACAGAAATTCAAGAAAGTCCAGAAAGATTAAACTCATGTCAAAAAGAACTACAAGAATACATTCAAAGCCAGATAAATGAAAAAAAAATTAACCTGAAAATAGACGTGATTAGCATGGTAGGCAGTGAATGAAGTGGACCGAAGGAAAATAACCACAAGAGTAAAACTAAGAGCTTCCAGTCAAGAAGAATGAATCCAAAAGTGGAAAGAACATTTCAAGAATCTGCTCGGAAGCCCCCCAAAGTGTTTAGTGTCATACCCAGGACAGACGTTGGTAGGGTATAGGGCCTTACAGCTCTGCTCGTGTGCAGTCGACGTATTCTACTACTCCAGCCGACAAGTCTATATGAAAAAAAAAAAAACAGAATAGAACATCTGGGTTATGAGAACGAGATGTGAGAGCAACTGGTGGAGGCGTTCTAAAAGAAGGTAGTATAACTTAACACACTCATACCAGGCAGGCTCAAAGACAATTGATGAGAACAAGTAAAATGATGATCAATGATGGCAAGATGATGGATCATATCTAGCTCAATTTAGAACTCTCCTTGATCGGTAGGCACAGTGGACTCGAGATGAATGGCAGGGCGTTCACCAGACACTCTGACTCAGTCGGTTTGGTTTTTTGTTTAATGGTATGTCAACTTTCGTGTGTTATTTAATGTCAAAACGATTCTTGTCGAAGGACAGTAATGGTACTAAATAACCCATAACTGGGGGAATAAAAGAGTTCATGCCTTTCCTAAGAGTATTAGTCCTAAAGTAAATGTAATTGAGAGACTAGAGTTCGTACTTGATTGCTCCAGTGTTGCAGTCCAGCCCCTTCGTCACGCAGACTCCCCCAGACACCAGTTTTAGGTAACAAGTGTAAAAAAAAAAGGCAGCAGACAGAAATCAGATTGATTCATTGATTTTAACGGTTTGTCAACTTGTCTTGGGTTATTTTAGCCAAGATATTAGAGAGTCACCTTCATTGTACGTTTATATTTGTTTGATTGGGTGTTTGTGTAATGGTTTCTTAAATGATTTTTTGTTCACAGTTATATGATATCAAGTTTTCCCATCTAATACTAATAATTTATACGTAATTGTATTATCTACTCGATAATAGTCATTTGGTTGAACACATACGTTTTCAAGTAACTAATAATTGTGCAAAGTAAACAATTATAGCTTTCAAGGTTGGTTGGTTGGTTGGTTGAGTATTATGGCATATCAAACCTTGTAAGCTATTTAATGCAACGCTCCCCCATAGGGGTTGAGCACTCTAGCAAAGGAATTTACGGCTGCCGCTCGCATAATGCAAAGCTCTTCGAACGAATTGAGCACTCTGGTATCTGGTAAGGTATAAAATGTAAACAAACGAACGCTACTACTTAACACATTATAATTCCCTAGCTGACGTGGTACGTTTGTTGGCTGAACGGTCTGATGCTAAGTCTAACGTAAAGTTGGGCGGGTTTCGATCCCACCTTCCATTGTCCTACGTGTCTAGCCACACTGAAGAGTTGTGATACAACGAAAGAGTCTGTCTGTGGATGACAATATATATATATATATATATATATATATATATATATATATATATATATATATATATATATATCAGATATACGTGAATTGTAAACGAATAGTTTGTTGTTGAAATTATTCTAAAACGAGACAGAGCTCATTTGTTTGCACACAGTTAAATGGATTCGTGTATTGCTATTTAACACTAATAGTTCGATTCAGCATTATTTGTTTGTTTGTACATAGTTAAATGTTTTAAGTACTCCTGCGTAATGCTAATGATCCATTTTAACATCAGTCATTTGCTTGTATAGAGTTAAATGGTTTCTAGTTTAGGAAATGATTAGATAGTTCTATTTGACCCATAGATGGTACCCTAACAGGTACTACCACTTCGAACCAGAGTGGACCAGAGAGTAATAGCAATGACGGAGTACTCTCCATTACTCAAAGCTCCAAGACTGGAGCCTCACCATCAGATGGCCTAGTATCATATAATCAGGACAGTCATTGAGATGGGTCTTACCGTTCTGCAGAGATGCAGTCGGTGTATTCTACAGCCCCAGGCAACTGAGCAAATCAGTTGATGAGGCTTCAGCCCTTGAGTTCTTGGGAGTATAGAGTACTCCCTTCATTGTCATTACTTGCAAGTCAACTCCGACCCTAAGGAGCAGTACTTGCTTGGATACCGTTTATGAGTCAAATAGATGTTTCAAAATTACTTTTTATTTGATAGGACTTTGTTGGTTTGATGCTATATAAACCTTCGTGGGTTATTCTATGCCAAAGCTCTCATAGTAGAAGGACATTGGTGGTACTATCTAAACCATACATAGCTGGAGGGATAAAGAAGCTCTTTCCCTTGGATATTAGGCTGATAGTGAACGTAATAGCACGACTGGAGTTCGAACTTATTTGTAACTATGTCGCAGTCCAGCACGTTGGCGACTACGCCACGGAGACTCCCACTATTAGAGAGGTATACTTGATATCAAATAACTTAAATTATTTGTATTGAGAATTTCTATATGAAACTATTATAAGGTTTATTATTAGTCACTGGAAACTAGATATCTGTCTGCAAACAAATAATAATTAAATTGAAATAGTTACTGGTAACCATAAAATTGTGTATAGATTATTTGTATTTGACAGGAGTACTAGAAACCATACGATTATGAGTAAATAAATAACAATTATTTAATAGAAATTATTTTTAAAGAGACCGTCGCAGCAATAACGATTCTCTATAGAAACACCAAAGTGAAAGTATGTTCACCGGATGGAGACACAGAATACTTCGACATTGTATGGTTTTTTTCAGTCTATGGGTAAAAAAAAAACTGCTTGGAAATTATTCGTGTTAAATTGAGAGCACGGACACTGGGTACTGTCTAGAAGACCAGCCAGAAGCGATGAGTGTTAGACGGGTGGCGAGAGAATCGAAAAGTTCCGTCTTATCGGCACGACTTGATGATGATGGTAAATAGAGTATTGTATAAAACAAAGATGTTTAATCTTTAAAGAAATGAAGAAGTTAAATAAAAAATCTTAGATATTCTTTTTCGAAAATACATTTTCTTATATTTACATTAAGAATGGTCCTTGGCCCTCAACAATAGATAAAATACAAGGATTGCTTTGGTATTAAATGACCCACGAAAGTTGATATGTCATTAAAACAAAGAAACCTATTAAGACTGGTTTTTATCTTATATATATGTAATTACCATGACCAGTAAATTCGGCAAACACTACGTTTGACATGCGGAAACACTGGACAGATTTTTCGACTTTGTTAGGTCTCATCAGCAGTGTATACCGTCACCTCCCCTATTAGAGATCGAACGAGCAAGCATAGAAAACAGAGCGGAAGCTCTACCACGGAGCCAAATTATATATATATATATATATATATATATATATATATATATATATATATATATATATATATAGGATGCTTCGGCTTTGGATATATATATATATATATATATATATATATATATATATATATATATATATATATATATATATATATCCGAAGCCGAAGCATCCTTTTTCAATAACTTCTCCTTTCTCTAGATCCCCCACTTACTCTTGACTCTTACTTTATAATGCTAAGTGCTAAGCAAGGAGGCATCAAGTACCATTTTTTTTTTTTTTAGTCTTTTGTATGACTCGACCTGAGATTGGATCTCGGTGTCTCGGGCCAATGGCGAAAACTCATATATTGAGAGAAATTTACTTTTTAAAAACGTAAATGATAATACATTTACATTTGAGCATGAAGACCAAGGTAGGAGTGGTCTTCCGAGTATGTTTAATTAACTAGAATAATTCGTTGACCCATTTATATATACAATGAATACACTCATACGATCATCTTTCAGACTTGTACCGAAATACCGCATCCTTTCTATTAGCAGTTCTACTTAGAAATACAAAAATGATGAACAAACGAATATTAATTACAATGTGGAATATGGGGGAAGTTGACCGAGGGACAAAAATGACAATCTATAAAGAAAATAGTGGCTATTGAAAAGAGAGCTTTTGGTCACCCTCGACTGAGGTCACCAACTTTTTATAAAGAAAAAGGAAACTAAATAAATTTATGGGAGGTTTGTTTACCCTCTATCCCCATTTTTAAATGGAGATTCTCGACTGTTTTCCGGAGATAAGTTCAAAATCAAGCCTGTCAGTCTCGAAGTGGGAGTGGGTTCTAAGGATTGAGAACAAAAATAAAAAGGATATAATGAAATCATATAGAGAGAAATCCACTGGATTCACTATCAATGGCTCTAATTTTGAATTAATTGGTCGGCTTTTTACTTAAAAAAAAAAAAAAAAAGATATAGAAATCATGACTTCTGTCAAAGGGACATTTAGGATTCAAGTATTTACCTTTTGATGTTTTGAGTGAACTAATCTTCTTCATTCTTAAAATAATCGTTTCCTTTTATGGTTTGTATTTCAGAATCCAATAAGAATTGTTCGAAGGTCGCCCAAAGAATTGTTGAATTACTCAAGACAAGCAGGCAAGCGCAAAATCAGCAAAATTCTGGAACCTTTTCCCCTAGAACAGAGACCTTCTCATAGCCATAAAATATATTCATCACTTCTTTTAATTGCAATTACAGAACTACAAGTGTTTCTTAATTACTTTGTGGGGAGTTGCAAAAGCGAACCAAATAGTTTGAAATGTATTTTTAGAAAGACATTAATACGTTTTAATGTTATGACGATTCAAAATTTGGAGATTATCGTCAATATTCTTTTAACACATGAAGCTGAAGCCGCGCTTTTGATCAACCAACAGTGCTGCAGAGAAGCCCATTTGTAAATAGCCAAACTCTTGATTAACCAGGGCACTGATTATTGGACAGGAGGACATTATTTGTCTTCATATATCTCCTCGCCAAAAAAGTATTGTCAAGCAAGTGAAAAAGACAAGCTAGATTTTAACTGAATGGATTATATTGGTCGTCTGTGAAGACCAAGAGAGCTGTTAGAATTTATGTAACACATTTTCGGTGGAATCATGTAAAATATCTTTTGAATGATCAACATGCTATTCTGATATGGCAATAAGGCAATTGGCGTCTTTCAACGTGTAAGTAAAAGTAAAGTTGGCGACCTTAATCGAGGGCAACCCGAAGGCTCCCTTTTCAATAGCTTCAACACCGAAGTGTAGGGGAGTGCGCTACTCCTTTGGCTAGATTGTGTCACTTTACCATTGATACGCACCTTATATTGCTGAGTGCTAAGCAAGGAGGTATCAAGTACCATTTTTAAAATCTTTGGTATGATGTGACCTGGGATTGAACCAAGGTCTCCCGGACCATTGGCGAACACTTTACCCACTGGGCCAATGTACACCGATCTTATGCTGCATCATTGGATTGATATTCATCCCACCTACCATCAAGTAGGACTTGACACAAGGTCATGGGGTGGGAGAACGAATGAACCAAGACTCATGCACAGTATTCCCCATTCCTACCAAGCCAGAATGCAACAAGTCCATTTTATTGTGAGGTGCCACGTACAAATCAAGACTCGCGCACGGCTATTCCTAAAAATGCTTGGCTCCGTCAGCATTCCCTTTTTGGGGCACCAAGCAATAAACTCAACCCTGCAAAGCAGGTAGTTCCCAGAGGAACAGCTCCCTGAGACCAAGCGTTCAATCATCAACTACCCACTCGATACAAACGCCAAGTGGGTTTGCAGAAAGACTAGTGAAGCATTAACTTGCTTTGGCCTTTTCGATGTTAACGGTTCTTTCTTTTATCATTTAAACAAACTTTTATGCTAATTTTGTTTTTTAAAAATATTAGTCAAAATATGCAGGGGCTTTGATTCAGTTTTCCAGTCTTTTGAATTTTTTTTCTTTGATGCATAGCAAAACCGCCCCAAATAATTTTGGATTATTCATCGTGAAGAAACTAATGTGTCTAGGTTTAGCGACGATTCAAGATTAATATATTCTCGCCAATATCCTTTTAACCCATGTCGCTAATACTGAAACTGTTTTGGGTTTTTTAATTTACATATTTATGCAGTTATTTAATTATTTTGATCCATCAACAGCTCTTAATCATATTTGCAGAGAAGGCCATTTAGAAATAGTTCAGCTCTATATTAAAAACAGCACTGATGTCAATAGCCGCGATTCTAGCAAGCAAATGCGCTTAATGTCATCATCTCGTGCCGCTAGATCGGATATCCCTGACCCTCTCTCGCCACTTCTCCCTATCGTTCATCGCCTCTGGCAGGTCTTCAGGGCTACATCCCGTATCCTCACATAGCTGCTGAATGTATGTTCGAGCTGGTCGTTCTGCTTTTGCCCGGCCATATGTGGGGGTCCACAGGAGTATATCACTTATGAGCTCGTCCCTGCTTCTCCAGCAGTGTCCTGCATGTCTGGTTCGTCAAACTTGGATAGTTTTCGTGATGGGAGGCAGGTGGCCGTTTGGTTGGTGCCTTGTGGGGTGTTGCCGCCAGGACTTGTTCAATATTGCTCGCAGCATTATTGCGTAATTGCCGTCTAGCTTCTTTTCCAGCCGTTTAGTTAGCGTCCAAGTAGTGCATCCATACGGCAGTATCGATACGACCGATGCCTGGAAGAAACTGCGTTTCATTTTATCGGTCAGAATTTCCAGCTATATCAATATTTAACATCCGTTGGATAAAATGTTAATTTGAACGCCTAGTTGGCGAGGTATAGAATACTCTGACTATATTCCCCAGCAGGGAGCTGAGACTCCCTGCCCCCGCAAAAAGACGCGCCTTGGTTAGGTTGAATTGCATCTGTAGATGAGTCATGGAGAGTGAAGAATAACCCCTTCACTTGTTATTACTCCCAGTTCCACTGTAACCTGGAGTGGTAGTAGCTGTAAGGTTTCTATTTAAGGGTCAAATCGGTTTAAGAATTATTTGCATTAGAGAGAATCGTGAGCAACAAAAAAAAAACAACCGAGTTGGCCGGGGTTGTAGAACACACCAACTGCTTCTTTGCAGAAGGGTAAGATTCCCCTCGACGAGTGTCCGGGACATGACACTAAAAAATTTGACGAGATTCCAGTAATGTTGAACCTTTGGGGAATGCGGTGTACCCCTTCATTGCCTATTACTTCCAGGTACACTCTGACCCGGAGTGGTAGTACTTGATAGGGTCCTATCTATTGGTCCTATACTTGATATTTAAACTGAAAGCAAACAGATGACTGATGTTTAATTGAATTGTTAGTGATACATAGCAATACTTGGAACCACTTAACTTTTGTTTATGCTGAATTGAATTGTTAGAAATAGAACTGTTTGATTATTTAACTGTGTGTATCTACAAAATGCGTTCACAGATCATATGTGAAAACAAGATTTGGCGTTAAATAACCAACAATGGTTGATATGCCATAAAATCAAACCAAACCGAAGAAAAAAAAACTCAGAAACAGCTACACAAAAATGTAAATATTAACGTACGATGAACATTATTCCCTAATATCTTCGCATGGAATAACCCTGGATGGGTTGACTTTAGTGTTTATGAACGCGTTTGCTATGAACTCTATAAAACTTTCAGAAACCTTATAATTTTGATTTTTTTTTTTTTTAAATCTTTTAATGTTGTTTTGTTATCAGAAATTTCCTCTAACCGTTATTTATTTATTTATTTGTTTTATGATAATTATCACACTAAGATTAATCAGGTGAATTATCTAAAATTCTTGTCTGAAGATCGTGTTCAAGTTATGGTCTTCTGTCTGCCCGGAAAATCAGCATTTCCATCCCTTCATTTCGATAGTTGTATTTTTTACATATGTTCCTATCTCAACCACCAAGCAGGCTTTTTTTAAACTTACTCTTTTTCTTAAAAGCTAAAACCCCTGAAAATGGGGTAAAGCTCGTCTGGTGGGGGCGGTCTCCTCGTGGTGTAATGGTAAAAGCGATGCACTGCGGAATCGTTATAAGCGAGTTCGAACTCCAGTCGTGCTATTACCTTCACTTTCGGACAAATACCCTGGGGAAAGGTATGAACACCCTTATCCTCCCCGCTATAGGTTAAATAGTACAACTACTGTTCTTTCAGAAGAATTGCTTTGGCATTAAATAACCCAAAAAGGTTGATATTCCATTAAACAACAAAAACAAAGAAAGTTCGTCTGGCTCGCTGGAAGTTCCCACGGTGACTCATTATTGAAGAAATAGAACAAATAGTATTAGACATGATGGTAAACTTCTTCTGATATTCGATAACGAGAATGAATGACGTCTCCAGACTTCTATCTAAATCACATGGGGTACAAATTTTGTTCCCCCCCCCCGTGGAAAGGTCAACGAAATTTTGTGTTTAAGACGAAAGAATTGATCCGAATGAACCAATATACTACGTTTATGACTTTATTTCTTTAAAATACAAAAAGTATTATAAAGTGGGCACAAGGCCTGAAGTTTTTTTGAGGGGAAGGGAAAGGGACGAAAACTGTATTTTTCCGATTTTTATCAAGGGAGCCCTAGCTAGTTCCAATCATCTTCATTCGCACTTTACAATAAATTCATCCTTTCATTACCTAACATACAAACAGCCACCACAATATCTCATTCGCTCTATGGACCTACTTAAAAACCCGATAAGGTGAAAATATATATATATATATATATATATATATATATATATATATATATATATATATATATATACAATTGATCAGAAGGGTATGATGGGAGAAAAAAGCCCCAGAGAACATAAAATAAGCCCCATTTGGTTTCCCTCCCATCCCACCTCTATGACATCGAGAGCCGACTGTTTTCCGGTCTCAAGAATGGACCGAAAACAAGCCGGGCTTTCCCTACAGGGAAGGGGCCTATGCTAGTCGGGATAAAAGAAAAAGGGAAGGGAACGGCCAGGAAATTGGACACAATAGATTATTGTAAATATACTACGTTTCTGACTTTAAGAAAAATTATCACCGTATATTTTTAAGAATATTTCTATTCAAAAATAATTATTTTCATTGTTAACTATTCATTAAAAAAAGCAAAAAAACTATTCCCATTATAAACCATTTAAAATGTCGTTCTTTATAAAACGCTTGTTTTGTGCCAAAAACAAAACTATTCCATATTTATTTTAACTTTTTTTTTTTTTTTTTTCATTGTAAAACTCTTAACACTTTTCGTGCTGAAAACAGAACATATTTTTAAGTACTTTATTTTATTTTATTTATTTATTTATTTATTTATTTATTTAGCTATTTTCATTCTGACATATTTCAATTGTATTCAATGTCAATCACTTAACCCTTTATGTACTGATAATAACGCTTTATATCTTAACTATTTTAATTAATTTTTTGGGGAGCAATATTGAACAAGTCCTGGCGGCAAGACCCCACAAGGCACCAACTATACGGCCACTTGCCTCCCATCACGAAAACTATACAAGTTAGAAGAACCAGACACGCAGGACACTGCTGGAGAAGCAAGGAGCAAATCAGTGATGTACTCCTATGGACCCCCGCATATAGCCAAGCAAAAGCAGGACGACCAGCTCGAATATACATTCAGCAGCTATGTGAGGATACGGGATGTAGCCCTGAAGACCTGCCGTAAGAGATGAATGATAAGGAGAAGTGGCGAGAGAGGGTCAGGGATATCCGAGCTACCGGCACGACATGATGATGATGATGATTTTCATTAATATTTATAAGATTTATCCTGGGGCTGTAGAATACACAAACTGCATCTTTGTAAAGAGGTAAGACTCCTACTACGAGTATCCTGGATATTATACTAAAAGAATTTGATGTGGATTACCCCTTCATTGCCATCACTCCCAGGTCCACTCTGGCCTGGAGTGGTAGAACCTGATAGGGTCTTATCTATCGGTCAAATTGAACTGTTTGGCATTTAAACTGGGTGAAAACAAATGACTAATGCTAAACTGATTTGCTTGGAATAGAACTGATCATTTAACTGAGTGTAATCAAATGACTCATGTTTAAATGAATTGCTAGTGATACATAGCTATACGTGGAACCATGTTGACTAATGCTAAGCTGAATTGTTTGAAATAGAACTGTTTGATCATTTAACTGTGTGTAAACAAATGGCTGATGTTTAATTGAATTGCTAGTGATACATAGCTGTACTTGGAACCATTTAAATTTGTTGACATGCTACACTGAATAGTTTTAAATAGAACTGTTTTAGATTTAACTGTGTGCGAACAAATGATTAATAGTAAATAGAATTATTCGTACTAGATAGAAATAAGTGAAACCATTTAACTGTGTGCAAAAAATAAAATGAGCTCACGCTCGTTTAAAAACGATATCTACAAACTGTTTAGAAATAATATATTTGATATAAAAGGATTTGACATTAAATAACTTACAATAGTTGATATGACATAAAACCAAAAGACTTAACCCTTTTCGTGCTGAAGACAACTCTATTATCCCGAATTCATAATTTCCCAATCGGCTGGTGCATTAGAATACACCGACCGCTTCTCTACAGAGGAGTAAGACGCCACCCCACAAGTGTATCCTGAATATGACACTAAACAATCTGATAATGCTGGACCTTTGGGGAATGCATAGTACCCTTCCACTTCCATTGCTCCCAGGTCCACTCTGGCCCGGACTGATTGTACCTGATAGGGTCCTATCTATGGATCAAATAGAACTAAACTGTATACTTATGCAAAACAGAATTTCTTGAAATAGAACTGTTTTTGACATTGAAATTTTATTTACGCTAAACTGAATTGTTTGAAATAGAACTCTTTATTTGTATAAAAATGTATTTGGCATTAAATTACCTACAAAGGTTTGATATGCCATGAACCTGAACAAACAAATTATATATATATGTTATATATAAACATGAATTGGCATTAACTAACCCACTGGTTGATATGCCATAAAACCCAAACAACCAACCAAATTCATAAGAAATAATTTGGATTTCAGACAACAGAAGTTATTATTTACAAAGCTTTTGCTTAGATATGGCAGAGGCCTCAACATACTCACTGTACCATTTGCTGTTTAAGTGGTTACTCATCTAAACAGGTTTATTGCTGCTTATCTGCAATGAAACAGAAGGGGAGATAATTCTGCCGGTTTCTTTTTATTAAAAGGAAAAAAATTAATAATAAAATATATTCTGAAAAACTGTTCCTGGAATAAAAACAAGAGATCACCTGTCAAAATTCTCAGTCGCGTATGAAATGTCAATAACAGCTTTTACCCCCTTCAAGCTCCTATATATATATATATATATATATATATATATATATATATATATATGCGTTGTCGTATAATGGTGATCATCGTAGGAGATACTTCGACTCAAATTTAAATTCTGTACAAGGGTGTTTAAATGTTTATATAGCACTACAACTGCCCCCGGGCGGGGTATGACTCAAACAGTTCTTTCTCTCTCTCTCTCTCTCTCTCTCTCTCTCTCCAGCTATGATTAAAATTGTAGAGCAGACGAAATTCACAAAAAAAAATTAACTAATAATTGGATTAGGCACTTATGTAATAAGTTTTTTTTGGTGGGGTCTGCATGGAAAGGTTTTACTCGATTTACTTATTAAAGAAAATGTATTGTTACCTTTTAAAGTATATTATGGTCGGTCTAATTTGTCTTGAAAGCAAATTAAACTCTCCTCCCACCTCTCCCCTACGCTCATGAGGGACCAACGACTTTTTGTAAAAAAAATTTGATAAGGCAGGACTTATTGGTACAGAAAGGAAAAAATTGTTTAACAAAACGTACTGAAGTATATTATTTTTCTCGAAAACACACGGTCCGTCAACTAATGAATATATATATATTACTACAATCTACATGGTCAAGTGATAGGAAACAAACCCCCACCCCAAGCTTACGTGGTAAAGAGGGTGGCAAGATACCTGGCAGGATGAAATTTAAGACCTGTCAGGGTGGATGAGACCTCTTTTACAATCAACTCTCATCTTCTGCACTCAATCATTGACGTATTGTCGAACGGTTGGCTTAGGCAAAATCAAGTTTATGAAAGTTCAAAATAATAAATTAAATTACAATAAGTTCTAGAATTGTTGATCTCGTTGCCCGGCTGCGCGACCGCCAAGAAAAAGTCAATCCCGGGAACTCTCGCCTTAAGTGCGAGTTGAAGATTTTTGAAAAGTGGACAAACTAACAACTTAAATTTCCAAACTAGCAAAACTACTTTGCCATTGGGGTTTGGTTACTATAGATCTTCCTTCATCGAATCAAGGATACTACTTCACATCATCTTGGTTTTTAAACTAGTCCAAAACGAGATTGCAATATCAATAATAAAATGTATGGTATTTTTTCTGTGACCACGAGTCTGACTTTTCCTTTTTTCTGATGTGAAGTAGACGTCATCTCTTCATATTTGGGAAAGGGATGAGTCCATTAGTTCTCCACTCGTCTACGGGTAAATAGAGCAGACTGTGTGCTTTGGCTTTTGTTAGGCAACTAGCCTGGAAGAAGGAAAACATAAAGAAGGTCAATTTCACTTAAAAATTGACCTTGGTAACCGCCATTTAATCTACTGGAATCGAGAAGAATACAGGGATATCAAAGATGCGTTTGTGGTATAATGGTTACCGTCGAAGGAAATGGACACAAAGATCCGAGTTCAAATCCTATTATTTGACTTTGCTTATACTCTTGAGAAAACAATGAATCTATTTTCACCTCTAGTTATAGGTAAAAATAGTTCAGTAGACTGGGCTCTTTAGCCTTGGTACGGCAACAGGTCCAGGAGAAGGAAAACTCTGAATTAAAACCTGTTAAACTCCGCATAAAAACTGGCCAGTCGGCTGGAGCTGTAGAATACACCGACTGCTTCTGTGCTGAGGGGTAAGACCCCTCCCCCAACGAGTGTACTTGTTATGACATTCAACAATCTGAGGTTCCAGTTATGCTGGAGCAATTGACCAACAAAACTCTATGCAACACCAAAAATGAACTGAACACCAGGATAATGGCAGAATTTACCAATTAAAAAAAAGGACCGTCGGAAAGGTTTGCTGGTGATTCTGAAGTTGTCTGGAGGCCGTGGTTGAAGCCAATAGCAATTTCTTTGAATAGATTTAATCTATAGTATTTTAGGATATTTTCATGAAATTTTGGTAAATATATCTGATAAAATGAGATGTTTTTTTTTGGGGGGGGGAATTTATTCGTTGTAACATATATAGAGTATAACAGGCTCATTGGTCTAGTGGGGAGAGTGTTCGCCAATGGTCCGGGAGATCTGGGTTCAATCCCCGGTCGAGTCATACCAAAGACTTTAAAAATGGTACTTGATACCTCCCTACTTAACACTCAGCAATATAAGGATCAAGGTTAAAGTGGAGCAATCCAGGGAAAGGAGTAGCGCCCTCCCCCTACACCTCAGTGTAGTAGCTATTGAAAAGGGAGCTTTCTGGTCGCCCTCTACTACGGTTGCCAACTTTACTTACGGGTATATATGTATTTATCTGTAACGCAGTTTCTTCCAGGCAGCGGTTGTGTCGATACTGCTATATGGATGCACCACATGGACGCTTACGAAGCGGCTGGAGAAGAGGCTGGATGGAAATTACACAAGAATGTTGAGAGCAGTATTAAACAAGTCCTGGCGACAACACCCCACGAGACTCCAACTATACGGACACTTGCCCCCCATCACAAAAACTATACAAGTTCGACGAACCAGATACGCAGGACACTGCTGGAGAAGCAAGGACGAGCTCA
This sequence comes from Sepioteuthis lessoniana, assembly GCA_963585895.1. Taxonomy (NCBI): domain Eukaryota; kingdom Metazoa; phylum Mollusca; class Cephalopoda; order Myopsida; family Loliginidae; genus Sepioteuthis; species Sepioteuthis lessoniana. Next base: position 20,410,675 of record OY757922.1, read on the forward strand.
TAAGCGATGTACTCCTGTGGACCCCCACTCATGGATGTGCAAGAGTGGGACGACCAGCACGAACTTACATACAGCAGCTATGTGAGGACAAGGGATGTAACCCTGAAGACCTGCCGGAGGCGATGAATGATAGGGAGAGATGGCGAGAGACGGTCAGGGATATCCGCGCAGGCGGCGCGACATGATGATGATGATATATATATATATATATATATATATATATATATATATATCCATGTGTGCGTGGGTATGAGTATATATATATATAATGGCACCTCTGGTGGTGTAACGGTTAGCAAGCCTACACGAGTGAGTTCGAGTCTCATTGGGTGCCACATCGAAGCAAAGAGCTTTGTAAATTACTAATATATATATAAAGGACGTCCTCATATCTTACTGTTTCAGTCTGTTGAAAGTCTAGCACTGGACTTATAGTATCTGCTTCCGTTACTATATGGTCATCCGCCAATATATATAGAGAGGGCAAAATTACTGCTACTTAATTTTCGTCGTCAAAAGGAAACGATGCTTACTGCCTAAATTGATCGTAAGAGGAAAGTTTTTTCTTTTCATCTCATTGACGTCTTCACAATTCTGTTGAATATATAATTTTAGAATTTTCGACAAAAAATTTGAAAACCTAAAACCTATTTTTTCTTTCTTTCTTTCTTCTTTTGTTATTAAATTATTAGGTGTTTAACGAAATTGTTTTATTTGAGCAATCCAGGCCTTGTGCCACATCGAAGCAAAGAGCTTCGTAAATTACTAAATTACTATTTGAGCAATCCAGGGAAAGGAGTAGCGCCCTCCCTTACACCTCAGTGTATTAGTTATTGAAAAGAGAGCTTTCTGGTCGCTCAAATTTAAACAGCATGCATCGAAACAACCCAAAGTCTTATGTTTAACCACCTTTTCTTTCCATGAAATGAAAAACATTAAACATGAATTTTTGATCTGTTTCTACGCATGACTCCTCCTATGCATAGAGTCGATATCTATCTCTGCTTCCCCACCCAGACGGGATTTTACACAAGGTTTCTTTTATAGTGGGCATCTTGGAGAGGCTGGGTACGAGCCGAGGTCGTACCCTGCTGGATTGAGCTGGTCGTAGGTTCTTTGGATGCAATGTGAGTCAGGTGTCTTCACTGGACTAGAACTCACTAAGTACAATGTGCGCCCGAAGCACAGCATAGCACATGACGTTATAGGAGTCAAAGAAGAGGGAGTAACTCGTTCTTGATTTACAACGAAGGCATTTGGGAACCTCAGGTGGTGTATTGGTTAACACGCTAGACTAGCAAACCTTCACGAGTGAGTTCAATTCTTACTGGGTGCTCTATTCATACGGCCTTATGCCACATTTAAGTAAAAGGCTTAGTAAATTACTGCAACAAAGACATCTAATCCCCAGTTGTAAATTTGCACTAAAACAAAAAGTTCGTCATTTTAAAAGCAAACATCAAATAACACCACATTGTTGAACTATTATTTCTTTAGTTTAGTCAGCTTGGGCTGTAGAATACACAGACTGCACCTCTGCAGAAGGGTTAGACTCCCCTCCGCCGCCAACAGGTGTCTTGGATATGACTCAAAACAATCTGATCGTGAGGAGGCCCAGTCAATTGGGGCTACAGAATACACCGACTGCATCTCTGCAGAGGGGTAAAACTCCCCCAACTAGTGTTCTGAATGTGACACTAAACAATCTGGTAATTCTTCAGTAATGTTTGAGCCTTGGGGAATGCAGAGTTCCTTTTCATTGCCATTGCTCCCAGGTCCACTCTAGTCCGGAGAGGTAGCACCTGATATCTATTGGTCAAATAGAACTAAACTGTGTAATTACGCTAAATTGAATTATTTGAAATTAACTGTTTCTACATTTAACTGTGTTCAAACAAACCTGTATTTAAACCAGTAACTGTGTAAACAAGACTGTACTTATGCTAAACTGAATAGTATGAAATTAAGTGAAACCATTTAACTGTGTGCAAAAAAAGGTCAGACTTGTTATTTTCAAAATGTGTTTACAAATCATATTTAATCTATGTATAAAAGGGATTTGGCATTAAATGATATTCAATGGCCAATATTTCATAAAACCAAACTGATGGTGAGGCTCCAGTAATGCTGGAGTTTCGGGGAATGCAGAGTACCCCTTTATTGTCATTATTTCTGGGTCAAATCTGGCCCAGAGTGGTAGCACCTGATAGGGTCCTATCTAAGGGTCAAATACGCTGAACTAAATTGTTTGAAGAAGAATTTTTGGATCATTTAACTGTTTGTAAACAAATGACTGATGTTTAATTGAGTTATTAGTGATACATAAGAATACTTGGAACAATTTCACTCTGTCTAAACAAATGATTAATAGCAAGTAGAATTATTAGTATTAGCAATATAACCGTGTACAAAAAATTAGTCCAGACTTGTTTTAAAAATGTTATCAATAAATGTGTTTACTGTTCATATACATTTATATGTATAAAAAGGATTTACAATTAAATCATCGACAATGGTTGATATGCCATAAAACCCAACTCGACCAAATCATATATATTTAATATATATGTATAAAGAGGATTTGGCATTAAATAACCAACAATGGTTGATATGCCATAAAACCCAACTCAAACTAATCATATATTTAATATATATGTATAAAGAGGATTTGGCATTTAAAAAACCTACAATGGTTGATATGCCATTAAACCCAACCAAACCAAATCATATATCTAATATATATGTATAAAGAGGATTTGACATTAAATAACCTACAATGGTGGATATGCCATAAAACCAAACTTATTTCTCTTAAATTTGTAAAATTTCCCATTTTTCTACATATTCATTAGCTACTTAGTTACAAATGAAAGATAACTGATACGTTTTTACTGTCGGTCAACAAATCTAGTATTGTTTCAAAAAAGATTAATATATCAGTTATATAAATCTATGGTTTGGGGGTTTAGGTAATTTCGATTTCTTTATATATATATATATATATAATTTTTTTTTTTTTTTTTTTTTTTACAGCAAAAAAAAAAACAAAGTGCAATAGAAAATCAAGTACATTCAAATGTTCTGTCACATTATGTTACCTATTCGTTCCTTTGAGTCGAATTATAAATATTTCCTTTTCAAATGAAGCCTAGTAATTTGAAATAGTCTTAAACATATTAAAATCTAAAGGCAACAAAAAAGAATTTGAATTATTTAAATTTTATCTCAAAGTAAAACTATTCACGAAAATCTCTTTTGCTATCACGTAAGAAAATTATTTCTGGAAATACATTTTGGTATATTCTTGTTTTCAAAGTACATTTATTTCCATTGAATACAAAAATATTTCTATTTATTGGAAACACGAAGATGTTTATAGTTTTGTACGGAAAATTGATGTTCCTTTTTAAAATCCTTCTCTGGAACAGACTCGTGTTTCAACATTTTGTGTAAATAAATTATGAATAAAAAAAAAAATTTTTTATCAACTAAAAGAAATGCAATATTAGAAAAAGACAATTTTGAAGTGTTTAAATAATTAATCACCCAATATAAAACTGTTCGATCAGATTCGTTGCTACCGCTCTTAATTTCTGACAATTTCCATCTTCCAAGGTATACTTTATCTTCTCAAATCGCAAATTTAATGCACAACATATTGCCAAATTTTGGTTAAGCAAATTTTAGATTCTTAAATCATTTTTATTCCTTTACTTTCTGGTCTTATTTTGTTAGAAAATTGTTTTAACGTAGATCCTTCCAATTACAGCTTTTGAGGTTTTCACATTTGTCTTTTTACGGATCTTCTTTTGAACAAAATATATTAATGTAATGTAGCAACGACAAAGAAGTAGAATTGACACTGTTACGAGGGGTAGAAAAATAGAAGAAATATATTTTCTATGTACATTACAAGGTGTGTTTCATTCGCCCGTATTATTCCGAGACGAAGAATAAAATTGGAAAAGGAGGCACCAAATGAACCTTTTCTAATCACGCATGATTCGAGGCTAAAGGAGGAAGAGAAAAAAAGACGACGACAAGAAATGGAATTGCAAGTCAACCCCTTTCCACTTTTTACCCATCTCAGCTAGCCTTGAACTCTTGGAGTGAACTTTGGGTGACCTTAACCACGTGTTCGGCTCTAAGAGTCAAGGAAGGACCCTTTTGATTTTTGACTTCGAGGCGTCCACATTCATCCCTGGGCTCTGTTTCACTACATCCGAAATGGGACTAAGAAAAACGACAGCAGAAAACTAACTCCTTGTGGCAAGCTTCTTCGAGAAAAAGGAAAGAAAAAAAAGAGAAAACGAAAGAGAAATAGAACGAAAGAAAAAAGAGATTATTAACCAGTACTAAACCCTCAGTGAGTGTCGTATTTCTTTTGCCTCTATGTGTCCATCGTGCAAATCTGTTTGAGTTAAGATTCGTCTCGGACCTCCATATATACATCGTAACATTATTTTTCCATTCCCTTTTGTTCTTAAAGCCTTTTTTTTCCCTATATTCTTATTCTTCCCTAAATAAGTTGTTATTGTTGTAACAAAATTTTGTTGTTAAATCTTCAAATTGTGTTGTGTTGTTTTTGTGAGTGTTTGTCGCTTATTCTGCTGTGATTTACCGTGAGTCTTATATTGGAGAAATTCCCTTCCCATAGTTCACCCTTTTTTTTATCGAACCTTGGGACATTCTCGCAATTTTATATATTTTTTTTTTATTATTCTCGTTACGTGCCTGTTTTCGCAGTCCCAGTGAAAGTCGGTACGTAACAACACTCCATAACTTTATTTGGTGAGCGTAATTCATTTAAAATGTACAAAATTGATTTTGAAGTCCCAGAAAAATCAAAGTTCTGCCCCTAAAAACTGGGCTGCGATTTATATTATGGGAGGGGAGGTAGTTTCTATAGTTCAATGTTTGCCTCTGAAAGCTTCATTTCAAAAAGCAATTATAGTAATTTACAAAGCTCTTTACTTCGATATGGCACAAGGCCGAATGAATAGGGCGCCCAATGAGACTCGAACTTACTCGTGTAGGTTTGCTAGTCTAGCTTGCTGTAATTTACTGTAATTTACGAAGTTCTTTGCTTCGATGTGGCACAAGGCCGATTGAATGGGGCACCCAATGAGACTCGAACTCACTCTTGTAGGTTTGCTAGTTAAAGCCTCAGAAAATGCTTGCCTACGGAAACGCCCATTATTTAATGGAACGGTCCATTTCTGTTCTGAAGGCTTAAATAATACCGCTGTTTGCGTTTCATTTTGAGCTAATGCCCTTGGGAAATGCATGAATCCATTTTCTTACCCCTCCCTCCCCAGCTATGAGCAAATAATCGGGTAGATTGGATTCATTAGTGTTGGTTCGGCAATCGGTCATAGAAAAGAAAAATTCCAAATTCAAACCAATTGCACTCCACTTAAAAAGTTCACCTTCTATTGCATCCTGTCCATTGTGAAAGGGTTAAGGTATATACATGTAATCCCAACTTTATCCTTTCAAACTTCAAATCTTCGCTTTTTTGATATTCTGCTTGGAGTAACAATCCCTACAATAAAAAAAAGTAAAGAGAGTAATTGACTCTTTTTATTTTTCAGAATTCAACATGAATTGTTGGAAGGCTGCTCGTAAAATTGCTGGCTTACTCGAGACAAAAAGAGAAGCGGAAATCATTGAAATTTTGGAACTTTTCTCCCTGGAACAAAGACAATTCATAATCTCCGTGAAATATTACAATTCATCGCTTCTTTTTATTGCAGTTACAAATGAGTTAGTATTTCTTGTCACTTACTTCCTGGTGAGCTGTGAAGCCGACCCAAACAGCTATGGGTGGATAGAAGGCTACAAAGTAACATGCCTTGCTGCAGCGGTAATTCAGAATTCAAAGATTCTCGTCAAAATCCTTTTAGCAGTTGGAGCCAATGCTGAAAGTGTTTGTTCTCCGAGTGAAATAACAGCTCTTCATCTTGCCTGCAGAAAAAGCCATTTGGAACTAGCGCAAATTTTGATTGAACATGGCGCTAATATAAATAGCCAGGAAATTGATGGACAAACTTGTCTCATGGAGTGTACAAATAATTTCGAATTATTTGAGTATTTAATATCTGTCGGCGCAGATGTTAATTTGGTAAATGAATTAAAAGAAACATCTCTGTTACAGGCGTTCGAGGCTCGGGAAAATAAAATCATTTTGCTTTTACTTGGCTATGAAAAAACGAACGTCAGATTAAAAACTCTTTTCGGGGAAGACGCTTTGCATTTTGCAGTGAAGTTTTCTTCTGAAAATGTTATTAATAGAGTTATAAGAAAAGGTTCTTATACAAAAGATGAAATTATAAAAGTCTACGAGATGCAAAGTTGTCTTTCTCATGTGATGGGTCTTCGTGTGATATCAAATAAATTGTGGAAGAAAGCATTAATTCTTAGCGGCAAACCAAGGAAAACCCCAAAGTTTAAAAACCCTCATCCAACAGGAAAACTAAATGAGGTCAGGTATTTTTTCACTTTTGATGATGCTAAGGCTTTATTATATTTGGAATCAACGTGTGGTCTAAACAATTTATTTATGCTACATACATATAGAAAAGCTACCAAGAATGTCAACGATGCAGAAAGATGTATTATTTTATGTAAATTCTTTTTTGAAATAGTGTATTCACTTGATGATATGTCTTTCTTTCTGGCCATCCCCGGCGCTGAGCTCGTAATATGGCATTTATTTCGTTTAAACAATCAACTGAAATCAAATGCTTCAAAAGGTTTAGATATATTAGTGGAGTATATTGAAGACATTCATATCAGATTAAAACGTCTGACACCGAAAGAAAGGGTGCGATATGGTTTTCTGGTGGAATCGTTTTTTGGTGATGTCATTGAAATATTCGATCTATTAAACAAAAACTTTTCTCAAAACACCTATTTATTTTATGAAAGAATCAAACGCATCATAAAGTTAGATCCTCGTGGCTTAAGCCAAAAAAGCCTCTTACAATTATGTGGAAATAAATTTCAGGATCTTATCGAACCAATCTTTCTCGAACACAGAGCTAATGTGAACAGCACAGATAAGCTAGGGAAAACAGTACTTCATACTTTAATTGAAAGTAATTACACATCCCAGAAAGTTGTTAAAGATATAATTGAATGCGGTTTTGATTTCCACCCCGTGAAATACGATGAATATTGTCTTCGTTGTAGAATGGAACGAGAAGGAATTCTGTTAAACCCTGTGAAACATGGATCATTACAATGTCTCGCTACCAAAGCTTTTTGTGAGAAGGCCATGACTTGTTTTAATGATCTTCCTTATCATTTAACGGCAATTGTAAATTCACACCTCTATCTTAAATAAGAGGAGTTTCCGTAGCGTAGTGGCTAACCTACTAGACTACCTGGAGATAAGCGAGTTCGAACCCTGCTCGCACAATTGCGTTCACTTTTAGGCAAATATCCTTGGGAAAGGTATGAAGCGTCATATACCCCCCCCCCCACAAGCTAAGGATTAAATTGTTTTCTCCTATTCAGCAACAAGGTTGGTTTTTGCATTAAATAACCCACGAAAATTGATATGCCATAAATAAAGAAACCTTAAGTAAAATATATAGAAGATTTTTGTGTTTTCTTAGGAAAATAAGCCAAATATAAGTCTGTTGAATTTAGTTTTCAAAGTTAAAAACAAAAATTACGACTAAACAAACAATTCTTTTCGGTGGATTGTTGGAAGATGAGCAAAGTGCTACGGCACACTGCGTCCCGGTAAACATCCTATAAACAGTCAGAGAGATAGGAATTATGTTTCTTCTACATGAGGCGTATTTTGCTGGGTTTTATATATAATATATAAAATTTGGTTTTAAGAAATCAAGACTTTTAAGATTTTTATATTCGGAATAAGAAACATTTTAACAATTGAAAATCAACTATTTTAGTGATGTTCTTTATCATGTAATGGTAATTGTAAATTTATATCTCGTATAAAGTAACTTTGTTTACTTGGTCAATTCAAGTTTATCTGAAACAAGTCAACTTTCTTTTTAACAAATTATTTTTGTGATTTGAAAGCATATTTGTTATTTTATTCATAATTTTGATTTTAGCATTTAGTTTACATAAACAAAACGATTTGTAAAATTTCTAATTTATCAAAACAGCATTTAGACTTATTTTACAAATTTATTCCTTTCACGAAAACAATTTTTATTTCTCTAAAAAAAGAAAAAAAAATGTTAATTTTTTAAAAGATTTTCGCTCTTCTGTACATTTTTAGTAAATTTAATCTTTTTTTTTTCTCTGTTTTTGGTCAAGTTTCACCCAATGATTTGAAAAAGGCAAATATATTTTTGGTAATGTTTCCCTTTGTCTTTCTTTATACGTTTAATCCCATCATCCTTGAGTCAGACGTTGCATTTGATGGATTATAAAATATGGAATGGATTCTTGTTCATTAAACTCTTCGTAAAGCAATAAAACCTTATGACTATTTCCATCAAATAAATCGATTTGATAAATCATTTTATTCTATCTTGTAATTTCACAGTTCTTTTCCCCCCTCAACATTTGATGGCTTCGAAATTTTATAGACACCAAATTCGTATTTAATAAGGAGACGTTTGCAAAATTAAAAATATCCTATTTCGCATTCCTATCTTAAAAAAAAAATTGCAATTTTATAAGAAAATCTATAAGTTTAATTAAAAAAAATAAATCCTCGATGTATTTTTTTATTTATATATTTTTTTTTTTTTTCAATTCATGTTCATATCTAGATTAACCCTTTAAATCCAATGCCCTGTCTGCTGGGGTGCAGAATAAACTGACTGTATGTCAGCTAAGGGTAAGACTCTCCCAGCAAGTGTTCTGCATATGACATTAAACAATCTGATGGTGAGGTTCCAGTTATGGTAGAGTTTGAGGAATGCGGAGTACCCCTTCATTGCCATCGCTCCCAGGTCCATTCTGTCCCGAAGTGGTAGAACCTGATGGGTAAAATAGAACTAAACTGTGTACTTATGCTAAACTGTATTGTTTGAAATAGAACCGTTTGATCATTTAACAGTGTATAAACAAATGACTGATGTTTAATTGACTTGTTTGTGATACATAGCAATACATGGAACCATTTAACTTTGTTGACATGCTAAACTGAATTGTTTGAAATTGAACTGTTTATTTGAATTTGGCATTAAAATTGTAGTCAAACACTTAAAAAAAAAAGTGCACAGAATCGCCTCGTCAGTGATGTTCTTGGGGTCCTTACAAGTTTCGGGTCTTCCAACATCATACTTGCACTCCCAAGTGACCCTACCGGAACTTTTGTTCCAGCCGGCGATCCTGCCGTAAAAATACGCCCAGCATGCAAAAACACACAGTACACACAAAAGAAAAAATTTTAAATGCTACTGCTAATGAGTTTTTAAAATGGTATTGGCCAATGAGAAACAACCTACGTCACTTCCCTCGGAGTCACGGCGAATTATAAAGGTAAACATACTGCAAACTGTCTTTATTGTATATATTTTATGAGTACACTCACTTGCACTGAGCCAGGTTTTGATTTAGGTAACAGGTAATATCCTTCTGACAATCGAGACTTGGAAAAAAATATATATATATATACATATATATATATTCTTACACACATATATACATACACATGTACATACGCACGCACATATAAATAAATAAATAAATAAGCTAATAAAAAAAAGAAACGAAATAAAAAATACATAAAATAATAAATGAATAAATAATAAATATACACACAACATAAATAAAATAAGTTAACTAATTACAGATATATACACACACACACACACACACACACACACACACACAAATATATATATATAAATAAAATAAAAAATAAAAGGAAATCTATTGAAAAAAAAAAATAAATAAATAAATAAAATTGAGGAATTGCTTTGCCAGATGTCCGAAGTGGGACGCTGTCAGTCATAATACGAGTAGATTAATCTTAGAGGGGAGATGTTCTTGATACTGTATGCAATAAAATTTGTCCTATCCCCCCTTCTTTGTTTTCTTTTTTTCCTCTTTTCCACTCTTACTTTTATTTATTTTTTTCTCTTTTTTCTTTTTTCTTTTAGTACAAATTTACGTTCGATTATATATATATATGTACACTAGGGTAAACTATACTACCTATACAAATCCCCTTTTCCTAACCCTTCAATTTACTATTGCATACCTCCAAACTTGTTAGTCTGTTGTACTCCATGGTTCTGCTCTTTTAATCCATAACCATCTCGATGTTTTTTCTGCAGACTCTGAAATCGCTCTGATGGCCTTTCTCTTTTTTTCTCCTATCATCCCTAAACGACTTAGAACTCTGCATACTGATCTTCCAGCAAAACCGCGGCAGCCAACTTCTATAGGATAACATGCTGTCCGCCATTTGTTAACTTTACATTGCTCCACAAGCTCCTGATATTTTCCGAGTTTTCTTTCGCAGGCCACCTCGATGTTTTCCTCCCACGGGACTGTCAGTTCTATCAGCAGCACCTGCTTTGTTTCAGTTGACCAAAGAATTAAATCCGGTCGCAGTGTTGTTGTTGCAATTTGCTCTGGAACTTTCAAACGATTCCCGATATCTACCCTCCACTGCCAGTCTTGAGCGGTAGATAGTAAGCAAGAGTTGATTTTACACGCCGAGGGGGGGCATTCACCGGCTTGGACGAAGTAAATCGGCTTCGCTTCAGGCTTGTAATTGTTCGTACGGATTGCAGCGTCCACCGTATCAGCAACCGTCCTCAGTACCTGGTCGTGTCTCCAACGGTACCTCCCATCGCCTAATGCCTTTGGACAGGCACTCATAATGTGCCTTAATGTGCCTTTTCCGGCACACAGTGGACACGATGGTATTCCGCTTTTCCCCCAAGTAAATAAATTCGCCGGACTTGGTAGTATATCATAAACAGATTGTACTAGAAATTTCAACCGGCTAGCATCGGCGTGCCAAATGTCTGCCCAGCTTATTTTTCTTTTCACAAAATTCTCCCATCGTGTCCATGGTCCTTGCCGACATAGCCCCACCATTTTGCTTCTTCTTTTTTCCTCAACGCTAGCGCGAACCTCTTCTTGAATTAGGTTCCGTCTTTGCTTCCCTTTGGCTTTATGAATTTGAATACTGGGGAAGTAGCCCAGGCCAGCTCGACCTATCGCTACCGTCTCAACGAGAGCCTTCATCCTTAATCGTTCCTCGGCATTCCCCAGTTCTTTCTTTGCACACCATTTCTTTCCTGTGCGAACTTCAATGCCAGCTGTCGCAACTTTAGGGTCTTTCGAATCCCTATACAACATTACTTCTCTCGTTCGAGAGACTACAAATTCTTCCAACAAGCCTTTAAAGGGGAGTTGTAATGCGTTTGAGGAGCCATATAATGCGGCACTACTCAAGCTTCTAGGGAAGCCAAGCCATCTTCGGAGGAAGTTGTTAATCTTCCTTTCCATGGCTTCCACGATTGTCATTGGGGAGTTATACACAAATAACGGCCACAGAATCCTGGGGAGTACTGCGTGCTGATATATCCACGCCTTGAAACGGCCCGGAAGGCCGGACTTGTCCACTCTGGTCAGCCACAATTCCAGGTCACCTACCGCGGCTCGGACCGCATTGGTGTCTCTCAGTGTGGTATCGAAAATCTTTCCTAGGCTCTTTACGGGGCATTCTGACAAGGTGGGTATCATTGTTCCCGCTATTGAAAAACGGAATTTGTCCGCCGTTCTCCCTTTCTTCATGACGAATGACCTCGATTTAGCAGGCTTGAACTTCATCCTCGCCCACGCTATCAGTTTTTCAAGGCTGCGTAGGATCCACCTGCTCCCCATGACTGATGTTGTAGTTACAGTCAGGTCATCCATGTATGCTCTTATCGGGGGTTGGCGCACTCCTGTCTTCATCATTGGACCTCGACACTCGATCTCAGCCGATTTCACAATCATGTTTATAGCCAGGGTAAAGAGGGTAGCTGACAGCGTGCAGCCAGTAATGATAACCCTCTCGAGTCTATGCCAATCGGAAATTAATCTCTTGGATGAGATTCTTACCTGAAAGTTGTTATAATAGCCCAGGATTAATTTGCTGATTTTTCCAGGTACATGATGTCTCTTTAAGGCTTCCTCTACCAATTTATGCGGGATGGAACCGTATGCATTCGCGAGGTCCAACCACAAAACGGCGAGGTCACCTTTACCTTCTCTGGCCTCCCTCAATATCTGGGTAACTACTCCAGTATGTTCGAGACATCCCGGAAAACCGGGAATCCCGCCTTTCTGTACTGAAGTGTCTATATAATTATTATTCAACAGATACTTGCTCAGACGCCGTGATAAAATGCTGAAAAAGATTTTACTTTCAGTACTCAGCAAAAAAATACTCCTAAATTGTCCTATCTCCTTGGAGTTTTCTTCTTTGGGGATCCACACTCCCTCTGCGAATCTCCACTGGTCTGCAACCCTTCCCCTTCGCCATATCACCTTTATTATCTTCCAAAGAAGCAGGAGGAGGCTAGGGCAGCGTTTATAAACGCCGTATGGGACCCCGCTAGGGCCCGGAGCTGAGGCTGAACGAGCTGCCTTCACTACTTCTCTCACTTCCTTCCAGCTAGGTTCTTCTAAATCAAATTTAGTTGTTGGCTGGTACGGCCTAATGACGGCTTCCAGATTGCCTAGTTCCTTGTCCCTTTCTGGATCACTCAGATTCTCCCTAAGGTAGGTGTTCAACTCTTCAGTCGGGCAATTTAGCTGGCCGCTTCGCTTGTCACCGAGTAGTTTCTTAGCGAAGCCGAAGGGATCTGTGAGGAACGATGTTCTCTTCCTCGCTCTTTCTTTCCGACGCCTTCTATGCCACTCTGCTTTCCGTATTGTTCTTAGTTTTGCCCTCAATATATCTCTGAGCTCTGTTAATGGCTGGCGTTCTGCCTCACTGGCCTGTTTGTATTTTTTCTTGAGTGTCCTTAATTCACGTCTCAGGTCCTGCACCTTCTTAGCCCTCCGGTTCATACAGTAGTTTTTTTCTTGTTTACCCTCTCGTAAGCCAAATCTTTCCTTGGCATAGCTGACAATAATTGCTGATAGTACGTTTAACCGCCTATCAGCGTTGCCTTTTGATGTTGTTTGGATAATTTCGCTTACGTCTTCGTCGAACTGAATCCACTCATTATTGCATTTTGCTGAAGGCCACTTAATCTGCTTAAAATTTACTCTGCTTGGAGTTGTTCGGTCTATTGCGTGGAGGGACTGGGCACTGTGGTGTGAATCCTGGCCGTGCACCTCCTTCGTCTCACCAGGGCGTAAGCCTGCGCGTGGCATCTGACCTCTCTCATCCATGCATTTCATCTTGGCCTGGTGTATTTTAAGGCCACGCAGATTCTTGCATTCTTTGCCACAGTCGCAAATCATTCTCGTAATCCTTTGATCGTAATTAGGGGTCGGTATCGTGAAGTCCGTCCAAACGGGAATCTCATGCTCCCCCCCCCTCTCGGGATTCCCTGGGGGTGTGTTCTGTCGTGTTTCGTCGTAGCGTTTCTAGGAAATATACATAATGGAGTGCTGGTCCACCATGCTCCTGGTCGCCGTCTTTCCGGCTGTCCACTGTCTCTCCAGCTGTCACCGATGCTTTCTACGGTTGTCATCTAGTCTATTCCCAGCAGTCACTGCGTCAATCAGCATTAAAATTGTAGTCAAACCCTTAAAAAAAAAAAGTGCACAGAATCGCCTCGTCAGTGATGTTCTTGGGGTCCTTACAAGTTTTGGGTCTTCCAACATCATACTTGCTCTCCCAATTAAATTGCTCCCATTAAATAACCTACTACGGTTGATATGCCATAGAACCAAACCAAATCTTTAAATACGAAACGCCGGTACTTATGCCTCGAACAAGAGCATAAATCCTAATGACCGGTATTTCAGCCGGGGATTAACCCAATTCTTCATCGCTATTTACCTATGAAATCTTATATAATTTTATTTTTAATATATTTTGAATTGTATATTGAATGTCGTGATTTATGATATATATAACAGTCGATAAAGTGAATATACAAGGAAACTTTCATAACTTAATGGTAATCGTCGTTGGAAGTGGGCACTGCTTACAGAGCTCAAATCCTAAACTAGGCATTTTCACACAGCGTTAATACCCTTGGAAAGGTATGACTCCCCAACTATTCTACCTCCCTACAATGGGTAAATAGTAGGGCAGACTGATCTCTTTAAGCTTAGTTTGGCTGTCAGTCAACTTAAACCACTTGATGACCTGAAGAGGTTTAGTTTAGTTTGGGTTTTATGCCATATCAGCTATAGTAGGTTTTCTTATGCCAAATTCTCTTTAGACATATATGTATTAAATATACAGGGTGTCCCAAAAATTTGAAATCATTTTAAAACCAATTAACTTGAAAACTACTAAGTCTAGCTACATGAAATGAAACAGTTTGTGTTGAACATCATAAGTTTATTCTAGGACCGATTTTCAATCGGCGCACATTCGGTCGGTAACTAAACTCTTGCCAAACATGCTGTAGCATGTCTCTGGTGACATTATCCAGTGCGGAAGTGATTCTTAGCTTGATTTCATCAATATTAGCAGGAAAAGGGAAAACATAAACCAGTGCCATCACATATTCTGTAGAATACGCCGACTGCACCTCTGCAGAGGGGTAAAACCCTCGCCACGAGTGTCCTAGATATGACATTAAATAATCTGATGGTGAGGTTCCAGTGATGCTGGAGTTTTGGGGAATGCGGAGTACCCCTTCATTGCCATTGCTCCCAGGTCCACTCTGGCCCGGAATGGTAGCACCTGAAAGGACCCTATCGATGGGTTAAATAGAACTAACTACACATTTATGCTAAACTGAATTGTTTGAATTAGAACTGTTTGACTAAACTGAGTAGCTTGGAGTGGAAATGTTTTTGACAATTAAACCGTACTTCCATTTAAACTGCGTACTTATGCTAAACTGAATTGTTTTAAATGGAACTGTTTTTTGACATTGAAACTGTACTTACACAAAACTGAATTGTCACATATAGAACTGTTTTGACATTTAACTGTGTGAACAAAATCTGCACTAATATCAAACTAAATTAGCTGAATTTGAATTCTTTGAAGTGGACGTATTTGTCAATTAAACTGTGTACTCATGCTAAACTGAATTGTTTGAAATAGAACTGATTATTTACATAAAAATTGATTTGGCGCTGAATAACCCTCAATGGTTGATACGCCATAAAACCCAAACAACCAACCAACCCATCACATTACCATAAAAAGAAATTACACGGTGACCGCGACGACCATTTCATCAGAAAACTGTCATTTCCAGATTCTCATTGAGATAATCACTTATTGTCCTCTTCTATTAAATATAAAATCTTGATTTGTTTCTATACATTCTGTGAAAATTTTACGTTATTTCAACAAGAATTGCCAAAATTATTGGCCAGTGAAATGAGGTCAAATTTTTTTGTGACACTCTATATATAATATCTAATGATTTGTAAACACATTTTGTAAATAACATTCTTAAACTAACTTGAGCTCTTTTTTACACAAAGTTTCAAGTTTTGCCATATAAAAGTCACAATTTTACATCAGTTATTTTTTTTGTACACATAGCTTGTTCCATTTGACTCCAAGATAGGACCCTATCAGGTGCTACTACTCCAGGTCAGAGTGGACCTGAGAGCTATGGCAATGAACGGGGACTCCACATTCCCCAAACCTCCGATCTCGCCATCAGATTGTTTAATGTCATATCCAGGACACTCGTTGGTGAGGGAAGGGGTCTTACCTCTCTGCAGAGTCGGTGTATTCTACAACCCCAACCGACTGGGCTGCTGAAGAGGGATGGGTTCCATAAAGATATTCTTGTCCAAGACACGCTTCCTGAGAAGCACCCCTCCCCCGCCTACGACCAAACCAGATTACGGGACCAGTAAAGAAAGAAAAGCTAACAGTTAAATAACATTTTCTACTATTTTTCAAGCCAGGAAGCCTGGGTATGTACCTCAAGTTTATGGGAAAGTTAATAGTTCTTAAGATTAATGGGATTAACATTAAGAAATATCAACCTTTTAGGGTGAATTTCTATTCTAAAAAGATTTTTTGACAAATATATTTTCTTCCCGTACTGACAAAAAAAAAAAAGAAAATACTAGAGATACAGGGGAAAAAAGCAACACTTATGGCTGCAGGTTAAAGAATAAATGAAAGGATATGTTTAAAAGTTTTGATTTTGGATTCTATCAACCAATAGCACTTTGTTGCTGAGAGCATTTAAAGCAAAGCGACGCGAGATCGAATCTCACCAACAATATATCCTTTATTATTTCCGTGAAGTTCTGTTCCTTATTGATAGATACAGCCCTGACTGCGGAGTTCCAAATACGATGATTTTTATCCCTCAGCTGACGAGTAAGACCACCCCCAGCAAAAGAAAGGGGTGTCCTGGGTATGCATCTGATGGTAAGGCTCCAGTTCTAGAGAAAAGGGAAGTGTGGCGTACCCCTTTCTGGATATTACTCCCAGGTCCACTCTGACCTAGAGTAGTACTACCTGTTAGGGTTGAGTAAAATGGTCTGAAAAATATTTGAATCCGATGGGAATACTTGATGCCATATGACTATAAATTATTTGTATTAAAATAGTTACTTGAAGCTATAATAGTTTAAGGTTGTTATTAATTATTCAAAACTATAAATCGTCTTCAGACCACGGCGTAATATGCATCAAGTTGGATTTAGTCGAAAGCGAGAAGTTTTCAGCATGAATGAAATGCACACGGAACCACCATTCCCATGTCATTACGTAACATCAAAAAATGGTTACTGTAAACGCGTATTGTCATCAACGGCCGAAAGTAAACGCGTTTTTTTTTAAAAATCACTAACTGCACTCTAAAATGAAGATGAATGTCCAATGTAATCTCTTCTGTTAAGTGATCTGGCGTGTGTATATAAGTCTTTTAAATACCCTGTCCGATTGCAAAAGCTGCTTGTTAGCGCCAGGAGTGGCAGTACCGCCTTGAGCTACCGAAACTGTGTTATCACCCCTGGTTGGCGGTTGATGGGGGCAGGGTATCGCACGTACTATCACACGTTGTATGATGAAAAAAGATTACTATTTATAAACAAATTATTATTTAACTGAAATAATTAGTTAAAATCACATGTATTACATGGGAATACTTTAAACCATACATGTAAATTATATGTAGTAAATAGGACTGTTTGCTATTTAAAAACTCAAGAAACAACGGTACAAAAAATGTAAATGGAGGTGCCCATGGTGTAATGGTTATCGTCGTAGGAAATGGACACGGCGACACGAGTTCAAATCTTGAACGCGACTGATTGCATTTCACATAGCACTAATACCCTTGGGAAAGGTATGAATCCAATTATTCTCCCTCCAGCTATGGGTAAATAGTAGGGCAGACTGAGTTCTTCAGCCTTGGTGAGGCAACTAGTCTAGGAGAAGGAAAACTCTGAATTCAAACCTGTTAAACTTCGCTTGAAAATTGACCTTGTGTCATATCCTGCCCGAACGGAGGGGTTGGGTAAATTTGGATACAAAAAAATGTAAATATGAATGTACAATAAACTCGATTTCCTAACCTCTAGGCATAAAATATTCCTGGATGGGTTGACATGTCATTTATAACACTCAATAAACGATAAATAATCCGACTGAATTGCGGTGAAATAAAATAAATAACATAAAAAGAAGTTTTAATTAATGAGTCATATTTTTAAAAATGTGTAAAAGATAGAACTTTACAAATTTTAAATGGTTCAGTCGGGTGGAGCGGCAGAATACACCGACTTCACCTCTGCAGAGGGTTAAGACCCTCCACTCGACTATGAATGTCCTAGATAAGACATTAAACCATCTGATGGCGAGGCTCTAGCCTTAGAGATTTGGGTAATGTGGAGTATGTCTTCATTGCCATTGCTCCTAGGTCCACTCTGACCTGGAGTGGTAGGGTTCTATTTATCGGTCAAATGGAACAAACTACGGGTGCAAACAAATGACTGATGTTAAATTGTGACTGTAATATAGCAATACTTGAAACCATTTAACTGTGCGCTAAAAGGAGCGCAGGCTCATTTAAGAATGTTATCTACAAAATGTGTTTATGCAAATATGTATTAAATATATATATATATATATATATATATATATATATATATATATATATATATATATATATGATTGGTAAAGAGAGAATTTGCCATTAAATAACCTACAATGATTGATTTGCCATGAAACCCAACTAAACCTTTTCAGGTCATTAGATGGTTTGACTGTTTGCAAACTAAGCCTAAAGGGCCCAGCAAGCCTTTCTGTTTGCCCATAGCTGGGAGTTAGAATAGTTGGGGTGGTTGTCATACATTTCCCAAGGGTATTAACGCAATATAAAAATGCCTACTTGAGGTTTTGCGAGGCGATGAATATGGCCCAAGATTTGCCGGCCGAGGAACTTATATACGTTGTTGATAGAGTTCGTTTTTCTCCCCAACCCATCCCTGTCTAGATGTCAGAAATTTAAGTTCTTCTGGGTTGGAAGCGGGAATAATAATTTTTTTTTACCCCAACGCTGCTTTTCGACTGGTTAACTAATTTTTCTGTCATTATTAACTCGTTAGAGAGGGCCCCTACCAATTATCATCATATTTTCGTTTGTGGATTTATATACATATATATCTTTGAGAAAAAAACAAAAACCGGTCACATTAGCATTATAAATTTATTTCCATCCTGTTATGGGTTTTTGATATAAATCAAAAACATCAAAAAAAATTAACAGGACTTCTTCAGATCTTATGAATAAAATAATTCAGAATAGACCCAGGAAAGAAGGGTAGGAGGGGAGAGAAGAGGGGTGAAGAGTTTTCTCCTCATTTAGCCCACTTCCGTTTTTTAATTTTTTTATTTTTAAATTCTAAATACATTTCGACTTAAAATTCCAGATTTAATTCTAATTTAGATGAATACAACTTTCTTTAACTTTACGTAAGGATACAGTAATACTTAAATTAAATTCAAAATTAAAATTTTTAATTTCACTTTTATTTTCGTGCCTATTACTTATATATATATTCACAATTTTTTTAAAATTTCCCCCTCTCCTTCATAACTATTCAAATATTGGTTTAGCTTAGATCTTTACATGGTATCTGACTTGTTTTGGTGACTGAAGCATGTTAGTGTTTTTTAATGCGGTGTGGTGGTGTTTGATTTTGGAGATATGTATAGGTCACTGGATGAGTCTAGTTAAATTAAATTCATTTTAGGGGCAGTCGGTGTATTCTAGAACCCCAGCCGTTTAGGCTGTCTTCAATTACAAACTTTTTCATTGCTTGCCTCCGCCTTTAAACCCACCTGTATCTCAAATGTATTTTGCCTGTCGAGTGATATTCCAAAAATAGATGGACAAAGAAAAATAAAGGTTGAATTTTAAAATATGCAATATCTTTTACTCATTTTTCTTATTTTTATGTGAAATCTTCCTCAGCACTTTGACAATCATTGGTTTCCATCTTCACCAAACAAACACAAGGAGACCACTGGGTTAGTCAGGAATTACTCGATTATGAAACAAGTGGTACTGGGATACTGAGTGATATTACCAGTAGACTAAACTCACCAACATTATATATATATATATATATATATATATATATATATATATATATAAATTATCCAGTTAGTGTCCAAGGACAGTAGGTGTGGATAATTCTTTACATAGAATATATGAGGGTAATCATATAAATCTATGAGAGTGCTCAATGTATGGCTATTGTTAGTTCCCTATTTATTCTCTAGGGTAGAACAAAATTCACATTCAGAGCGTATATAGTACAATTAAATGGAGACTCACACTCGGTTAAGCCGTCATAATAAATTTATTTCGGCGGAGAATATTGTTGGTATATTCTCCGTCTCGTCAGATAACCCATTCGCATCTCTGCGACAAGACAGAGCATGTAAAAGAGTCATATATATATATATATACGTCTCTGCCTCCCACCAGACAGGACTTGACACAAGGTCAATGACTCGAAGGTCGGCTTAAAGTGTGTGTGTGTGTGTGTGTGTGTGTGTGTGTGTGTGTGGAAAAGGTAAACGGACGAAATATATATATATTTGGTGTAAGTGATATCATCATCATGTCGTGCTACTCTCTCTCTTACCGTTCGTCTCTATCATCTATCACTTCCGCAAGGCCTTCTAGACTGCATCCAGTGT
Organism: Sepioteuthis lessoniana; assembly: GCA_963585895.1. Classification (NCBI taxonomy): domain Eukaryota; kingdom Metazoa; phylum Mollusca; class Cephalopoda; order Myopsida; family Loliginidae; genus Sepioteuthis; species Sepioteuthis lessoniana. The sequence goes on from OY757922.1 coordinate 20,430,944, forward strand.
TCGTACAAAGCTGTTGTAGATAAGTTTTGTTGGTTGTCCAACACTTGCACGTCCGTGTGAAGAGGTCCACAGGAAAACGTTGCTTCCGAGTTCGTCCTTACTTTTCTAACGAGGAAAGAAGTAGCACCTTCCCACCCCATTCGGTATAGTAGCTAATGAAAAAGAACCCTTCTGGTTGCCCTCGACTACGGTTGCCAACTTTACTTATATAAGTGTGTGCATATAAAATTCTAGATTACAATCTAGATTAATATATATATATATATATGTATGTATGTATGTGTGTGTGTGTGTGTGTGTGTGTGAAGTGTTCCACGAAGAGATTTGTATTTTTTAAAGATTTATTTATTTATTTATTTAGATCTTACTTATGTGTACATTTCCAGCTTGTTGCTTTCGTCAGAGAATATATATGGTACAAGGCCATGTTAATAGGGTACGCAATACGACTTGAACTCACTTGTGTTTGAATGGTATATTGAGATCACTCTTCCCTTCCTCTGAGTGTGTCTATTCTAGTCTTACAAACGAAAGTCATAGAAGTTTGCTTTTTTAGACTTAACATTTTTCATTATAATATAATATAAATGGTTAGCAAGCTTGACTAGCAAGCCTACACGAGTGAGTTGGAGTCTCATTGGGTGCCACCTTCATTCGTTCTTCTGCCACATCAAAGCAAATAGCTTCGTAAATTACTATAATATATATATATATATATATATATATATATATATATATTTATTTGAGGTTGAGCACTCTGGCGAAGGAATTGTCGACCGCCGCTAGCGTAATGCAAAGCTCTTCGAAAGAATTGAGCACTCTGGTAGCCGATAGGGCATAAAAAATGTAAACAAACGGCTGCTGCTGCTGTTGCTAAATAAATACCTTAAAAATTCCCTTAGCCAACGCGGTCCGATGGGTCTGAGACTTAGCCTAACGTAAAGTTGGACGGGTTTCGATCCCGGCTTCGAGCGTCCTGCGTGTCTAGCCACACTGAAGAGTTCTGATAGAACGAAACAGTCTGTCTGTGGATGACTATATATATATATATATATATATATATATATATATATATATTCCCCCCTTTCAGAACTAAAAAGAGAGAGAGAAGTAGTTTCTGAAAAAAAGTGTCTGCAGTTAAAGGGAAATAACTTTAAAAGTCAATTTAAGGAGTTATTTTTCTCGATGAGTATAAATTTAATTTGTCTAATAATTTTGTGTGATTTTTCGGACTCTTGACCTCATCTTTATTTTTGTTAGTTGTTATAACGTTTGATTGCTATATCCTCCCGCCCTCCTACAACTAACAATAAAGATAAAGATAACAGTCTGGAAAAAAATATAACCAAATATTGCAAATCAAGCCTCATCTTAAAAATTCAGACTGATGGTTAATATTATTTAATACTCCTTATTAAATAAATTTTCCACTTATAAAATAATTTTACTGACACACACACACACACACACACACACATGTGTAAGAGAGGGAGTGAGAGAGAGAATTCAAAGGAATAAATTGACATTGAGAAAGAAAAAAAAAAGGGCTCTTTAATTTTTGTCAATTTTTTAAAAAATAATATACGGAACAAGGGAAATAACTTTGTATTTCAAGTTTAAAAGTAACCTCCCTTGAATTATAAAATTTTTCTAATAAGAACTTGTAATGTAATTTTTACGTAGGTGTGTGTGTGTGTGTGTGTGTGTGTGTGTGTGTGTGTGTGTGTGTGTGTGTGTTTCAGATAGCCGATAACGTACATGTGGAAAGTTTTACATTAAAATCGGATCTCTTACGCAGAGAAAAACGATGACTCTGGGGTATCCGAATGACGAAAAGTCACACGGGTTTCAATCCCAGCTTGAAGCATCTCGTGTATCTAACTACACTGAAGAGTTGTAATACAACGAAACTGTCTGTGGATAACAAAATATGTATATTTGCTAACCCTTTCCTCACGAGTACGATGCAACACAAGATCAATTTTTAAGAAGAGTTCATAAGGTTTGAATTCAGTTTTCCTTCTCCTAGACTGGTTGCCATACCAAAGTTAAAAGAGCCAGTCTTCGATAAAAAATTTACCATTAGATGGAGGGAGAATAGGATTTATACCGTTCCTATATCAATGTTAGCTTGCCATTTTAAAAGCAAACATCAAATAACAGCACATAGTTTGAAGTGTTGAAGTATTATTTCATTAGTTCAGTCTGCTGGGGCTGTAGAATACACCAACTGCATCTTTGCAGAGGGTAAGACTCCCACCAACGAGTGTCCTGGATATGACACGAAACAATCTGATGGTGAGGTTCCAGTAACGCTGGAGTTTTGGGGAATCGGAGAGTACCCCTTCGTTGACATCGCTCCCCGGTCCACTTTGGCCAAAAATGATTGCACCTGATAAGGTCCTATCTATGGGTCAAATAGAACTAAACTGCATACTTATGCAAAACTGAATTGTTTGAATTAGAACCGTTTATTTGTATAAAAGTGGATTTGGCATTAAATAACCCACAAAAAGGTTGATATGCCATGAAACCTTAAAAAAAAATAAATAAATAAATAAAAAAATTGTTAGCATTATGTGAAATGCAAACAGCCTCGTCCAGGTTTTGAACTCGGATCATTGTATCTATTTTCTTTGACGGTAACATCATGAACGCCTCCAAGAAAGAAAAGAAAAAAAAAACACACACATATAATTCTTATACCTATACTATAAACCTGGTAGTGTGAAAAAAAAAAAAAAAAACAACAACAACAACAGATAAAATTTGTCAATAAAAACATTATACAAACTAATATCGTCGTGGTGGTGGGGGGAAATCAATAAAAGAATTTTTTAAAAATTGTACTGCTTGAAAATAAATCAACATATTTAACAACATTGTATGGTTATCACTATCTCTCTAGGTGAGTTTGTGGCAAACCAAATGCGTTATTATTATAATATATATATATATAAAATGGGATGGAGGCTTATCTGCGACCACTTGTTTCATGCTGTCTTTATAAGACAATCACCAAGCAGAGTATATATATATATATATATATATATATATATATATATATATATACATACACACACACACACTCATGGAAGTTAGACCTGACCGATAAAATGAAATAGTTTCTTCGAAGCATCGGCCGTGTCGATACTGCTATATGGATGCACTACATGGACGCTGACTAAATGGATGAAGAAAAGCTTGACGGCAACTACACAAGAATGCTGCGAGCAATTTTGAACAAATCCCGGAGGCAACACCCCACAAATCACCAGCTGTACGGCCACCTACCTCCCATCATGAAAACTACCCAAGTTAGACAAACCAGACATGCAGGACATTGCTGAAGAAGTAGGGACGACCTCATAAGTGATGTTCTCCTATGGACCCCCTCATATGGCCGTGTAAAAGCAGGGCGACCAGCTCGAATCTACATACAGCAGCTCTGTGAGGATACGGGATGTAGCCCAAAGGACCTGCCAGAGGGGGTCTGGGATATCCGTGCTGGTGGCACGACAAGATGATGAGATATACGGGTGTGTGTACACCAGTCTAGTGTTAGTTTATGCCTACAAGCTTGAGAGTCGTATTCATTATACATGTATGCGTTGTTGAGTTTTTTTTGTACGCGGTCTAACTGAATCTAACTAATTTTTTTTTTTAATCCATAGATGTAACACTCACAGATATTACCACTCAGTGTCAGAATAGACTTGGAAGTAATGGCAAGGAGAAGATACTGCAAACACCCCAAATGTCTAGAACTGGAGCGTCGCCGGTTAATGTCACTCTCAGGACACTTAACAAGGCTTGTATCTCTCTGCAGAATACAGCCCTGTCGACTAGTGTTCAATCCTAATCAAAGAATAAGAGGAGGTTCAGTGATCAACTTGAGCGCTAGGCTAAAGTATAAGTAACAACATCTGAATGAAATAGATATTAGATAAGAAATCTTGCATGCACTCAGATAAAATAAGGTCAGCGTTAAAGAAAAATATGGAAGATAATTTTACTCGTAAAAAAAATGTAACATTCTTAATAAATTCAGTTATTTCCAAGAATTGAAGCTGGTTTAATTGGTGTATCGTGAAAGCTGAATATCTATTTAAAATATAATATTCAGAGGAGACGATATGAAACTTAGAAAATGATTGTAGTGTTAAAAATAAATAAATAAAAAGTAAGTCTCTCCACTTGGATAGGGGGAGTGTCTTTCGACATTAGATGAGAAGACAGAGCTATTTCTCTTTAGATTTCGGGTGTTCGGACAGAACTGACTTCTTTCCCTGTTTGGTCTCACTACTTTGCGAATGATACTGCGTTTCTATTGAGATAAAACCCACAAAGGGTTTGATTTGGTTTTATAGCGCATCAACCATTGTAGGTTATTAATGCCGGATCCATTCTTATACAAATAAACAGTTCAATTTCAAACAGTTCAGTTTAGCATCTGTACATAGGGTCCTATCTATGGGTCAAATAGAACTAAACTATCAGGTACTACCACTCCGGGCCTGAGTAGACCTGGGTGCAATGGCAATGAAGAGGTACTCCGCGTTCCCCAAAAGCTCCAGCATTCCTGAAACCTCACCATCCATGACACTCATTGCAGTCGGTGTATTCTACAGCCCCAGCCGACTTGGCATATATACTCACAAAACATATATACCGTGAAATAAATAGTTGATTGATTGATTTTAAAGTCATATCAATTTGTCTTGGGTTATTTCATGCCTAGAAATTCGCTAGTTGCATTCATTGGGCGTTTTATATTTATCATTTTTGTGCTGTTATGAGGGGCTTTTTTGTAAGGGGGTGCACACAGCTGTACGTTTTTTGTGGGGGTAAGGGTGCACAGTTATGTTTTTGGGGGTGTGCTCACAGTTGTATTTTTTTGGGGGGACACACAATTGTACGGTTCTTTTTTTGGGGGGTGCACACAGCTGTACGGTTTTTGTTGGTTTTTTTTTTTGGGGGGGGGGTGAGGGTGGATACAGTTATGTTTTTTTGTGGGGGATTGCTCACAGTCGTAGGTTTGTTGTTGTTTTTTAGGGGCGAGGGTGCACACAGTTATGTTTTTGGGGGTGTGTGCTCACAGTTGTACTTTTTTAGGGGGGTGCGCACAGTTTTTTTTGGGGGGGGTACACAATTGTACGGTATATTTAGTGGGGGCGGATGCACACAACTGTATGTTTTCAAGTGATTATTTATATTCAATAATAATCATTTGTTTGCACCGTTTATGTAGTTTCATATATTCTTATTGAAGTTTACTTTTTAAACAGATCTATTCGACCAATGAACGAGACCCTACGAAGTACTACTATTTCAAATGTGTATTTAGGAGAACTGGCAATGAAAAATATACTCCGTACACGCGAGAGCTCTAGAAATAGAGTTGCACCAACAGATGTAGTAATTTACGTAGCTCTTTGCTTCGATGTAGCACAAGGCCAAATGAATGGGGCACCTATTGAGACTCGTACTCACTCGTGTAGGTTTGCTAGTTGACCATTACACCAGAGATGCCCTTCGCACCAACAGATGTAGATTAGCGTCATACCCGTAAAATAAAGACTAATTAAGTTCCTCTTTCGAAAGTTCCTCATTTCGAACCGTCCCTTGATCTGCTTGTTGGCTTAATCCGATGATCCTCGTATTATAATAATTAGGGATCATTTGTCTTTTCGTTATCTTAGAATAATGACCCCAGTGACTTGCAATGTATTTCTTTTTGAATATTAAGATTGATAATAAAGACTATTCCTATCAAGTTTAAAGTAGTCTGTCATGAGCTCACAATTTTTAAGCACAATAACGCTTCTAATCAGAAGCGTTATTGTACATGGAGACTAAACTTGCTAATGGTCTGCAGGACTAACCTAATGACTGCCCTTAAAAATTTGTGCAAGAACTATTAATATTTCCTGACTTATCTACATTTAACGGTGGTATTTTGGTTCTTTGGGTAGGAACGTCAATATTGTCAGAGTGAAAGGGTCAATGAGTGTGGATAACTAAGATTAGCATTTGTTGCACACAAAACTATTCCCCTTTCCACAAAAACATAAAGGACTCCTAATCAATTGTGAATCAATGAAATTACAATATATCACTCACACACACCGTTGTTTTAATAATTTTCATTTAAAAATTGTATTCATGGATGAACTGGAATTACGTTAAACAAGTGGTAATTTACTAAGCCTTTTGCTTAGAAGTGGCATAAGGCCATTACGTTAAACAAGTGTTTTGTTTATCTTTTACTTAAAAATTTGTTTGTTTATAAATTAAACTTTCGCATTGAGTACCAGTTTTGAACAGTAGACCGACATCTTTGTTGGCCTTTTTAATAGATATATCTACCCCCCACTCTTGGTTCTTCATTCTTTGATTGTGTACTCACTGCACATGATTATCAAGTTTAACGTCATCATCTGACCCTCGCTCGCCATCCCTTATCGTTCATCGCTTCTGGCAGGTCCTCAGGGCTACATCCCGTATCCTCACAGAGCTGGTGAATTGAAAATATAATTGTAGATTGAATTTAATCTAGTTAACAATTCTATACGAGACTAACTACTGTCAGAAATTTGTTGATATTTGCCGACATGTATATCACTATTTTTAAAATTTGAAAATCCTGTTCTGCGATTGAACGGAAATTAGGTTTTTTTTTGGGGGGGGGGTCTTTGGTTTCTTTGTTTTTAATGGCATATCAACTCTTTAGGTTATTTAATGCCAAAGCACAGTAGTGGTACAATTTAACCCATAGCTGGGAGGATAAGGGGGTTCATGCCTTTCCCAAGGGTATTTGTTCGAAAGTGAACGTAATAGCGCGACTGGAGTACGAACTCGCGTACTAAGATTCCGCAGTCCACCGCTTTAACCATTACACCACGAAGACACCCCACAACTGAAATTAGGTTAAACGATTTAAAAATTATTTGAACATTAAAACATGTTAACTAAACTTTCGCACTACGGAAACTTCGTCTGATAAGGCGTGGGTGAGGTAAACTTAGTCCCAGAGGGCTTTCCCCCCACTCCCAGGCAGCATATTTCCTTTTGTCTAAAAGGGGTAAGGGCTGGACTGATACCCGGTGTATGAGGGACCCCATAAAGAAAAGTGAGAAGTAACTGAACTATTTTAGTCCCCTGCTCGGTGGGAATCTATTATAAATGGATGCCCCCTCACTAAACCGATCTCTTGTCATATTTTGGCCTCATGCGAGACCAAAATCAATACCATTTAAGTATTCGAGATTTATTTAACCAAGCTAATTCTATAATTATTATGGGAGATATAGGTTTTAATGAGATAATATAAAAATCATAGTATTTCATATATTTGGAGGCGTTCGTCCTTATAGTTGTATAAAATGAACACAGTAACACGAAATCAAAATCCTATATGAGGCTGTTTGCATTTCACATAGCGCTAGTACCCTGGGGAAAGATATACCTCTAATTATTCTTCCTTTGGCTATGGGTAAATAATAGGGCAGACAGATCTTTAACCTTGGTATGGCAACCGGTCTAGAAAAACTGAATTTAAATCTGTTAAACTCTGCTAAAAGAAGTTGACCTTGTGTCACAACCTTCTCATGCAGAGTTGTACGTAAATATATATATATACAAAATTATTTCATACATTTGATTTTTTTTAGCAATTTAGTCTTAAGAACGTGTGCTAATATTAAACGAAAGTCTTGTATGAAGTTCATTCAATATAAAATTTCCACAATAAGTAAGAATTTTTAAAAATGTGAGAATTTAAAAAAAATTCATATAAAAAAATTTGAAACAATAAAATCTTACATTGTTCAACTTTAGTTGGCTAATAGCTTAGTATCAACGCTCAGGACAAAAAAAAAATATTTTAAGTATGCGAGTATATGACATTTTGAAAGAAAACCGGAAGTTGATCTTCATAGCAAAGTCTTTTGCTAACCACTTCCGCTGCAAGGCATTTTAATGTTATATAATTAATAGGTGTACGCAACATTCTCCCCTTTCTCAAAGTACAGGGCAAGCAAATTTCGTTCTTGAATTTCTCAAGCTGGAAGCCATATTGAAGGAACATATTAACAGCTTCTTTTGTTCTATAAGAAGTGGACTCACACATATAATGTACCGCAGTCTTTTCACTTTCGTCAACGCGCATGACGTCAGCGCCGTATTTAAGAAAAACGCGTGTTAAGCTTATAGGATATTCATTTTTTACGCATAAATGAAGTAAAGAAAAATTATGTGAGCCAAGATTATCTGCCTTTACAACAGTTTTAATTTCTTCAGTGATGTCAGCAGTATTATTAGGAAAATTAAAGATTATTAATTTCAAGAAGTCCATAAAGAGTTTTAAGTAAGATTTTATCTGAAACACTAACGGCAAGCTGTCTCCTGCACTCGAATGAACCCGTTCGAAAAGATTTTCGATTTGAAGTACAAAGGATTTAAAAATTTCGAGTACGTTTACGCTATCGCTCCACTCCAGGAGAAAACGGAACGACATTAAATTGATATGTTTGAACGCTTTCTCGAATAATCGGTTGTCTGCAGCGCGTAGAGACTGCAAGAAGTTCCGATATAAAATCACAAAAATGGCAGGGCTTTCAATCTGGCAAACAGCGTCTCTTAAAACTGCCAGAGTGTGTGGATTTAATAAAGTTAATCGGGACACCATGAATAAAATTGCACTTCCGGTTATGTGGTCAAAGCAGTTACGTATCCAATCCAGATTTTGTCGGGGCTCGTATGAACTATCAATTTTAAACAGCGGTGTGTAAGGTGGTAATTTTCTCAACCCGACGGCTTTTTTCCACAGTGAGATGGTTTCTGTAGGGTCCTTGCGAATGACCTCCCGACAACTTTTGATTTCATAAACTTCTGCCGCCATCATATCAACTACCAGACCTCTTTCTGCAAATCCCTTCACTATATCCCACCGCCCTGACATGGCTGCAATAAACGTAGCGTTCTCGCCGTAATCATTTTTAAAATGAATGTCGGCCCCAAAATAAAGCATCAATGAAATGCCCCACAAGTTCTGGTTCTCGACAGCGAGCATCAAGGCGGTTCTACCATCGTTGTTGACACGACTGATATCAGCTCCATTATTTATTAGAAAACGACAAATTATCTCGTTGCTTAAAGCGACCATCAAACAAGTCGTTCCTTTATAGTCCGCTTTGTTCACATCGGCACCATTTTCGACTAAACACCTGACCATAGATTTGTTTTCATTGTACACCGCTATGAACAATGCAGTTCGGGCATAAACATTGGTAACGTTGACATCGGCGCCATTTCTGAGAAGACAAGTTACTATTTCCAGATTGTCTTGTATTGCGGCCATTAAAAGACAGGGACAACTTGTCTCGTTAAACAGACCCACGTCATTGGGATCAGCTTCACAAGTGCTGAGGAGATAATTCACGATAGATACTCGCTGGTGTAGAATGGCGATAAACAGAAGGGAACAGTGTTCATATTTCTGATGTATTATATGCTTTAGAATGATAGGAGAAAAAGGTTGAAGTAATTTCTTCATTTCATCAAGTCGGTCCTTTGTGATGAGCTGTACAAGATTCTTGGTTGCCCACGGCATCGTCTTTATTGAGTCAATACCTGTAGAAAAATACAAGATCAAACAATGAAAAATTTAATCTTTATTTTCAGAATTTAGGTACAGTAGATAATGACAGCCGAACATAATGTTTTCAATTCCATAATATAACTGTCAAAAATGATTTTAAAAAAAAAAAAGCTACAATTATCTATCACTACCTGAAAATTAACCGAGTCTTTGTCAATTAATGAGTGGTATTAAAAGCTATTTGTCGCTGCCTTCCACCAGACAGGACTTGACACGAGGTCAAAAGTCCGATAAAAGTGGGGATAAAGGCGGGGGGAGAGGCCGGGAATGAGCCGAGACTCGAAACCTGCTAGTCATTGACCCACTAAGTGCAATGTGGGTCTAATGAGTCAAGCAGTATCACGGACCAAAATCTAGATCCGGGCACGTATGCCAGAATATAGCTTGAACTAGACCGTGAGGTCTACTGCTATACAAGGGGTGCATAGGGGTCTGAAAAGCAGCTCGCCCACCCGAGGGTGGCCCAACCGAAGTTGGGGGCCTTTCGGCCTCGAATCAGCCATTGGTTTCGATACCCCGCCAGACGGCCCAGCCAAAAGGCCAGGGAAGTATGAAAACCTAATTATTAATGAGTGGTATTAAAATTCCCTCCTAAAATTAACCAAACACCATTGAAATTTGACACAAATAACAGTTAATGTTTAACTGGATTTAAGTACAATATTGTTTGTTTAAAATACACTCTTCTCAGCGGAGAGAGTTTTTTTCCCCCTTTTAATACAAGTCAAAGTTTGAGTTTTTATATTACATGAATCTCTCTCGTCAACACCAATGATTTGATAGCGTTATTTAAAGTACGGAAGAAAATAACAATGTTATGCTAGAATGATTACTGCAATTACTTTTCTTTTTTTTTTTAAGTATTCAAGTGAGACGAACCAGACATGCAGGACACTGCTGGAGAAGCGGGGACGAACTCATAAGTGATGTACTCTTATGGACTCCTACACATGGCCGTGCAAAAGCAGTACGACCAGCATGAACATACATTCAGCAGTTATGTGAGGATACGGGATGTTGTCCTGAAGACCTACCTAGGGCGATGAACGATAGGGAAAAGTTGCTAGAGAGGGTCAGGGATATCCGTGCTGCCAGCGCGACATGTTGATTTAGTATTAGTTTATGTAAACAAGCTCGCTGCACAAGACTTCTAATTGTCTTTGCTGTGTATTTTCAAAGCACTTGTATTTTTACCCTGTTTAATAAGACTCGGCACAGCTGGGTAGGAAAAGTTATCCACTTGGAATTGTACAAGAAATGGTATAGATATAAACCAAAATATTTTTTAGAGAATAAGATGCTTAAAATTCTGAGATACGAACGGATCTGCTAATCCCGGCCAGAAGACCAGACCTACTATTAACCAATAAGCAAAAAAAATTTTGCTGTTCCAGTGGACCACAAAATGAAAATAAAGCGGAAAGATAAACAGATACCTGAACAGGCTGTGAGGTATACTTTTACCCTTTAACCCATCGGATTTTAGCGAAAAATAAATCTTTTTTTAACGAACACATGTAAACAGCCTAAAAAAATTTTTTTTAAATAAAATTATATATAATATATTTCAATCATACATCCTAGATGCATCAAGGTCTTCAGTGATGCAACTGTCCTCATTGCCGATTTCGGGTTATTTTTGCATCATATCGGCTCCGACAGAAACCCCGGCATGACTCTGGAAGAGCCAAGCCGCCTCCTTGATCACGACGTGCTACGCTCGTGCCTCTACCAAAGCAAAAAAAAAAAAGAAAAGAAAAATTTAATAAGGCCGGACTTCGACCGTTGTTATAGACATCTGTCCTTCAGTAACAGCATATATATATATCCGCAAACAAGAAATTGAGAAAAAATATTTTAGAATTTTGAGGTAGGGGAGTCAGTTATATAGTTTTAACGTAAAATGATCACCCATTTCCGGACCAGCAAGTATTACTGGCGACCAGAGATAGCGGTAAGAGACGTGTAACCAAATTAGTTAAAAAAAAAAAAAAAAAAAATGACCTAAGTTAGTGTCTCCCACCACGTCTTTTTCTGCTTAAACGTGTGCGGGTTTTTTTTTTTTTATTTCATAAAAAAAATAAAATAAAGTCCCCCTCCAATATTTATTTTTTGGTAAAAAAAAATATCCCCACCCCAAATAAATTTTGTTAACACCTTCACCCTCTGAGAGGTGTCCTAGTGGTGTAATGGTTAAAGCGATGGACTGCGGAATCGTAGTACGCGAGTTCGTACTCCAGTCGCGCTATTACGTTCACTTTCGGACAAATACCCTTGGGAAATGTATGAACCCCCTTATCCTCCCAGCTATGGGTTAAATATTACCACTACTGTTCTTCTAGGAGAATGGCATTAAATAAACTAAGAGTTGAGACGCCATTAAACAAAGAAACCAATCCACCCTTTTTTTAATTTGTTACACGTCCCGTTTTCGTTCTGATCGTCAGTAATGCTTGCTGGGCTGGAAGGGGGTGATCATTTTACGTCGAAATTATATAACAAATCCCCTCCCCCACTTAAATTATAAAATATTGGGGGGGGGGTCAATTTTCAGGCTGTTTACATGTATCCGAGAAAAAAAAAAAAAAAAAAGTAGGATCTGATTTTTAGTTATTGCTAAAATCCAATGGGTTAAAGGGTAAAAATTACCAAAAAATCTGCTGGAATTGGAAGTCAAACGAAGAATCGAGAACATCCAGACCACGGTATTACGAAGATTGGATTGAATAATCTGAAGAGTCCGGAGGGTACTTGCTGTTACTTAGATTCTTAGAAGAAAAAGAAAAATATTCATTAAAGTATTTAGTGAAAAGAGAAACCAGCGATCCAAAGATAACATGTTTTACTTTTTGGCTTTAACAATTTAAGATATTTGAAAATAGGTACGGGTGGATAAAGAAGTTACTGAATTTTTACAGAGAGTTTTCTCAGAAAAATTTCCGCTCAACGTAAGAAATATTTATCGTTGAATTAAGATTGTTTTAAACAAGTAACTGAATAGAAATAATCTTACTTTTCGCCATTAGGATCTCGACTGGACAATAACTTATCCTTAGATAAGTAAAATAAATATATCAGTTCCATTATACAATGATATAACGCTAGCAGACTTTATTCCTATAAATGGCAAAAGATAAAAGACACACACGCGAATATATAAAAGAGAGAGAGAGAGAGAGAAAGAAAATTGGGGACTACTAACAGATCATAAACTGATATGAATTAAATATACACAACTATTTGAACAATGACGAATTAACAGGACACAGTCAGACCTGCTACTTCTGATTTTTTTTTAACAATTGTCATTTGAAGAATCTGGGTCAAAGAATATAGTCTGAGAATTTTTTTTTTCAGCAATTGTCATTTTACCATTTCAAAAAAATATGCCACATCAGCTTTAGGAAAAGAAACAATCTTTAGAAATTGCGCCCAGGAAAATATTGCCGGCTGCTTTGAAATGTCAGCCACTTAAAACAAACGTAAATAAGCGGCAAAAATAAAAACTGCACCGAATATATATATATATATATATATATATACACACACACACACACACACATACACCTTTAAGCAAATTGTTATTTACAGAGCCTTGCTTAGGTATAGTAAAAGGCCGGGCGTATGAGGCACCTAGAGAGACACACGGACTCACTAGGAATAGTTTGCTAACCATTACCCAACGCGTAGCACCTCCTTCAAGCAGATTGTAATTGCCATACTAAAAAGAATAGTTTAAAAAAAAAAAAAAAAAAAAAAAAATTGCAAGATGACAATTCAAAAATAAGGAAGGAAGTAATTCTAAAATCGCAAAGGGACCGAGAAAAACATTGTGTTATGTTAATCTTTCCTGTTTAAGGATTTTCGACCAGAATAAAAAAAAAAATGTGTAAATAAAATGACTTAGATTAAATCGGAGCTGAAAATAAAAGAAAAGTAAATCTTAATTTTAAATGAAAGAAAGCTTGCCTTGAATTCTTCACCGTTTTGATCCCTAGATGGCTAACAAAAGATCTTTATGGTAAACCCAGAAATAACTTACTTCCTATCTGTGCAATTCGACTTTATTTATTAAAGAGTGCTTCCGGTTTATTAAATAGGAACGCTGAAATCAAAGTCCATAGGTTAGAGTAAGTTATCGAAATAGATAACAACAAAAAAAGCAAAAAGTAAGCATGAACATAAAAATAAAAATATGTTTGAAGAAATTTGTAATGAATGTTAACAGAAAATGCAAGTTAAATTTTTTTCATGAAAGAGGGGGAAAAAATTGAAATAATAAAGACATTCAGATGGATTGACATATTTTGAAGACCCTGAAAGCTTGGTTTATAGAATATGCTGACACGCCACCCAACATTTATCCTTAATATGACTCTAAACTGATTGATGGTGAAGTTCCACCCCTAAAAGCTTTAAGGAATATGGAGCATCCCTTCATTGACATTACTCCCTGGTTCATTCTAACTCAAATTTGTAGTACCTGTTAGGGTCCCATCAAAGGATCGACAATAACTGTTCAATTATTTACTATGGATTATTATTGTTATTTAGTTGAAATCATTTAGCTGTGTGCAAATGATTTGTATTACATAGAAATACTTTATAAATAGAATTACTAATGTTAAATAGCAATCCTTAAAACTCATTTAACTGTCAGCAAACGAATGATTAATATTAAAAAGAATAATTAATGTTAGAAATATTTGAAACCATTTAACTGTGCGCCAAAAAAAATGAGCACTTAAATCTCGTTTAGAAATAAAGTTACCGACAAAGTATTCGCTCACCTCCTGAATGATTTTCTTCTCCTGAAGGAATTACTCCCAACTCTGGTTTAACTGGACCGAATAATACCTATATATATATATATATATATATATATATATATATATATATATATATATATATATATATATCCCAGCTACGGGAAGCTAGTATGTCTAGCCACACTGATGAGTTCTGATAGAACGAAACAGATCTGTCTGTGGATGACTATATATATATATATATAAAACAAGAAAAAAACAAAATTCGGTCACATTGGGATTATAGATTTATTTCCATCCAGTTAAGAGCATTGATATGAATCAAAAACTCAATAAAAAATTTAACAGTTTTTGATTCATATCAATGCTCTTAACAGGATGGAAATAAATCTATAATCCTAATGTGACCGAATTTTGTTTTTTTCTTGAAATAATATATGGTCTGTGAAATTATTTACAATGAGCTCTTTACCAGGAAAATTTAAATATTCGAATTTTAAATAATTAGTCCTGACGGAATTGTTCCTTACTCCGGATTTACTGGATTGAAGAATAACTTATATATATATATATATATATATATATATATATATATATATATATATATATATAAACAGGATTTAGCATTAAATGACCCATAAGGGTCTGCCATAAAATACTAACCAACAAAAATGATTTTAATGGCAAGACAACCTGTCAAAGGATATTTCATGCCAAGAGGTTAAGGAATCACATTCATTGCATTTCTTGCCCAGTCGGATGGGGCTGTAGGATACACCGACAGCACCTCTACAGAAGGGTAAGACCGCCTTCAATGACTGTCCTGGATTTGACACTAAACAATCTGATGGTGAGGTTCCAGTAATGCTGGAGCTTTGGGGAACGCGGAGTACCTCTTCGTTGCCATGCTGTATATCGGTTTCTTTCATTTTTTAATAGAAATGTTTTTCCCATTCATTCGTAATTGCTTCCTACTTCGTGTCTTCATTAGAAAACATCTTACCAGACAGCTTTCATTTTATGATACTCTAAATATTTTCAATTGGATTCAAATCCGGACTTTGTCCTGACCAAAACATTATTTGTAATAAGTTTTCAGAAAGTCACTTTTTGTCAATTTAGCAGTGTGAGGAGGTTCGTTATCCCCTTGTAAAATGATAGCTACACGATTTACTGTAGAGAACAGCTTGTAAATAGTTTGTCGTAGTCCTTTCTCAAGAATATTAATGTATTCCTTAAT